>OX276381.1:57139299-57674299 GCA_946251855.1 Alsophila aescularia
ATTGTCATTTTATTACGTAGGTAGCCATTTCTTTTTCATTCATTATTAAGCATGGATTTTATTCATCAAAGTGCAATACCTATTAAGTTACAATCAAATAACTAGGTCTATTCTGATAAGAATGTTCAATATATGCAGTTATTAGAACTATCAACATTTATAATAATAAGTAAAAAAAAAAAACATTATTACATAATTGTTTATTCTGTTACAATATCTAAGTCATATCATATCACAGAATAATTACTAGTACAAGTACCTAGTTATATCTTGATACAACCCTACCGAGCGAAAAAGTGACACAGCGATTCTGAAACGGTTAGAGCAATGGAAGTTCTCGCGCGTTGTGATACGGTACATTCTAGCCTGCACGCAATGAGTGAGCGCCTGCTAGGTAAATATTATTGAAAGATAGCAGCGCTATGCAAGTTAAATTGCACTTTATTGCGTTGTAGCAAGAGTTGCTATGTATTTAAATGACTTTACTACAGAATAAATAATAGTACAAGTACAGAAGGATAACTGAGTGGAAAGACTCTACTGAATGAACCCTAATATTGCGGCCCCGAAGTTTATATATAATATTTGTACTTGTTGCGGAGTGCGACCGCCCTGACTTTACTCAGTTATCCTTCTGTACTTGTAGCATTATTTATTCTGTGCTCTAAGTTAGTTTGTGTAATTATTATAGCATACTCGAAAATAGCTAAAATTATGTTGAATTGTTTCTTTCAATCGTTGTATCATTAGTACAAAATACAGGTTCTTGGGCACAATTATTATTGTACACAAATATTATTCAAATTACACAATATATACAAAAAACAATTTATACAAAACACAAAAAGGTAACAATTAATACAATATTATATAGAAAGTGTTAATATTATACACAAATATTATTAAATTTACACGAGTATGTACAAAAAATTTACAAATTATACAAAAACACAAAAAGGTAACAATTAATACAATATTATATAGAAAGTGTTAATATTATACCCAAATATTATTAAATTTACACAATACGAGTATGTACAAAAATTTAACAAATTATACAAAAATTTAACAAATTATACAAAAATTTAACTAATTATACAAAAATTTAACAAATTATACAAAAACACAAAAGGTAGCAGTTAACACAATATTGCAAAAAAGTGTGATAATAACGTAGTAGGTATATAAAAACGCTGCTGAGTATGGGTCTCCCTCATAGACAGCTATGTGCCACCAGCTAAAACGTCCCGGGAATCTCATGGAACTTTTGGAAGCAAGGAATCACGCAAAGAGCCGTTTTGCATTTATTGCAGAGATAAGCTGTGCGGCGCCCTTTACACAGCACGCAACATGCATTTTTGGTCCTGCCTTTGATGATGTAATGGCCTCCAACTAACAGCGGTCGTCGGTATTTGCCCGGTCCAATTGATTTGTGCTGGACGAAGATTGGTCGTTCTACCGGTTGTGCCTTGAACGTTGTGATCAACTGTTCAGCAAGGCGTAACCTGAATGTACGATGTGGCATATTGCTGTTGCGGCACAACGTCTTGAAAACGATGTAGGCGTTTAGAACGGTAACGTTCAGGAGCCTCATAAATACCTTCTTATACCACAACTGGTTGCGCAATCTTTCTATGGGGAATGCGGATAAAAGCCGGTCTTTTTTATCGGCACCCCCCATACAGAGATTGTAGTCTAAGACTACTTGCGGTTTGTACCGATAACGCCCGTATTTTAGCTTTTTAACCACTTCACCTTCGTGGAATGTTGAGATCATTGAAACTACATTGGTATCCCGCCACATCAACACAGAAAGATCCCGGCAGAAGCTCTGTACGAGCTCGCCAACTCGCAACTCGCTCTTGGTCGTACCCTTCACGGACTCGGGCACGAATTCCCGGTTGACCCTCAAAGTTCCAAAGCAATCCGTGCGCTGAGATTTCAAGTAGCGGGCCAAGAGGGGAGAGTTACAGAAATTATCCATAACTAGGGTGTGGCCAAGACCAAATAGCGAATGGGCGAGTTCGAAAACGATCTTTGACGCGGCGTTAGGAGGAGGTGGTGGTAGGGCAGAAGTAGCTTTACTGTCTGTTTGTCCGTCTGTCTGTCCGTACGCATGTCTGTCTGTCTGTACGTCTGTCTGTCCTTCCGTCTGAGTCTTCCCCGTAAAGACGAAGAACTTCCAAAGGTATCCGGTTGACGACTCGAATAGCTCATAGCTACAAACTCCCACCTTTGCGGCCTTAGTAGCTACCTTTTGTGCGAATGACAGTCGACCATGCCACTTTAGAAGAGATTCGTCTACCGCTATGTCACGTTCGGGAAGATACAGCGTGCTGAACTTCTTATTCAAGTGATCCAGAAGGGGCCATATCTTCCGCAGTTTTCGTTCGTCGTTATTCAATGTCAGTACGGCGTCGTCGGAAATGAAATGTAGCAGTCGTTTCAATAGAACGAACCTATTGTAAGTCATTATGTCCTTGAAGTGAGATAGGGCGAGATAATCTTTGCCATACCAGTAATCCTTCTCGACCGGCAAGGATACCAGCCCTTGAAGGATTAAAGTGGCAAGGAAAACGATTATCTCGTCTCTGCTCGTGTCAGTCCAATATCTAAGTCTTGTTTGTTTATGTAGTCTGTCATTGTCAATCATTGTATGTGCGTACTTGTTAGTTTCATTCACAATTAGGTCAATAAGTTCACTGTCAAAATACCGCAAGAAGACATCCATTGGTCTTGTCGTCCCGTCCAACGAGAACGTTGGACCGGGCGTTCCCGTGAACAGTTCACGTTGTCCAAGAAATGTGTTGTGGTCGAAAGACCAGTCAAAAGTAAGGTAGTCGTCGTCAGGTTGTCGTCCGCCTATGGATGCCTGTAATAGGTCATGGAGTACTCTGTCAGAAGCTTTATCCTCCTGAGCCAACCACCCCTCGGCTTCTGGCTCTACGTAATCGGGGTCAATCGCCCCAGCGTACGTATAGTCCATTGGCTCAGGCACCACCTCCTCCTCCACCACGCAATCTTCTACCTCAGGACCCAACATCTGATTTAAGTGTCGCACTTCCTCATCATCGGCGTCGTCCTCCTTCAAGATGTTTTGGAGCATAGCCGAAACCCCCTGCACACCTTTGTCCGAGGCCAGATCTAAAACAAGAGGTTACTATTAAAGATATTGCAAAAAAAAAAAAAAAGTGTATGCGAAGGCATGACGCTTACTATCAGGAGAAAACCTGCTCGTTTTATCTAAAAATTAAAATCATAAAACCGTTGTACTTTAGTTATACGATTGTTTCTATTTGCTGTAAATTTTTTTGAAAACTGGTGTACAATAATTTATTATCTATCTATCATAAAAAATAAAGATCTAAACACACAAGATGTAACAGAGCAAAGAATAAATGTTACAACAATGTTTAGATTACGTACCAAAGGCACGAAAGGCTCTTGGCTTGGCTGCAGGGCGTGACGACAATATTGAGGCGCGCATTAAACAATAATCTAAATAAATTAAGTCTATACATTCAATGAATACATTTATAAGGCAAGGGTAAAAGAAATATTGTTTTACCAAGGTCATTGCTACAACCGTAAAGGGGCACCACGGTCTCCTTTGCGGGTTGCATAGTCGTATCGGAAATAAAATAATAATATAAATAAAATAAATCGATACATTTAATTAACATTATATGTAAAAGTAGAAGATGAAAATGTAATTCTTACCAAAGGTGCTGCCGGTGCGTTGCGCGTATTCCTCCGAAGTTGCAAGGTCGTATCTGAAATAAAATAATAATATAAATAAAATAAATTGATACATTTAATAAACTTAATCTATTTTGCGACAAAAACGTGTTAAGACCGAAAACATGTTTTTTTTTCTTCAGAAAATGCCTTTGAAGGTTTTGAATTATTTTAACTTTGTAATTGTTAGGTTTTTGCCGAATCTCCTTAAAATAAATGTTCATCAATTATCTTGTTATCCAGATATAATATCTTATTAATTTGAATACAACATTTTTGTTTAATTAAAATATCGCACTACTTATTACGATTTTCTTGTAAAATTGGAAAATTATTTCAAGATATACAGACATATCACGTTACACCTAGTAGAAAAATTCTAAATTATTATACATTTAAATAAAAACACATTGTTATTGTCAAAACTAAATTAATTATGAAAAAAACACTCAAAAAATATTGCTACAAAAGTGAAACAATTTGTGAGCAGGTATGAAATATTTTAATTTTAATCAGTCTGGGTGCTTCCCATTTGTTCCATGGAACTTGACGTCATCGAACAAAATGAGTCTATTTCTTACTTTTCTTACTTCTTTTTTTGGGCAGTCGTATAGACTGCCCAAAAAAAGGAGTGTTATGTTTTTAGCATTTATGTATGTTTGTATGCTTGTATGTTTTTATGTGAGTTTCTTTATTTCACCATAACTTATAAATGCCTGAACAGATTTAGATGTATGGGTATCGTTAAAATCTTACATCTCCCGAGTAATATAGGCTATATATTTTTTGAAAACATTCAATATGGCGACAGTATGGAATTTTCAAACTGGAAAAAAATATTTTTTCTTCGGAATTTACAATATGGGTATCAAATTGAAGGTCTTGATAAGCCCATTCCAACAATGTATATTTTTTTGCCAATAGCTCTTTTTTAGTAGGGCAGGCGTGTTTTTTAGCTTTTAAGCTAGTTATTTGTTCTATAGAACAAATATTAAAACCTTTCTGGTTTGTGATGTCATCACAGAGCCACTCCTTTTCCCACTTCCTCAACTCTTCCAATCTCAGCATTTTTGCGGATATTTTATTAATTTACTCAAAATACAACTCACACCAAATGTGTCAGGAAGATTTTTCATAAATACATTTTTTTGTCTTAATTTGGGATAAACTAGATTCTTATTTAGTCTCAATGACGTCACTGTGAAGTGAAGTCGGAAGAAATGCCAGTATACAGGGTGGAAATTTTTAACCACACCCGGAAGGAAAGTACTCTAAATACTGGACATGGCAAATTTTACTCAAAGGAAACATTCCTTTATTTTTAAAAAGAAACCAATCTGCTTTCAAAGATTTATGAAAACTCGCTTGCCACACTCGGTAATCGAACCTGCTAAAATAAGAAAAAAAACAGCCTGTACTTTTATGGCATCAATCGATAGGGTCAATCGTAAGGATCGAATCTCTTTAACAAATGTGGTAAATAAAATAAAAGGAAAACCATTGAATCTAAACTTATAAATTCAATGGGACAAGATTAAGCACTCAAAGGTCGATCAGATTACTTATGTTAGTACCTTATTAACAATTATCTTTGACGTCACTTATTTATTAAAATGATGCAGATCTATTTAGATTTCAATTTGCACGTGTTTGTAAATAAACTCTTTATTAGATAATTTCTCTCTTTATTAAAAGAACAAACTTGTGTATCCAACAAAATGGAGCTCATTTCGAGCAACTAATTAGTTAGTTTACCCTTTTTTTCGTTAAATTAAAATAAGTTAAGAATTTATGGATTTCCTTTTATTTTATTTATAACGGTTTTCAGAGCGAATTTGATTCTTATGATTGACCCTATCGATTGATACCATAAGAGTACAGAATGTTTATTTTCGGTTTTAGCCAGTTCGATTCCCGAGTGTCGCAAGCGAGTTCTCGAAAATCTTTGAATGCAGACTTGTTTCTTTTTAAAATTAAAGGAATGTTTCCTTTGAGTAAAGTTTGTTATCTCCAGTATTTAGAGTACTTTCCCTCCGGGTGTGGTTAAAAAATTCCACCCTATATCGTTATATAGAACAAATCAATAAAATTTAGAGTCAGTTGGTCCGATGACGTCATGTTCCATGGGACAAATAGAACGTGCTCAGCGGGCAGTGTTAAAGGTAATATTGGGGAATCCCTTCAGGTTCCCGACAGACACATTATATAGTGAAGCGGGGGTTGTAAGGGTGCGACAGCTTTTTAAAACTGTAACGGGTCCAATTCTGTACAATGAAGATATTTAGAATATATTTTTTGGAGATTAAACCGTATTCGATACTGCAGCCAAAACTGTATTTTTTTTCATTTTTGTCTGTCTGTCTGTCTGTATCTTGGCTAGGCATCACGCTGAAACTACTGAATGAATTTAAATGAGACTTGGTATGATTTGAGTTCATACTACGAGGTAGGACATAGGTCCTTTTTTTAACCCCTGGCTCCAAAGATATGTTAAATTTGAATTAATTAATATCTGTACTCATAGTAAAGCAATAAGTATAAGTCTGTAGAAAGATTATTTAAAAAAATGGTCTTTTAGAATAAGACCCTTCACAATCCTCCCGTGGATGTCGAAAAGGGCGACTAAGGGAATACACACTGGAAGATGGGCACCAGCGTCCTACGAGTACATATTTGTAATACTGCGGTCACGAATCCGCCTGCCGAGCGTATTGACTACGGCAACCCAAGGCTGTACAAAGAAGTTAATTTAAAAAATGCTCTTGGGTGCAAAGGTATTGAACAACCAATTTTTTTTTCATCGTTTCTTTTTGTCTGTTTGTCTGTATGTTTGTTCACGCATCACGTAAAAATTACTGGACCAATTGCATTGCGGTTTTCATTGATAGATAGCTTAGGGTATGATTTAAATCTGGTGTAATTGGTATCTCAATCTGGTGAGTTAGAAGCCGAGCAATTGATAAAACATTTTTTGACGGCTTTGGTCAAATTTTGGTATATTGGTCTTGGAATAGCACATTATGGTACTTTGAACCTATAGAAAAGACCACGCATGCGAAGCCGCGAGTACATCTATTGTTAACATAATTTCATAATTGGTTAAAAAATAATGTTAAGCGTTAAGCGTCGACGCTAATGTAGCTACTAAAAACATAACTATAGTTATAACATTTTTTTAATCTTTCAATTATTTGTATGTAGGTACTTACCACATAATATATTTTTTCAATCATTACATTATTTGCATGTGACATGTAAGTATGGTTTATGTAGTTTGTTAAATATCTATGTAAATTATAGTCCTTTTTTTTGCATGATTTATTGTATTCTTTTGCACCACCGTCCTTTTTTAATTCGTTTTTTGTCCATCCAAAGATTGTCTGGAAGAGATCGCTTTTAGCGATAAGACCACCCGTTGTGCCTATTTTTAAAATTAATTCTTGTATATATGTTCCATAATTCTGGTGTAATAGGGAGTTTATTATATAAAATTACTCTAATAATTGCGAACCTTACTGTACCGGCATTAGGGTGTATGCAAGAGCAGAGAAAGTTCCTTTTTTAAATTTGAAAACTAGTGTTCTTTAGCAAATACTGTTTGATAAGTCATTTTAAAAAGTAAAAAAAATATATTTTTTTCAACAATTTACATTTATTTCTCAACATAGTCTCCTTTGAGGGCCAAACACTTGTTCCAGCGAGTTTGCAATTTTTTTATCCCCTCCAAAAATACGTTTTGTCGAGGTCTTCAAAATAGCCGTTTACACCTGCGATGCAGTCCTCATTTGTCAAAAATTTTTGCGCTCCAAGACATCTTTTCAGATTTGGGAATAGGTAATAATCGCACGGAGCTAGGTCCGGCCAATACGGAGCATGCGGAACCAGCTTGAAGCCCAACTCGTGGATTTTGGCCATTGCAATAGCTGGGGCATTGTATGACGTGTGCACTGGGGCATTGTCTTGATGAAAGAGGACTTTCTTGGGGGACAATTTTGGTCGTTTTTCCAACAATTCGGCATTAAAACGGTCCTATTGGACTCTGCGTAATAACGGCCAATGATAGTCATTCTCTTTTCCAAGTAATCAATCATAATGATTCCTTGGCCATCCTAGAAGATTGTAGCCATCACCTTCCCAGCCGACAAAACAGTCTTGGCCTTCTTTGGGGCACGTTCACCAGTCGCCATCCATTGTTTTGATTGCTGTTTTGATTCAGGTTTATAATGATGGACCCAAGTTTCGTCCACAGTGACAAATGGACTCCGAGGATTACGCTTCATCATATCCAAACAGTTTTGAAATTCGCTTTCGTTCGCGTTTTTGTTCGATTGTCAACAAACGTGGCACCCATCGTGAAGACAGCTTTGTCATACCCAAATCTTCATGCAGGATTTTATGTACTCGCTCAGTGGAGAGAGTGTTCTCAGCTATTTCACGCACCTTCACTCGGCGGTCGTCGAATACAATATTATGGACTTCTTCAACAACATCCTCAGTAGTGACTTCGATTGGGCGACCAGAGCGTGGAGCATCAGATTTGCTTGACCGACCACATTTAAAATCATTTATCCAGTTATAAACAGTCTGCAACGTTGGTGCGTTAGTGCCATGAACAGAATCAAGTTCAGTTTTTGTGGCAGCACTGCAATCCTTCATAAAAAAATGTTTTATAACGGCACGAAATTCAGATTTTTTCCATAGTTGTTGAAAATTTACAAGTTATCACAGTTAAACAATGGTTAAACTGACAAAAGCTTCTTTTTTTTTTGCTGAATTTCAGAAGAAAAAAAAGAAGAAATTGTCTTCATTTGAAAGACTGTGCCTGCCAGTGTTAATGCCATTTACCAGAAAAAAGGTTTTATAAATAGTTTTTAAAAGGACATCAAACAGCCCTCGTAGACCACGTGGTATGTATGTTCAATTGAACTTTGCAGATAAGTGTTGGGTTCACTTATAAACCTAAAAATTATAATAACTGAAATAAAATGGTCAGAGTTTTATACACAAACTAGCTGTCATTTCTCTAGGTTAAAAGTACTCTATGTACTATTACAAGACCTAAAATACCAATATACCAACATTTGATCACAATTCCTTCAGCCGTTAAAAAGTTTTTATCGATTTCTCAGCTTCTGCTCATCGGATTTAGATACCAAGTATACCAGTTTTTAAGTCAAGTATACCATCTTAAGCTATCTAACAGTGAAAACCGCATCGCAATCGGTCCAGTAGTTTTATCGTAATGCGCGAACAAACATACAGACAAACAGACAGACACAAATTTTAAAAATGTTATATTCTTGTTCAGTAGCTTATTTTAAATACCCTAGGCTTTTTTTAAATTATCTTCTTTGTACAGATTATTTCGTTCCTATTTATTTATTATACGTATGGATAACAATTTTTTTTTTCTCCTCTACCTTGCAACAAAAACGAACAACAAAACAACAAAAAAATACTACAGAAACGAAAGATCGCCACGTGCCCGCGCGTAAATCATAAGCATAAGAGCCCCCCTCCCTCTCCCTTTCGTCATGTTGCTTCCCCGCACACCTCTATGCGGAAGCTCACTTTACGGAAGTAATAAGTCATCAATTTGAATTGATCAAAATATTAAAAAACCTCAAATTATACAAGATGTAGAAAAACGTTATATATAATACTCCCCGATATACGCCGTGCAGTGGCGACCTCAAATGTTGCGCGGCAAGTCGCGGAACTACGAAATACTCCAAGTTTCACTTTCAAGATCAAATTACGTCCATGCCAATTTTTTGCCCAGACGTTTTAAGGATGTTATGGAGTCCGTTGAATGGTTTGCCACTGAATGGTTGAATGATGAATGTCAGATGTTTTTTGTAGATAGTTCTGACACAGCTCTATCCATTCAGTGGCCACACAACACAACAAAAAACAACACGCAACAACAACAACACACACAACAACCACACAACCGTCTCAAAACCATTATACATTTTAAAATATGACCATGCAGGCAAAGCCGCAGGCAAAGATAGTAATAACTAAGTAAAAATATATAAAACAATACCTTGCACTGGACCCTGGAACGGCTAGGTCGTCAGGAGCACAGTCTGGAGCAGGCGGGACGACGGGCAGCAGTACTCCAACCCCAGCAGACCTAGATGTGTTAATGAAAAGAAACAAAAACGTAAATAAGAAATAAACAAGTTTTGTAAACAGTGTAAACAAAAAAAAACATACATACATATATCTAAACATTATTTTTATATTAATTATTAGGTATTAGATAATTCTGACACAGGTGTATCCATTTGGTGACAACCGTCTCAAAGCAATACATTTTGAAAATTGACCATGCAGGCTAAGCCGTAAGCCAAGTCTTGTGGTGCCACAGTCCTGCCAGCTCGTCCTCCCCGTCGAGCTGCACGAACACATCCACCCCTTCGAGGTGCACGGCCACGCCTATTACACAAAAGAAATGTATGAAAATGAATGATGAGTGCATACACTAATTAGAAACACACAACAAGGTGTTTTCGACAGCAACCGTTATGTAGCGTTCTTTGAGGAGAGCAGCTATTATTTAAATTACTCTTCTGGGTGCTGGTGCCTTCGATAGTTTGTATAGCAACCCCTCGTACCATACTATGTCGAAGGCTTTCTTCATGTCCAGAAAAATAGCTGCCACGTACTTCTTGTCGTAGTTCACAGCCATGTCGCTTACTATCCTGGTGATCGGTAGCGTTGTCGAGTGTTCAGATCTGAACCCGAACTGCTCTTCGCGTAGTCTTATATGTGGAGCCAGGTGTGGCATCAGTAATTTCTCGAAGAACTTCGATAGTGCTGAGCAGGTTTATAGGTCGATAGCTCTCTGGCTTTTTGGCGTCTTTGCCCGGCTTTGGTATCATTACAACCTTTTCCGTTTTCAAGCTCGTGTGGAAGTGACCGGAGCGCATGTTAAATATGCGGGTCATTGCAGCCACTGTCTTGGGTGGTGGGTGCTCGAGTCCTTCATTTGTGATACTATCCAATCCTGGTGCCTTCTTTGATGGGAGTCTTTGGATCTGCCTCTCTACCTTTGAGAGACTACTCTCTACCGAGTGAGAAGAAGATCGTCTGTCGTCTGTGGGTGGTGCCGCCGAGAAGTACTCTTGGAGTTCCTTCTCGAAGGATCTGATGTGATTCAAGTTGTTTGTGTGATTTGTCTGAAAATTATCTTCGTGGCAGTCTGGAAATTATTTTCGAGGCAGTCCGCAAAGATCTCGGCTCTATCCTTGGCTTCGTACTTGGGGTTTCCATCCCATCCAATGAGCAGTCTGATAGGCTGTGGGATTGTCGATAGCTGACAGCATAGGCGATGAACTGAGGAGGTTTCATTGCCTAGGGCTCATATGTTTTCCCACATATGAGCCCTAGGCAATGATTCCACGATTCGGCTGCATGTTCCTGTAGGGCTGCTCTGACACGCTCCACCAAAGCGTTCATATATCGCTTTGCTCTTAGAAGAGCAATTGTTGCCACAACTTCCTCGTCTCCTTTTTGTCAAGGATCAGTGTCCTAATGGGAAAAAATGATATAAATTGGAGGAGGTTGACGTGCTCACTCAACGTGAAGGTGTGTGAAATTGTCTCTAAGGAGGTTTAGATCGTTACGGTCAACTTGTCCATTGCTCGATCTACGTCTTCATGCTGCTCGATGAGTTATGTGGTGGTATTATTCTGGACATCTTTATGGAATGAGATTGTTGCCACAACTTCCTCGTCTCCTTTTTGTCACGGATCAGTTTCCTAATCCACGTCGGGAGGGTGTCGACGCGCTCACCCAACGTGAAGGTGTGGAATTTGTTTGTGATTCACCTGAATGCCACTGAATAGAATGCCCATTAAATATGTAAACCTCATTATCTCGGTGCGGACTGATTTCAAGATACATGTCTTAGTATGTTTGGTTTTTTACACTGTATTTGGCAGGGGGAGGGTAATGGATGGGGTGGGGGGACGGGAGGGCTGCCCCCTGGTACCCCTCCCCCCGCAGGCGACGCTCAGTTTATGAGATATTTCAGTTTTAAATTTATAAAAATCGGATTTTTGTTCACCAAAGGCAACCAAACAGCCGTAACAGTTGTGTATTCATGTTCAAACCTAACCTACCCTAGTTTTTGGGGCCATACATAACACCTTCAATCTTTCTGGCGAATGCAATGGAAAAAGCACATTCTACTAATTTTTTATTTTATTTACAGTGTACAAATTGATTTTTAATAAACTTAAATCTGAAATATCTCATAAACTAAGTGTCTCCACGGGGAGAGAGGAGTACCAGGGGGTAGCCCTTCACCTACCCAACCACCGCTCCCCCCCAACTCCTGCCCCTCGTTTCTATAGCCAATGCTAGTAGATATCAAGATTACTTTAATTTTTGCATTGTTTTTTAAATCTCACTATACAAAATAGAAAAAAAAGCTATTTCGTAAGCTTGCTACGCTTCGCTCCCGCCTTCACCTTATAAGCTATCATGGCTAAGTCGGATCACCACTGAGTCGAGAGCCAACTGCCACTTTTAAAAATATTCACATCTTGGATGCCTTTTATATTCTACAGTCAAAAATTTCATTACAGACAGACTTCTTATTGTTTAAGCTTTCTATAAAAAAAAAACAGCCCGAAACTCAAAGGAAAAGATAAGAAAAATATTGAAAACTTTCGTGGTATTTTTTTGATGAACGAATTTACGAAATTATTTGCAAGATATATAAGAAATCAATGTGTTAATCGACGGAGCCTGAAACGACGTTGTTTTTCATGTTTATTACTTAAACTTACGCCATATTTCCAGGCAAAGAATCTTCTGAATATTTTTCCCTTGATAGATCGCACTCGTACACCGAAACAATATAATTATAAAATGAATTATGAATCACAGACTACTCAGAGATATGTTGTGAACTGATTGACATTGACATTTTAAAGTGCTGCCACATTATTAAACTAATACCGTAGAACAATTTAAGGTCCGCATACACGACCAATTTTGAAATAAATCGTAAAATTTCATCTGTGGTACAAAAGCCTCGATCGATGCATGACTCCCTCGGAGCAAAACAAAAGTTGTAACTATCGAGGCTTGACTCCCTTGAGGGATTCTTTTTTTTTAACGACGCACGTGAGCGGTTATGAGAAGAATTTGTTTTCTGTCTACGGGAAGAATAGTATGAAACTGACACTTGTCAGTTGTTAGTTCTATGTGGACGTCCAAAGTCGTTCACTAACTCCGGTGGCCCAATTACAGAACTTGGTTACAATCGGATTATCACTTTTTTCATAGCAATTTCGACTCTATCGCAAGGCATTAGTGGTTGCTTTATTGAGAATTCGATTGAAGCCAAGTTATGTGGTCGGGCCCCGGATGATCGAGCGATATTCGCACAGGTGATTCGAGCGTAGTAAGTGAACGCACCCTTGAAGTTAATCGTGCTTGGTTCCGATTTCGATTCCGAATAGAATATAGAATTTTGTTATAAAAATATAAATATTATTTAAAGAATTATAACGATATAGAATTTTTTATACGAACCGAACGTAACTGGACCACAGAACTTGGTTTCAACAATAGAGTAAGGAATTTTCGTCTATTAGACATTTCCTTCGCCATTGGTTTCAACAGATCTTAGTTAATTTGTTGTTACTCGCTCAATTTCAATTTCTTTTGTTGTGTATTTGCATGTTGTCCTCGCCTTTAATTACTGTGACATTTGATTTTATTTTTATTAACAATTGTATAATATTGTGAATGTGTTGGTGTGCACTGTGTTGGTGTTCGAATAAATAAATAAATAAATAACAGATTGCCACTTTCTTCATAGCAATTTCGACTCTATCGCAACGCATTAATGAATTTGACGGATTTTAAAAGATATGAAATACACGCTCTACGGTTCCACGCAACCACAATATGAAATGTCTAGTTCTATAGAGCACATCGTATGTTCTCATATCTTGAGTTTTCTCTTTCTTTCTTGGACTTTGAACTTGTTTACTGCGGTTGAAAAAGCAAAAAAAATGCATTCAAACCTTTTCCATTACTATGACAGCGGGATGATTGATGATTCTATTCACCACTATTGTACCACCGTTTTTCACCAAATTGTTTCGTAGTCTCCGATCTTCCTGAATCATTTTTTCGTTTTTCATTTTATCTATGATCGTCTCGTAGAATTTATTTTTTTCTTTCAGGGCCTTTATTCTCTATTGCCACATGAAATTCCACGCAGAAAACGCGTGACGTCATAACATGCCCTAAACACAAACGCGTTTCATAAACGCGCCCTAGCGTACCGTATCTTCTTTGTAGTTTGTGCTAGCGTAGAATCGAAAACACAGCAAGAAAAGTTGTCTACGCCCGTTTTTTTTTTAAATTTGGATTCACGTGGTACTAGCGGGGTAATTACATATCCGCTCGATTGATTCTATGCGCTACAGTCACTTTTTTTGTTTTCATTGATCATCGCACTAACGCTGCAGTCACATTTTTTGTTTTCATCGATCATCGGACCACTCGATAGCGACGTAAATTTTGCCACTCGATTTTGAACATCATTGCCCTCAATAATCATTCAAATCTAAGCGTGTTTATATAATTATTTTGCTTGGAAACCCACAACATAAACACTTGAAATATGTGCCGTACCTATTTAGCTCCATAAATCACCAGTTTGTTTATCTAAGCGCTCAATGAAGTGGTCATTAAAACTGTTTGTTTACGCAAAGTCAGCGCGGCCAGATGTGTCGCGTAGACCTTCTTTTTTTTGTGGGTTGACAATCAGATACCTGTGATCTCGGCTTGTACCCAATAAATCCTCAGTTTGCAGCCAGATGTGTCGCGTCGACCTTCTTTTTTTTGTGGGTTGACCATCAAGTACCTGTAGTCTCAACGCATTTACAATCAATTACCAGTTTGAGGTTAGATGTGTCGCGTCGGCCATATTTTTTTTGGGTTATCAGTTTGGTCCAGCGGTCTTCAGTGCGTGGACAACCGAGCGGATAATGTACGCTGACGACCTCAAACTCTTCATAGAGGTGAGTTCTGATGCTGACTGTATAGCCCTGCAGCAGGACGTCGATGCTGTATACCGTTCGAGTCATGAGAACGGAATGGAGTTCAATGCTGCTAAATGCTGTGCCATGACTTTCAGTCGACTGTGGCACCCAATGGTTTACGTCTACAAAATAAATGGCAATAGCGTAACTCGTTCAACAATAATAAAAGACCTGGGACATTTAGACTGCAAGTTAACTTTTAACGACCACGTTGTTACATTGGCCAAATATTAATTTAGGCGTTTGGGTTTCATTCTTAGAAACTCTCGTGACTTTCGTAACCACAACGTAATACGGTTAACTTTCGGGGCATAGGTCCGTAGTAAATTAGAGAGTGCTATGTGCGTCTGGAACCCACACGAGAGCAAATATTATATTTTACTCGAAAAGGTACAAAAGGTTTTTCTTAGGTACCTTTATAAAAGGGTGAATGAGAGTACCGGATGAGTTGTAGGATGCAGTTGTGTTGGTAGGGTGGACCGTGATCGGAATCATGGTGTTTCTGTGTCGGAGGCCTTGCTTTGGAGGGTAGCGGGATCCGAAGCACGGTGTTCTCTGCTGGCCGACCGCAAGTTGTAGGGGGCCCAAGAAGTAGTTTAGCCAGCTATGAAAGGCTCCCCGCCGCTTGTGAAAAATCCTGAAATGATCCATTGGGCCGGCTGGCGACCGGATGTGAGGAACTGATGAATTATTTCAGGGGGGTTCGGGCGTCCCTGCAGTATCCGCGCAAGTTCTTCAAGGCGTAGTTATGCCTTGACTTCCGTGGGTTAGCCATTCCGCCATCTCGTTTACTATTACTCGTCCAACCTATTCACAACTACTCATCATGAAAAAAGTCCAAAGAAGATATAAGTTAAAACGGCAGATGCACGTCCTCACACTTAAAGTGGATATTGCGAATATTCGCGGGATTCACTTCAATCTCCAACCGGTCCATTATCATCTGGAGACCTCTAAGCCCCACTTGTTCTTTTTGTCGGAGACGCAGATAGGATGTCCAGCTGATACGGCATACTTGGATTACCCAGGCTATATCTTGGAGCATCTATTTATCCCAAATGCCAGCGTTTGTGTACACGCCCGTGATGACATTTGCTCTCTGCGTCTCTGAAATCTTGAGCACCCTAACTTCTCGGTGATTTGGGTGCTGGTGGACACGGGCATAGAGAAAATTGTGTATGCTTGTGTGTACCGCTCACACAGCGGAGATCGGGGGGCGACATTATTGGTAGACTATCTAGGTGAAGCGGCAAGTGTGGCCCAACAGCGTTACCCGTCTGCTCAATTGGTGTTTTTGGGGGATTTAAATGCCCACCACAAGGAGTGGCTTGTCCCATATCAAAAAACCGACCACGCTGGTAGAGAGACGCGGAAGCTTGCTCTGGTGTTAGATTTCTCTCAGCTGGTGCAGGAGTTGACACGGGTACCTGACCGTGACGGTGACACTGCCAACTGGCTCGACCTGTTGATGACGACTGAACCAGACAGATACTCCGTATCAGTATCCCCACCTCTTGGTAGCTCTGGTCACTGCCTGGTTAAGTCCGTCTCAATGTATTCCCCACCTGATCCTAGCCTTAAGGGAAATAGGCGCATGTGGAGATACAACTCAGCAGATTGGGACGAGATGCGGCAATTCCTTGCATCGTACTCTTGGCGGCAAACGTGTTTCATCTCCCAGGACCCGTCGACTTGCGCATCTGCTGTTACAGAGGTAATATGTCAGGCAATGGAATATTTCATTCCATTCAGTGACAAGACTCTTTCCAGCAAAGCTCAGCCTTGGTTTGGATCCAGCTGTGGTCATGCTGTGGCTCTAAAGCGTGCGGCATATCTAGACTGGGCTGATGCTCGAAAGCGCAAGTCTTCTGATATTCGGGCTAAGAAAAGAAAATTTAACGTTGCCGCTAAGACCTGCAAGAAGATACTTAGGAAGGCCCATTTTGATCACTTAAGTCGAATTGGGGCCAAACTGGCTTCATACCCCGCTGGTAGCACAGCTTTTTGGTCCCTGGCCAAGTCAGTCGAAGAAAACTTCTGCTGCCCCTCACTGCCACCATTGCTGAAACCTGATGGATCACTAGCTCACACTGCTGGAGACAAAGCGAATTTATTTGCTTCTCTTTTTGCAGAAGCCTCGCATCTAGATGCTTCTGGCAAGACACCTTCCTGCCTTCCTCATTGCGGGGTTTTTATGCCTGAAATTCGCATTCGCCAGAAGGAGGTTCTCAGAATGCTTCGAGCTCTAGATGTGAACAAGGCCAGTGGTCCTGATGGTATTCCAGCGAAAGTGTTGAAAAACTGTGCGCCCGAATTGTCTCCCATCTTAACGCGTTTGTACCGCCTCTCTCTTTACTCAGGTAAAGTTCCGGAGAGCTGGAAGCTTGCCAATGTACAACCAGTACCAAAAAAGAGTAGTCGTGCTGATCCGACCAATTATCGTCCCATCTAGATAACCTCCTTACTCTGTAAGTGTATGTAGCGTGTCATAAACAATAGGCTCTTGGCTTACCTTGAAGACAATGATATTCTCAGTGACCGGCAATACGGATTTCTCCGAAACCGGTCTACTGGGGATCTTCTCGCGTATGCCACTCACGTACTGAGCGAAGCCATAGAGATGCATGGTGAGGCGCTTGCCGTCTACCTTGACATATCGAAGGCATTTTATCGGGTCTGGCACGATGGCCTTTTAAACAAGCTTCCCTCATATGGTTTACCTGTTGGCTTATGCAATTGGATAGTTGATTTCTTGAGGGAACGATCTATTTGAGTAGTCTTAGAGGGCTGCTCGTCTGATCAAATGGCTATCAATGTCGGTGTACCTCAGGGATCGGTTCTCTCGGTTACACTGTTTTTACTGCACATTAATGACCTTCTGAAGCCCGGTACCTTTGGGTATGCTGATGACAGTACTGCAGTTGAGTGATACACTTCCAATGCTCAAGCCAGCTGTGACGCTGTCCAGTTTCAGAGAGAGGCTATGGTAGACCGTTTAAATTTAGCCTTAGATGCCGTGTCTGATTGGGGCGATGCTAACCTGGTTAAGTTTAATGCTACTAAAACGCAAGCGTGTTTGTTTTCTGCTAAAAAGAGTCCACTACACCGATCTCCGACTTTCCAAAGTGTAACAATACCAATAGGCGACCATTTGGTGCTTTTGGGTGTCGAACTCACATCAAACCTGAATTTTGGGTCTTATATTGAATCCAAAGCCAAGGTAGCTGCAAAAAATCTTGGTATTTTGTCTATGTTTAGGCGGTAATTCACACCGGGACAGCTTTTGAATCTTTATCAAGCACAGGTTCGATCTTGTATGGAGTACTTCTGCCACCTCTGAGACGGTTCTGCCAAGTATCAGCTCGAGTCTTTGGATTCAATTGAGAGACGTGCTATCAGGCTCATTGGGGATGACACTCTGGTAAAGAGTAAGCTTCAAAGTCTGGCGCATCGACGTGAGGTAGCAAGCCTGGCGGTATTCTACAGATTGCACTATGGAGACTGTGCACAAGAACTGCACAACCTGATTCCCCCATCACCTTTCCATCACCGTACGACTAGACGAGCAGCAAAGTGCCACCCATTCATGGTTGAAATACATCGCACAAGAACGAAGCGTTACGCTTCTTCATTTATTATAAGAACTGCAAAGGAGTGGAATGCCCTGCCCTCGTCAGTGTTTCCGGTAAATTATAACCCCGGTGTGTTCAAGTCAAGAGTGAATAGGTATCTACTAGGCAAACGTGCTACACCTTCGACCACATCATCGCTTTCTATCGGGTGAGATCGTGGTCAAACGATTGCCTAGTCCGTAATAAAAAAAAAAAAAAAAAAAAATGGGTACTGTCCATATAATTATGTACCCCACGAAACTTCTCATGGGCTGTCCTAGGGTATAATTCCTTGGAAGTCAGACGGGAAAAGCAACAACTTGCAAACATGTGCAAAATTCTTGACAGATTGATGCACCAAATCTGCATGATGTGCTGTGTCGGTATTTGGCCCGGATAACTAGCAGGAGACACAGGTTTTTCGCCGTTCCATCTTGTCGTACCGTACATACACACACATACACGACATAACTCGCCTATACCACGCACCCTCTTCACACTCAACACTGGATGTGATTTGTTTGCGAATGTATGGCAGAGTATATTATCTGAGTGTTTGGAATTTTGTAAGAGGAGTACAATGATTGTGTGAGACTGTTTTATTAATCGACTTCACAAAAGGAGACGGTTATATGTTCGGCTGTATGTATGTTTATGTTTTTTTTTTTTTTTTTCATTAATGTCGATCAACATCTCCGTCAATTGTGGACCGATTTTTTTTTAAATTCTTTTTTTGATTGAAAGGGTATACTTTTCAAATGGTCCCATATAAATTGTATCAAAATTCGTCCAGCAGTTTTTCGAGAATAATTAGTTGTTGAGTAAATCCATTCAATTTTGTGTTTATATTGCCTTTATTTTGTGTTTATCTCTAAGATTTATAAACCAATTTAGATGGTTGTTTTTTATTCAAAAGGGGTACACTTTCCATGTGGTCCCATATAAATTTCATCAAAATTGGTTCAGTAGTTTTATTAGAAAATCAATTTGTTTTATAGTTTATGTTCTCTAATATCTTGGGATTTCGGAACCGAATTAGATGATTGTTTTTACTTGAGTAAGCAGACCTCTAGTGTGGAACTGTATAAATTTCATCAAAATTGGTTTAGTACCTTTAAACAAGCTTTAATTTAATTCACTGTATTATAATGTTTAGGACTCGATTGCAAGTCAATTTTGAACAATTTAAGGACGTCTAAAGATGCTGAAGTTTTGTAAATGCGTGTAGTTCTGATGACAATTGAAAACTACAGTAGTAGTAGTAGTGGTAGTGGTAGTGGTAGTGGTAGTGGTAGTTGTAGTGGTAATGGTGGTGGTTGTGGTAGTGGTGGTGGTGGTGGTGGTAGTAGTAGTTAAAAGAACTACACAATCGGATGATGGAATTTCTTCGAGTTTGGGCTCATTTGGTTTGTCTTGATGAGATCATGTCTGGTTTTATGTTGTATCAAGGGTCTGATGATGGAGCCGGAAGGTAGTCACAGGAACTCAACAACAAAATGATAGAACCCTTTCGAGTTTGTGCTCATTTGGTTTGTGTTGGTAAGTTCTCTGGTTTTACGTGGTATCCAGGGATGATGGAGCAGGAAGGTAGTCACAGGAACTCAACAACAAAATGATGGAACCCCTACGAGTTTGGGCTCATTTGGTTTGTCTTGATGAGTTCTCTGGTGTTATGTGGTTTTCAGGGTCTGATGATGGAGCAGGAAGGTAGTCACAGGAACGCAACAACAAAATGATAGAAAATGGTCAAAACTAATTCAGTTGTTATATATGTAGGTTTTATTCTCTAAAGTGAGTGAGTGTCTACTATTTTCTTCGGCATATATTCTTTCCAATGTTTTCTTAGGCCACTAAAAATCAAAAAATCAAATATTTTTCCAAAAAAATTAAATCGACTTCATAAAAGTTAAAGACGGCCTTAGAAAATGAAGTACTTACTCCGTTCGCTAAAAAAACCGTAAATGATTTGATGTCGGTATATCTATACAGCGTGTGGCTGTTATGGCGACATTAAATTGACATACATATCTGGTTTCACGTTTTCAGATTTTAGATATATATTCTATTTAATTAAACGTAATGTATATCGAATTATTAAGAATTTTCTAAAATATCACTTTGGAGCAACCTGTACCACAGAATAAATCCATACGTAAAAAGCTTAGCGCAGCGGTCATCTGTCGGGGTCACCGATCATAACATTGTATCAATGAAATTAGAACGAAAAAGAAATACTGTTAGAACAAGACACTAGAAAATGCGATGTTGCATTCTCTCGGTAAAATTCGCGGTAATCTCAAGCGCCGCTGCCGCGCGCCTTTCGGTTTAGCGCGGTGTCTTTGAAAGAGAGGGATGGCTGCAGCCTTTGTCGGCCGGGCGCGGCGGCGAGTGGCGATTGCGGCCGGCGCCTTTCTTTCTTTGTAGCCAGCAGCCCGATTCCATAACTTGGCTACAATAGGATTATCACTTTTTTCATAGCAAATTCGACTCTATCGCAAGGCATTAGTGGCTGCGATACTGAGAATTCGATTGAAGCCATGTTATGGAATCGGGCTGCAGCAGTCAGTCCAGTTTAGCAGTGCGAACAGTCAAACAGTGCTGTAGTAACCTTGACACGACATAATTGTCAATCGTAAACTTTTAATTTGTATTTTTGTGAAAAGACGCTTAGGTACTTAATTATCTGACACAGTTTAGTTTGATAATTTTGTTATTTTAGAAAACAATTAGGTTTATGTAAGTACTGCGATAAAGACGCTTTTGTTTGTGTGCCTAACTTTTTATTGTGCGTTATTTTGTGATGTCTAATTATCATCCTAATTACACTGCGACCGAATATGCTGATATGATACTTATTTACGGGGAATGCAATCTAAATGCCGCTCTTGCGATAAGGACGTATCGCGAAAGATATCGCGAGACGAGACAATGCCCCACAAATTCTCGAACTATTGTCGGAGCTCTGCAACGTATCCGTGAAAACCGACCAGTGGATCCCAGCAGCCCGATTACAGAACTTGGCTTCAATCAGATTGTCACTTTTTTCATAGCAAAATCGACTCTATCGCAAAGCATTATTGAATTTCACGGCTTGAGTCGATTTTGCTATGAAAAAAGTGACAATCTGATTGAAGCCAAGTTCTGTAATTGGGCCACTGCAGCCCGATTCTATAACTTGGCTTCAATCGAATTCTCAGTATCGCAGCCACTAATGCCTTGCGATAGAGTCGAATTTGCTATGAAAAAAGCGATAATCCGATTGAAGCCAAGATATGGAATCGGGCTGCTGGTCTCAACGCCCGTATCGACCTCCAATATTTCGTGAAAATCCAACTCGGAGAAGATTAAATGAAAATGTACCTACTACAGTACTTTGAAGACCGACCCAAAGCTAGCACCCGCCAGGCCGCTCGGCATTTTCATGTACATAACACGTCAATTCACAAATTTTCTGTAAATGTTTGGGCCGGCATTCATGGCGACGACATAATCGGACCAGTATTTATTAATGGTACTTTAAACGGGGAAAGATTTGTGAATCTTCTGGACGACACGGTATCAGAGTACACAGAAAATCTGACTGTCCACCAATACCGACGAATGTGGTATCAATTAGAGGGCGTAATTCCACATTCAGTAACAACGGCCAGGCAGCGGCTAAATGAAATGTTTGGTGCGCAGTGGATAGGAAGATATGGACCTCATAGGTGGCCAGCAAGATCACCTGAACTCACGCCTCTTGTTTTTTTTTTTGTGGGGCTTTGTAAAAGACGAAGTGTGTGCGGAAGAAAATATTGACTCGGTGGAAGAACTACGTCTTCGAATAACTAACGCGTTTGGGAAACTGAGGGCAATGACTTCGGCTGGACACGTTTTAACAAAAGTGAGGGCGAATATTAAGCGCCGATTAGACCTTTGCGTCCAAAGTGGCGGTGGTCACATTGAAAACATAAAAAAATAATGAAGACTTGTAGTTGGATTAATAGGTATCTGATGTGAATTTTTAAACTTTCATACTCGTTCTGTTATAAACCTACCTACAACTCGCGCCTCTTGTTTGTGTCGTTTGACTTCGCGTCAAAGGATCGCGCCCGCCGCGCTTCCTGGCGCTTCGTAGCGCACGCGCGAAGGGGCGCGCCTTGGCAACGGCGCGGCGACGCGGGCGGCAACTGACGCGACGTTGTCGTTTCGTACGAATAGAACACGTAGTTGGTAAGCTGTATCAAAGATAATCGAAAGGAAAGGTAGCTAACGTCATACATGAGTACAAAGCTCACGTAAAAATTATTATCGTTGCCGTTACCTAGTAGTTTGCCTTAATATATTAGATGGCGTTACTATACTAGCTAAAGTGTGATATACCTAGTGCCATCTATCGAACAATATGAGTGGGTGTGATGGAGCGTAAGTCGACTAGCGAGTGAATAAAAATATCACTGTTTTGATGCCACGGCTCAGTGATTAGGACATCTACCCTAGGTGCGATTGTGTTAACACTTTTTGGGGTTTTTAGAATATTCTAGATAACTAGAATTTGCCTAAGTAAAATTGATAAATTAAAGTGAAGGTAAGGAGAAAACACAAAAACGAGGCGTTTTTCGTGCCATTTCCTGGCGAAAATATAGCATGTGGAGCTTTGAAATTAAGATATCGTATTACACATAGGTTTCAGATACTTGCTATTATTTATAGTTAACAGTCAGAAATATTTTGAAGTACCAAGGTCTTAAAATCTTAGAAGTCATTTTTTATCGGTGTGTCAAATTCGTTAAGTACCAAACTCGGCCTAGTTATTCTTACCTATAGTACGTAAACTCGGCCTAGTTATTCTTATAGTTCGTAAGTTTTGTCTGTAGGTCCTATTTTTTCAAATATAGAATTAAACATAAGGATTTTAACGTAAAAACTATTTGCGCCTACTAAAACTTTTCACGAACGTTTTTTGCTCGTAAAATATGATCAGGAATTAGTATGCGCATGAGATAGCGACGTTGCATGCCCGCGTCTTGGCGCGTGGACCGCGCCTCGACCTGTGCGCGAGGTTGCCAGACTTCTCGGCACATCTGCCGGCTGAGCTACCTCTTACAAAGTAACTATTAGTTAATCTGTGCTACATGTACGTAATTTTTCTTTAGTTTTCTATTCTGTATGTTCTTAGCAGCGTGCGCGTGCAGTCTATTATTTATTCTGTGGTGCGGTCCACTAAATAATAGACTAGCTGTGCCCGCGGCTTCGCACGCGTGGTCATTTCTTCAGGTCAAAAGTACTCTCTATTCCAAGACCTAACTTTTCTTGAAACTTGTTTCGAATGAGTCCGAAGGGAAAATACCATATAGCAACATTTGATCAAAATTTCTTCAGCCGTCAGAAATATTTTTATCTATTGCTCGGCTTCTAGTCATTGGATTGAGATACCAATTATACCAGATTTAATTAAATCCTAAGCTATCTAACAGTAGAAACTGCATCACAATCAGTCCAGTAGTTTTTACGTGATATAAGAACAAACAAACATATAGAAAAGATATGAAAAAAACTTGCTCAATTGCTTATTTTAAGTACCCTAGATCATTTACCTACATTTTTATAATTATCTTCTTTGTACAGACTTTTTCGTACTTTTTGCTTTATTATACTTAGATATTAATTACTTCAAATTAACAATACTTTGGACCCCTATCCCGCAGGAACTCTCTACTCTATATTCGATACTGGAGCCAAAACTGTATTTAAAAGCTTTTATTTAACTTGCAATGTTTGTATGTATGTATGTATGTTTGTCTAAGTCAAATCTTGCAAGCTGAATTAGTACCACTTCCTCTTATCCTACGGAGTAGAATTTTAGCATGTTGGTTCATTTCCAAGGATTAGCTCCAGACAAAGTGATGATGATGATGATGATGATGATGATGAAATGTATCATCACTCACGCGATTCGGATTTTGATGAAATTTGGAATGGAGATAGCTTATACCCTGGAATTACATGTAAGATACTTTCATCGTCATCATCATCATCCCTCACGCGGGTGAGTGTTAGCTTATACCCTGGAATAACAAAAAGTATACTTTTCATCATCACTCACGCGGGTGGAACGTATTTTTAAAAACTTTAGAATCGAGATAGGTTATACCGTGGAACAACACGTATGATACTTTTTATCTTCATCAACATCATCAACACATCATCATTATCACTCACGCGGGTGGAACGGTATTTATGAAATTTGGAATGGAGATAGCTTATACCACGCAACAACGCATAGGATACATTTCATCATCATCATCATCATCATCACTCACGCTGGTGGAACGGAATTTGATTAAATTATTAACAATTCGAGGGTAGTAGCAATTTCTATTCCAAATTTCATCAAAATCCGTTCTATCCGCGTGAGTGAAGATGATGATGATGAAAGTATCCTATGCGTTATTCCATGATATAAGCTATCTCCATTCCAAAGTTCATCAAAATTTGTCCCATCCACGTGAGTGATGATGATGATGATGATGATGATGATGATAAAAGTATCCTGTGTTATTCCAGGGTATTGGCTATCTCCATTCCAAATTTCATCAAAATCCGTTCCACCTGCGTGAGTGATGATGATGATGATGATATGTGGACTATGCGTTATTCCATGGTATAAGCTATTTCCATTCCAAAGTTTATCATAATCCATTCCATTCACGTGAGTGATGATGATGATGATGAAAGTATCCTATGCGTTATTCCATGATATAAGCTATCTCCATTCCAAAGTTCATCAAAATTTGTCCCATCCACGTGAGTGATGATGATGATGATGATGATGATAAAAGTATCCTGTGTTATTCCAGGGTATTGGCTATCTCCATTCCAAATTTCATCAAAATCCGTTCCACCTGCGTGAGTGATGATGATGATGATGATATGTGGACTATGCGTTATTCCATGGTATAAGCTATTTCCATTCCAAAGTTTATCATAATCCATTCCATTCACGTGAGTGATGATGATGATGATGAAAGTATCCTATGCGTTATTCCATGATATAAGCTATCTCCATTCCAAAGTTTATCAAAATTTGTCCCATCCACGTGAGTGATGATGATGATGATGATGATGATGATGATAAAAGTATCCTGTGTTATTCCAGGGTATTGGCTATCTCCATTCCAAATTTCATCAAAATCCGTTCCACCTGCGTGAGTGATGATGATGATGATGATATGTGGACTATGCGTTATTCCATGGTATAAGCTATTTCCATTCCAAAGTTTATCATAATCCATTCCATTCACGTGAGTGATGATGATGATGATGATGAAAGTATCCTATGTGTTATTCCAGGGTATTAGCAATCTTCATTTCAAATGTCATCAAAATCCGTTCCATCCACGTGAGTGTTGATGATGATTTTGAAAGTATCCTATGCGTTATTCCAGTGTATAAGCTATTTCCATTCCATTTTTCATAAAAATCGGTTGAGCGTTTGAGCGTGAAAGCGAAACAAACAAACAACCTCACTTTCGAATTTATAATAGTAACTATCTTTCGCCGGCGATTTCGTGCAGTATATCCCGAAAAAAAAACATCCTATGTTCCTGAGCGTTGGGATGCTCTTGATACTTTTTGACAGACTTGTTATTATTTCGTTTCCATGGCAACCGTTCCTTACAGCCAGTAATCGTCATTTTCCAGTTTTCCCGTGGAAACGTACCATTTCCGGGATAAAAATATCTTATGTACAGTACCTACGAGTATTTGCAAATTTTTATGAAAATCTGATCAGCCGTTTTGGCGTTAAATCTCCCCAAACAAACAAACAGACAAAGTTTCACTTTTATATATTGGTGTGGATATACAGGGATGGGATTGTTTACAATTTCTTTTTGATAGGTAACTATGTAACTAAAGCATAAATAACTTCACTCCAAAGCTTGAACTTTAATAAACTGTAGGTAGGTACTATACCTTCCTAGGTATTTATGAAGCGTTCCAAAACAGGTACTTAATAGGTAGGTAGGTCGGCTTTATTAGGGACCATACGTATTTTTAGGGACGATCTTTCATTGAGTGAGGTTGATAGGCATTCTTTTATCTCTAATAAATATGGAAGTGAGTTTGTCTATCTGTATGTTTGATACTAAACTACTGTACGTACATAAAACGCTTGACGCCTATGACACAAACAATGACAAACGTGCGAAAATCTTAACACTCAAATGTGCGCCATCTTCCGTTTTTTTCGTATAACTGCATGCTCCTTCAGCTAAATCGTGATATTGGTTCAATAAATCAACTGTTTAAAATACCTGCTTATGAATTTGCAAATTTCGTTACTAATGTTATGAAATTTTTGTATTTTATCCTCAAAATAAATAAATATGATGAACCAGAACAGTAAAATGCGATATTTCGTCGATTTCAGGTAAATTTTAGTTCTAGCGAGCCAAGTATCGCCATCTAGCAACATTTTTTAAAACTACTGTGAGTAGAGTAAGGAGATAGCTATCTGTCCTTTCGATAATCTTTGGCTGTATGAATGAATCTTTCGGTCACTTACTACAGAATGATAGACATTTTGCTTCATTATATGTTATCTATTTTGCTTGAAAATTTTAATAAAAGGGTAAACTAATCGCACTTTAGTAACGTGGCGTCCCGCGCGTCACGGCTGCGACGTTTTGTCTGTGACCCTTAGACATACGGACGGACGTACGCGGACGGACGAGTCTATCGCCATATCGTCTATACACAGTTTACATACAGTAGTCACAGTTTAGATTAAATACATAAATGTTAAAATATATTGTATGGTATTTCATTTTTCAATGCAGACAACCCTATCACTAGAGTGGTTGTGTAGGTATGTTAAGGACGCCCCCACCCCCTACGTGGGTTGCCGCTTCTCTGGGCTTTGGCAAAAGCCCATGTAGAAGTGGCCACAGGACGTCCTTGGTGAGATACCAAGCTGAGGACGTTCTTCATGGCTTCCCAGATCTGACGTCGGTGCTCAGTGCAGCGCCGGATAGTCCGCCAGCTGTTGCTGTGGCTGTACTGGGCGGTGGCAATGGACTTGGGGGGCCATGTAGAGCGGAGGATGTTGCGTCCGTTCTCTGCACTGCTGCTGGGTAGTCTGTCTCCACCCAGGTTAGTCAGTAGTGGTGCGGGGAATGTGACGTGGAGGGGGTACCGGGCGCTTTGGCGCAGGCTCGAGGAGGTGGGGCCCAGTGCGCTCGGCGCGGCTCGAGGAGGTGGGGCCTGGGTGCTCGGCACTGGCTCGAGGGGGGTGGGGGGGGGGCTGGGCGCTTAGGTGCAGGTCCGAGGAGGTGGTCCACTCTTAGCACTACTGTATGGGCAGTAGTGCTCGGAGTGTGACGTGCTCCATGGCATCACAAATCTGGCGTCACTGTTTGGTTCAGCGCCGGATAGTCTGCCAGCTATAGCCGCACAGTGTTTCTATGCGGCCTTCAAGCGCTATCAGGGCCGGAACACCGTGGGGTTTTTTTACGAAACATAGTAATATCAACTCTAACGCGCGACTACTAAGTGCAATTTTGCATGCAAGCTCGATATATGAATACCTATGTAATACGTACCTACGTTTGTAGGCAATTAAATCGGCGGCTTTTTTAAGATCAAAGTAGTGCAACTTCTGTACTGGTACTATTATTTATTCTGTGATCGAAGCGGACGATTTAGGTACAATACTTTAGTAATACTTACTCTGAGGTACAAGAGCATAAGGATTTTAATTGTTTTCTATACTGTGTTTGATAATTTCTCCTCGCCATGTCGCCTGACTTTACGGACAGACTTGAGGATCGAAGTTTGTCGAAGTTGAAGTGACATTCTTTTTTTGTACCCATGATTAATTTACTTTTAATGTTAACGATCGTATAATTTCAAATTGTATTATTTTATTAATGAATGTAATATAAATGTGTGATATCTTTAAAATTTTTGTATGCCAAGTTTTGGCGGGACATGCTGGTCTATTTTACTATTATACCATATCTATTTTTACCATGCTTCTAGCATTTTTTTTTTAAATCCTACGTACACGAGCAAACAATAAACCCTCAAAAATATTCATATCTACAAACGAATACATGAATTTTTATTTAGGACTAGCTCTCCCGCCCGCGATTTCGTCGGGGACTACTGTATATCGCGAAAAAATACATCTTATGTTCTT
The DNA here is from genome assembly GCA_946251855.1 of Alsophila aescularia. Taxonomy (NCBI): domain Eukaryota; kingdom Metazoa; phylum Arthropoda; class Insecta; order Lepidoptera; family Geometridae; genus Alsophila; species Alsophila aescularia. Next base: position 57,167,910 of record OX276381.1, read on the forward strand.
CTATGATATTAAAAACCAATGCAAAATTTGGTATAGCACCAATGCTCTTGAAGTTTTTTGACAGACTTGTTATTTCGCTTCCATGGGAACCGTTCCTTACAGCGAGTAATCAACATTTTCCAGTTTTTCCGTGAAAATTTTCAATTTTCCGGGATAAAAAGTTTTCTCAGTTTTATTCTAGGGTATAAGCTATCTCCATTCCAAATTTCATCAAAATCCGTCCTGACGCTATTGCGTGAAAGCTCCCCAAACAAACAAAAAAAAATTCACTTAAATATATTGGTGTGGGTTATTATTAAAATGTTGTAAAAAATCTTAGGCCGCTATTTACTTATACTAAAGACGACCTTGTTTCCTCAACATATTGTCGTCAATACATAATATACTCGTATGAGCCTTGATTAACGTTGTTACGCAACTGTGTCACAGACAGTCCGCAAACTCCAGACACGGTCGTTGATTTTTTTATCAAGATTATGAATGGTATCGAACATTTCATGTTTTTCGCATCCCATACAACAGAATAAGAAAACGAAATAATACGTGCGAATTATCTGCTCGTTTTGTCCGGGACGCTGTAATAACTGTACAATGTACGAATAATATTACGATAACAATTTTGAAAACCGATTACTTAGCTAGTATTTACTGAAGTAATTGATAAGACGTGGCTAATAGCTAATTTACACATTTTGTGTATCTCTTACTTGAGAAAATAATAGTCTGGATAAAAAATAGCTTCTCTTCAGCTGCATTTCAACTTCATACAAAATCACTACGAGACCAAAAAAAAACTCTTCAGGATTTTAATGCATTTCAACATAATAGCTACACATAAACCTGTAATGGCTTATAGGTTGTCATGTCAGAACGTTTAATGTAGTAGGACATCATCATCATCATCATCAGTCTTTGCTTGTCCACTGCTGGACGTAGGCCTCTCCTAATACACGCCACTAGCTCGGGCTTCAGCTCTGCATCCTGTTAATTCCAGTTTTTAAACCCCTAATAAAGAGGCGGGTTTTATAAGTTTAGGGTGTGTATCACTGTGTGTGTGTGTGTGTGTGTGTGTGTATGTGTGTCTGTGGCATCGTTCCGCTCCCAGACGAATGGACCAATTTTGATGCAGTTTTTTCTTTTTGAAAGCTGATGTGATCGAGATAGTTCTTAGATATATAGGGGATGGGGGGAGGGGTTGAGAAAAGAGGAGTGAGAAGGTAAACGAGATGGTTATTAGCTATAATGGGAGGAAGGAGGGGGGGGAGAATCATAACTTCTAAACGAATGGCCGATTTTGATGTGGCTTTTTATGTTTGAACACGAATGTGATCGAGATGGTTCTTAGCTATATCACAGAATAAATAATAGTACAAGTGCTATAAAGAGGAAGGAGGGGGGAAGTTGAGAAAGAGGGGGGTGAGAAAATGAATGGACCGATTTAGCTGCTGTTTTTAATGTTCTAAAGCTGAGGTAAACGAGATGGTTCTTAGCTATAATGGGAAAGGGGGGGGAATGGGGGCTTCAGATAGTAGCACCCAAACGAATGGACCAATTTTGATGCGGTTTTATTTTTGAAAACTTGTGTGATCGGGATGCTTCTTAGATATATGGGGAGAGGTGGGGGGAGGGGGGAGGTGAGAAAAAGGGGATGAAAATCGTAGCTTCCAAAAAAATGGATCGATTTGGATGAGGTTTTCTATGTTTGAAAACTGATGTAATCGAGATGGTTCTTAGCTGACCGAATTTGATGCGGTTTTTTATGTTTTAAAACTGATGTTATCGAGATGGTTCTTAAGAATAAGGGGGGGGGGGGAGGGATTGAAAAAAGTGGGATAAGAGTATGTATGTGCTTGTTTACTATTTACTTTATCTTCTACACCTATCAAACAGTACCGTGACATACCTGCTGACTGACAGACAACGCTCGGCGTAAACCGGTGAACCAAGAGACTTCAAATTTGGAAGAAATATTCCTTGAGTATCCTAGAGACACATTGAGGAAGGATTTTTGGAAGTTCCATTCCTAAAGGAGTGAAGGGGGGAGGCAAAGTATGCACGCAGGCAAAGCTGCGGGCTGCAGCTAATAATAAATATATACAATTCGCAGTGGCCCCAGAGTCAGTTACAGATATCAGACGACTTTTGGCTTGAGTTACTTGAAGTATATACCTTGTTTTATTAACAGGCAACGGCAAAATGTGAAGTTAACTCAGTTGTATACCAGTCAGTTGGCATCTATATATTGGTCACTTGGACACTGCAAATTAAGACATTTAAGCCATATATAAGTAGATCAAAGTAGTGACAATGACAGTAAATAATCCAATTTCTTAAATACTACTAAATATGGCTTCAAAGTCATCATATACGGTGTTATGTAACATTGCCAATATTTGACAACAAGATTAAAATTATTGTTTACCATCAGATGTACAATCTGTCCAAGCCGTCAAATATAGCAGCCTGTAATATTAAATACAAAAAGTTTTTCAAAAATAATTATTGAAGATTTATCTCAGATCATGTAGCAAAATAATAGAAAGGATTCACTTTTATGTTGAGTACCACATTTGTTGAGCGCCTCAAATAAAACGCCAATCTCACCCCACTTATTCCTCCAACATTAATCGCCGCACACGTGCACCCCAGAACTTTCCTTCACTGAATAACTTCCCCTAACTTGTCCGCTCGGGTGTAAAATAGCCTTAACGGATTCAAACACATCTGGCCTTAAGGGGGATGAATTAAGATTAAAATCGTCTTTGAAGATCTTACGGAACAACTTTCTGTTCCATTGATGGAGATAAAAGGATAAATAAAGATTTAGGGAATGAGATTGTATATATTTCAAACTCAAAGAATACTTACTTAGTTTATCTACATTTGGGATCTTTTTATAATATTTTATGTAAGTATATCTCTTTGTTTAGGAGATGTTAATTTTGACTTGTAAAAGTGCTATTATTTTTGCCTATTTACAATAAAATACTTTGACTTTGACTTATTTTGATGGGTGTTTACGAGTAGGCAGTACCTAGCCAAAGCTTTTTAGGCATAACGTATTTTCATCGGTTTTATTTTTAATTGATTTATATTGTTAGTACTGTCTTAGGCATAGGTTTCCTTTCCCGCTTTCTAAGCTTTACAACCGGTTGCTTGAGTGGATCAGTCAAAGGCGTTAAGTTTGTCCCTCCATCAAATATTTATTTAAATAATATCAGGTGCCAATAATTAACGATTAGAGGGCCAAGTAAATTTACCTAGATATGTTACTTGTAGCCATCGCTACTTTAGTTTAAAACAAAAAAGACCACAGAACTTAGCTTCAATCAGATTGTTACTTTTTTCATAGCAAAATCGACTCTATCGCAAAGCATTATTGAATTTGATGGCTTGAAACCGTCATGATCAACATTACGTAATCGTACTACAGTGGCCCGATTACAGAACTTGGTATCAATCAAATTGTGACTTTCTTTATAGGAATTTCGGCTCTAACGCAAAGCAATAGTGATATTGAAAATCGAATTGAAACCAAGATAGATAATAGCACTTCAGATAATGTCATAAAATGATAGGATCGTGTTCAGTATATAATATATATAAGTAGGTACATTTAAATGCTGCATGCAGTTAATAAGAAATAAGAGTTTAAAATAATGTACTTTGTGTGTTTCTGTTGATCTTTTTAACATAGATGTTAATATTAATTCAATCTAAAAATATAGAACCTAAGTAATTAATTATACTATCATTTTAATTGTAGCGCTTTTTTGACTCATGATTTTCAGAGAATCTAGCGCTTTTTGCACGGCTTTAGTGCTCTATATATTTATCTATCTGGCAGCACTGGCCTCCGCCACCGCCAGTCCCTCCCTTCATTCTGGCGCTCGACAAGTCGCACGCAGTCCAAACAACCACAAAGAATTTCTCAAATTTGTCTCAAATGTATGGACTTTGGCAGAACAGTGAAGTTCATTTGTTTTCAGATCCCAATGAACGGACCAAAAAGAACGAAATAAAGAGTCCAAACACGATAATATTACTATACTCTGAGGTAAACGTAGTGATTCGTACTCTCTCTACGTAGTGATTATATTCTCTTTGCTCTATGGTCCATTGAAATTTGTCAAGAAAAATCCTGTTTAGTGTTCTGCGAATTTTTAATTTTATTCATATTATTTTTAATAACGTACTGTTGTGTGTTTTCTTTGAAGAATCATCAGTTTATAGTGTTAAACCAGTTCAAATGATAATTTTATAATGCCACCAACTTTAGAAAGCTACAGCAGATGTGTTTTATGTGGAGTTCGCGCCAATCGCGAAAACCAGAACAAAAAGGAAATTTATGGCATTATTTCCTATTGATCAGCCCCGGTAAGCATTAATATGATATTGCTCAGTGCCACCTCCCATCAACTTGACCATGTGACGAGGTCAAAACCTCTTTCATAATAATACTCATTTGATCTCTTAATTATTTCATAATCCATTTCATTCCATTTGATAGTTTGTCATTTTTAATTCTACCTGTCATTCTTAAATTAGGATCAATATCGGAATATTGATTTTTAGCAGAACGGCAATTTTACAAAATAATATGTTATAAAATATCTACATAAGTTTATTACAAATATATATGAGTCTTTTAAATATATATGAGAATACCTTCATCCGTATCGTTTTGTTCCATATTCGTAAGCCGCTGTTGATGGTCATCTCCTCCGGTTCCTGTGCTTCCAATAGTTCCTAATTGTTCCTGTAATTTTGTGTCACTGAGGTTTGGATCCTGGGCTAGTGGGACAAGCCCAAACCCTGGGACCGCCTCGTGACAACCATAAATGATAATTTACATGATTTTCATTTTGTATTTTCATATTGTTTTAACTAGGGATGCGCTAGGTCAAAGAACTATTAACTATCGACAAATCTATCGTAGACTAGGTCAGGCTGCATATAACTTATTTCCATAACATTAATCAACATGCTTATTTCCAGATGCAGAAAATGAGGATCTAGCATACATTCCTATAGAGACCAGTCGTAACATACACTTATGAGTGTGAGTGCGTGAGATAAAGGTAGAGTGGGTACATCGCAAGATCTCAATTCAGAGTGAAGCACTAGTAGGTAAGCTTACCTATGCTTGCAAAATTAATTTTCGTATTTACTTTGTAAAAAACTATTATAAATAAAATGTTCCGTTGTTCAAAAGTGTTTTATTTCTAAGTTTTTTATTACATGGCTCCACAGTTACCTGTTGCAATGGGTATCCAATAAGCCCAACGTTGTTGCATTTTGAGAAAACAACATTGTGCTTATTGGAACCGTCTTGCATTAATATGAAACCTCGGCGAGGGCATGCATGTTTTATCGATATCGATAAAACCAAGAATATGTGCAAGCCAGCACTACTCTATCCGTTAAGTTGGTATCATTGTCAAGATAGGCTAATGTCTGACCTTTAATGTTAGTAATGTTGGATGCATTGATGCCAATAAATTTCTGCCAAATTTTTTTTTTTAGAAAGGATATGTGCTGTTGGTCTATAACTGACCTCTACAGCGTCACCGGACGGTGGGGCGGGCGCAAAAGCGCTCCGCCGCAATGCGTGACGCAGAAGGCGCACGCCAAAGTTAAGTTTTTGGCCACTTGCTCAAGGGCACCCAGGGGGTACGAACCTCGGCTTGGACAGTTGCCATTGATTACTTGGGGAGTATCGAACTAAACACCCCTCGATCTCTACTGTTAGGTAGTGATCGAGAGGGCCCTCATGAAATGGCTGGAGCCCTTTAAATGAATTGCATAACTGACCACCGATTCGGAATACACCTTCGAGAAGAATCGGCAAGAAACTCGAAGGCGAATAAAGTCGAAATTAATTACGGGACCTTCGACCTCGCATCCGGCGAGGTCGGTGTCTGTGTCTAATTGTGTTGAAAGATGGTGAAGATGACGGAGTGGGCGAATCAATCGCTGCCTGCACTGCGGCGGCGATTTCATCGTCCGGATCGCTCAAGATGTCTCTAGGGCGTCTACGAAGGGGCCGTGCGTCTGTTGTCGCGTCTGTCGTGTAGTCAGAGGCCTGAACTACTAGAGGGTTGGGGTGATGAAGTGCCGCGTCAAAGTAGCGGCGAGAGGCATTTTTCATATATTGAACTATCGAGGGAAGCTCGAGATCACTGTGCAGGTCGATGTTCCTCTGATACCAGGGGGCATCTAATGCACCGCGAACGAATTTATTTTGTAAAATCTGAAGTTTCTCTAGGGAGAGAAACTGCCAAATTGCTTTCATTGGCTAGTAGGGAGGTCCCGCCTCTTAAAACGTAGTGATTATATTCTCTTTGGTCGCACGCTTCTGCGTGCCACCAACAATGGCGCTCCACACTCTTGGATCGCGAATGATGAATATGATTCGTGAAATTCATTCCATGTGTTCCTGAGGACTTATAAATTCCGCAAGAAAAGTGGTCCTGGGTGGCGGGTTCCCTTCGGCGGGTTGATCCGGTTACGACAGCTGCTTTACAAGAAAGAATAATCTGTTGCTAGTTTATATTGCGTCGTGCTAACAACGCCGACGCGCTGTTCTTCAAATTTGGTACAAAGGTGTGAACTAAGGTGGTACATTAAGAATTGCATGTATCATTTGGCCCTGTCATCGGCCTCGTTCGACTGTGAGTGCATGTTGCAATCAGTTTCATTCCATCGTCTTGGTGTTGCAATGACTTAAAACCCCTCGGGTCCCAATCAACCCCGTCATAATCTTTCACCAACCTTCCGCATCATACCAAGATTACCAAGCCAAAAGGCATACTGATCATCGAGATTGACGATCAACTCTTAATTTGAACAGAAAAAATTGTAATCGAAACAACGCCCAGTTTGTCACTGTTTCTCATTAGTTAGATAGTAGATTAGTTTCGGGTAAGCGAAGCATAACTGTTGTTTTACAATTGGAAATATTGTATTCCTAACCCGTAGACCTACAGTTGATTTAGTCATAGATCTATACAGTTGGAAATGAGTGTAACCGTCGATAGTACGACCCCCCCCCCCGAAAGTTAATAAAAATAATCGTCGTTAGTACGACGCCTTGTATATTAATCAAAAGCAAACATAAGCCAAATATAATAAATTGTATTAATTGTTAATTTTGTTGTTTAATTGAGCCTACCATACCTAACTCCACCAGCTTGTTCTTGACGATCGACTCTTGAAACCAAAACGTTTGGTGTTTTGACCAAGTTGTTCTATCCGAGTAATAGTTTTTTTTTTTTTTCGGACTAGGCAATCGTTTGTCCACGATCTCACCTGATGGAAAGCGATGATGTGGTCGAAGGTGTAGCACGCTTGCCTAGTAGATACCTATTCACTCTTGACTTAAACACACCGGGGCTATCATTTACCGGAAACACTGACGAGGGCAGGGCATTCCCCTCCTTTGCAGTTCTTATAATAAATGAAGAAGAGTAACGCTTCGTTCTTGTGCGAGGTATTTCAACCATGAAAGGGTGGCGCTTTGCTGATCGTCTAGTCGTACGGTGATGGAAATGTGATGGGGAATCAGGTTGTGCAGTTCTTGTGCACACTCTCCATAGTGCAATCTGTAGAATACCGCCAGGCTTGCTACCTCACGTCGATGCGCCAGACTTTGAAGCTTACTCTTTACCAGAGTGTCATCCCCAACGTCAATAGTAACGTAAGTATTTATCTTTCAGAAAGCTTAAAATCAGTACAGATAGTTCTCATGTCAATCCTCATCCGACAATAATTTCTCGATTTTACCCATTTTACCCATCTAGTCCCAAAAGTTGCTCCTGCTTCTCAGGACACCTGCCCCATGATCCCCAGTCGCGAGAACCCCCTATTTTATATTTCAAATTTTAAATTCAAATTTCAAAATTGAACTCTTTTCATCAAACCCTAATTTACCTTCACAAGCCACTTTTTATACGTTACAATGTATTACATAGATACAGATACATAATCATAGAATTCATAGGACATTACGATATAATATGTGTGCCAACATTTTAATTCCAGGTAAATCCAAAGACTCGACGTGTATAGGTACCTACAATAAGTTAATACTTGTTTCATTACCCAACTTGGACCTGCAGCCTTTCAGCACAGATGAGCTCATAGCTTATACATTATCACAATAGTGGAAGAGCGCCCGAGACACGAAACGTCTCTGAGACGCTCCTTTGGCAGGGTTTGAAGCTGACAGCGACGTGTTAGCGAGAAGGGTCGACTTTGTTTCGTAGTACTTTCGCAAAATATAGTCCGGAGCTCACTTTAAATTAATGTTGTTGTTGTTGGTCGTATGAGGTAGTGCTGGCCTCTGATGTTAGAGTTTATCAAGCCGCCCGAAGACCTCTGACATGGCTTAACGACTGCTATTAATCAATAACAGCCGGGACCGACAGCTTAACGTGCCCTCCGAAGCACGGAGCGATGGAAAACCGCACATAACTTAGAAAAGTTATTGGTGCGTAGCCTAGGCTTTGAACCCGGTATCGTTGGATTCTAAATTGCACTACAGATCCGTTAGGCCACCATCGCTATTTAAATTAATAATAATAATAATAAATATATTCGGGACATTTCCACACCAATTATCTAGCCCCAAACTAGGATACCCTGTGCTATGGGCACTAGATAACGGATAAACTTACATAGATAAGAATATTACATCCATGATTAGGAAACAAACATTTCTGCTCATCACACAAATGATTGCACCTTGCAGGATTCGATCCCGCGACCTTTCGATTTCGAACCTAGGATCTCTAGCCATTAGACCAACCGGTCGTCAATAGGAACGCGTTTCGACAGGATTCAACGTAAAAGAAAGGCCCAAATAGACCAATTTTGTAGGCTCGGTAATTCACATTACATCACATCGAAGAGGTCCACACCTGAACACTGGCCTCCCCCATCACATGTGGATTGAATCCCTGCGCTGGGCGGGCGGCTCGGTATCGCGTTTATTCTATGATTGCGGCAGATGTTCATACTCACACAAATATTTATTATTATTTTTTAAAAAAAAATTATGCGAATATTTTTAATTATTCTAGAGTAAGTGATATGCTTTTATCGCTTCAGCAGTTTTCCATTAGGCATTGTCAGTTTAGTTCTTCAATCGTCAAGAGATGGCGCTCGCGTAACTTATGGTATTTACTCAACTCAACGTTGTAATCGAAAGCAGGTAAAGACAGCGTTTACCGTAAAAAAACAAACCACGAGCAAACCAAAAGAACGACAAAAAGAAAGAAAAAAAAAAACTTTATTTTTTTTTACTTACCTTTACTATCCAACAATTTTATCAGTAAAACATATAAACCAGCACTAAACGTAATTAACACCAACAAAATAAACACTTTTTGTAGCGCTGGATACATACATCTATAGAGACAGCGGGAACTCTGCTCTGAAAGACAAAAAAAGAAAATTATCTAATGAGTTTTTACTTTTTGTTAGTTTTATTTTAGTTCTTCAAGGATTTATTTATACCATTTGATGTTTCTGCTAGTTCCATTGGTGGTAAACCGAGTTGGTCCAATGAACGATCAGTTTTTGAGCTTTCAGTCATCATCTGAAATAAGTTAATTAAATAACATCAAAAAAAGCTTTTATCCATAGGCCATGCCATGCCATGTCATGGTGAAACTTAAAATGGGCTATCACAGTTAAATGTGTATAACAGGATGTAACATAATTACCTACAGTAACATAAGTACTGGGGTGGGGTATTTCACCTAGTAATGCGAACAACGTTAATTTTATGACTTTTGAGATTTCGAAGTTTTCTATTCATGTATTTACCTAAAAAGATTGCTCTAAGAACACTGTAATTGAACCCTAGTAGCACAGTATAAATAATAGTTCTACCTAGTAGTCAGCTGGGAAATAAAACAATATAACCCTGGACCTAGAAATTGTGGTACAGTGCCACCAACTTATCTGTGAACTGAACGGTTGCGTGAGTGTTCCAGTCAATCGATAAGTAGACCAATCAAAAATACATAAAATGTGAACCTCATTCGTGTCAGCTGTAGTTCCTTTTTTCGCCATTTCACAGATATGATGGTCAGACTATAGTCTATTTCACAACTCTGACAGAACTCGCGCATCAGATGGGTTTGAGCAGTGGTCAGTGGAATGTCACAGTGAAATACGTCGAATAGAATTGACTTTATTATTTTGTAAAAACTGAATCTTTTCTTCCACGAGTCGGGACAAAACGGGATGAAGTGAAGTGGTTCAAATAAGGCACGGGAGATTACTTGAACAGGATTGAGCTGAAGCCTCACAGAGACGAGTTTCACGATAGGTACAGAGAGAGACGGGATTTGGATCGTCGTATCGACGAGGATGAGATCATAGAGCCGGTTGAAGAGAGGAGTAGAGATTTGAGCAATAGGCAGGGAGTGCTCAGTCACTTGGGGCTTTTTTTTTTTTTTTTTTTTTTTTTTATGACATGGACAGTGTTGACATATTCAGAGTTTTATATACCCCTTTAGTAAAGTAGATAAATTAAAATTAAATAAAACAGACCATTTTCTTTGTATCATAAGCTGTAATTTAGAATATAGAATATCGAGAACGTAGAAAATACTACTAATGAATAAGTTTTATTTAAATAGGTAGAATATCAGTCATGTAAGTATAAGATAATTATAACAAAGTAAAAAAAAGTAAACCGTTTTTATGCAATTGATTGACGAAATTTCTGTGCATCGCCTCAAAACGCTGGATCATTATCATCATCATCATCATCAGCCTACACTTGTCCACTGCTGGACATATGCCTCTCCTAATCCACGCCACTGAGCTCGGTCTTCAGCCCTCTGCATCCAGTTTCTGCAAGCCGCTTTTCGCAGGGCGTCACTCCACCTGGCCACAGGGCGTCCTGTGCTATGATTGCCTAAACGTTGTCTCCACTCGAGTACTCTACCTCAATGGTTATCGGTTCCTCGGGAAATCTGACCAGCTCACTGACTCTTTAGCTAATATAAAATACTGAATGAAATACGTAAAGTCCAACTTGAGTATCATAACCAATATAGCTATATACATCAGTAGGTATGAAAGCATTAGGTATATAGGTATTGAATGTAAATGCTGGCCTCTACCTCTGTTGTTAGAGTAAGCAACTGGGACCAAAGTATTAACTTTCCCTTCAAAGCACGAAGCAATGACAAATCCGCACATAACATAACGTGGAGCGGGACCGAGGATCGAACCGGGTCGTTTGAATGCAAAACACATAATATTACCGCTCGGTCACCATCTCTCAATAACTGCTGATTACCTTCTAAGACGTGGCTTATGAATAGCTCAAAATTAAGCATACCCCATTTCAAGAAGGTTTAAAAAAAGACGGAGTCTACACCGCCAAACAAGTGAAGCATAGCAAATGATGGCTGCATTTGTGCGTGAGTGAATAATTTGTGGTTTATAAACAATTTTATCACATAAGACTGCATTGTTTATGAGTTTTCGTAAGAACTTGTCCGAATTAACACGTCTCACAAGGTCGAGACCTTGCTGAGTGGCGGCCAATTGGCATAACAAGAGTGTGTGTAAGGCTTGTGCGTACGAGCGGATCGGCATATCATGGGTGCTTCACTTTCGGTTGGACGGTGTGGAATCCGTATTTTTTAACTTTCATTCCCCGTTTGGTACAAGTCACTTGCCCTGCGGTAATAACTTGAAAAGATTCGTGAATTTAATTTCATTCATAGAGAAAAAAAACAGAAAAGCATAAAAATACACAAGTAACATCACGTGCAAACGTAGCTTTACGTAAGTATGACCATTTACAGCGGCGTCCGTGTTTCGTGAGGATGAAATGAATCACTGCAGTCAGTTTGTAGAATATCCATACCAATATATAAAAGTGAAACGTTGTCTGTTTGTTTGTTTGGGGAGCTTTCACGCGATAACCGTGGGGCAGATTTTGATGAAATTTGAAATGATAATAGCTTATAATAAAACAAACGATACTTTTTATCCCGGAAAATTGAAAGTTTCCACGGTAAAACTGGAACATGTTGAATACTCGCTCTAAGGAACGGTTGCCATGTAAACGAAATAACAAGTCTGTCAATAAACATCAAGAGCTTTGGTGCCACAGATTACGTAGTTGGTGCTGTACCAACAACAAGCCACAGAGGCCATAACCAAAGAGTCTAAGTTTACTTTTTAATTGGTTTTTAATAACCTATAGAAGAACACAGAATGCTTTTTCGCGATAAACTGTAGTCCGCGTGGACGAAGTCGCGGGCGGGTAAGCTAGTTTGTTATAAACTCCTCTATTGCGTGCTAAGAGTTTTGAAACTGAGCTCGTTCATGAACAGAAAATGTCTTTGTAGCTAAAACGTGGGTATTCTAATTCTATTTAAATAAAAAATAAACTATTTTTTCTACGTTATAATTAATTTCGGTAAGTCTGCTGGGTAATAAATTCTGCCAATGAATAATTAGAGGCTGTATATTTTTGTGTTCTGTACCAATCTTTGAATAACGGAACATAATATTGTAATGCTGAAATAAATACGCATGTGAAAATGAAGATCATTTTGTAAACATTCGTATATTTTTCAAAAACTTTCCTTCACCGTATCTATCATTACAGGCTAGTGCATAACACAACACCATAGATTTTAAAATACCCCAGAGCTATATATAAGTACATTATTATAGCTCGCTACCATTTAGAAGCGTACCCAAATCGCAGATGCATTGCACTGTTATTTTGATGGTGATTCGTTGCGCCATATAAGTATAATATCAGTCAATATTAATAGTTACATAATAATAACATAGCTTGGTACGTTTTGTGAGACTGTGATAATAGTTTACTTCTAATTATAGCGAGATGACGTCATCTGTTGGTTTAATACTGAATTAACCAACACTATATTGACTGAACCCGTAATTATTATGCCACCCACTATTACAGTGTAAGTTCGTCATAAAGAGGGAGTGTCGTAAAGAACTCAGATTCAGCGCACTTTAGGTGACTAAATCCTTACACACATAAAGATTTGGTATCGTCATCGTAAAAGAGAAAATAAGGGAAATTATTTACAATACAACCTTAGTGATAACAAAACTTTGCTCGTAATAATGTTAGTATTAGAGATGTGGACTGTAGCTGTTAAGCCGAATGTTTAATGCCGGATATCTAAACATGTATACTATAACGGCCAGTTATGTTTTATAATATTTCTTCCGTAGTAATATTTTGTTATTTTTATAAATATAGCGTTCATTATATTCTATAGATTGCATATCACACTAACAATCGTAAAAAAAAAGAATAAAAATTATCCATACCAATATATCAAAGTGAAACGTTGTCTGTTTGTTTGTTTGGGGAACTTTCACGCAATAACGGCTGGACGGATTTTGATCAAATTTGGAATGGAGATAGCTTTTACTCTGGAATAAAACATAGGATACTTTTTATCTCGGAATATTGTATGATTCCATGGGAAAACTTGATTACTTGCTCTAAGGAACGGTTGCCATGGGAACGAAATAACAAGTCTGTAAAAAAACATCAAGAGCATTGGTGCTATACCTATTTTTGCATTGCTTTTTAATATCCTAGAAGAACATAGGATGCGTTTTTTCGCAATAAACAGTCCACGCGGACGAAGTCACTGTCGGGAAAGCTAGTAAATTATACATGCAAAAGTTTGTGAGTGTGTGAGCGAGTATGTGTGTATGTTTGTCACTTCTTCCCGCTAAAATGCCTCAGCGAATTTTGATGAAATTTGGCATATAGATAATTTTGTCCTGAAATAACACATAGCATACATTTCATCAACATCATCATCAACCATGCGGGAGAAACCGCGGGGCGCAGCTAGTGTTATATATAAATAATAAATGAAAGATACTGTAACGTAGAAAAATGCAATCAACTGATACCTTAACAAGACATAATCGAACGTGCTAAAAACCCAAAATAAACAATACTAATAAAAGGCAAACATTTGACTGAGAATGTTCAAACAACTTTAAATCGTTGGAGATCCTAAATGGTAATATGAAATGAAAAATGATAAGATAACATAAATAATATTTTCAAATACCTATTCAATGAAACCCCCTTTACATAGTTCAGAGACTGTTTTTTTTTCTTTTTACTATATGGCGTCTGACTGTCGCCTTATTGAATTTTGAATACCGTCATATATTTAATAGCACTCGAAAGATTAAGGCAAATCGAATGACTTCAGAATAATTAAAATCGTTCCACGCGTCTATATGGTCTATATAGTGCCACAAAAGAACAAACACACGTACATTGGCTGATAAAAACAATACCCTCCGCTCAGTCGGGTAAAAACAATCGTAATCAATTAGACTTGGAAGAAGAATGGCTTCCAACTGTTTAAATCAAAGTAGCGAGAGTGATATTTTATTATACTGCTGGTCATGCAGTTAGTATAGCCAGTTAGGCCGGATACGCTGACGGATAAAACTGATATGTCACATCTCTAGCTTGTAAGTTTTTATGAGTTTACATGTACCAAATGCTAGATTTTCTCAGGGTGAAAGTGAAGAAGCTATAACCTGGACCCTTGTTGTGTTTTGGGTTAAGAGGGTTAAAAGTTTCAGGTTATATGACCTTTAAGGTAAAATTGCATAATGTATGTATTGAATTATGCGATGTAAATAGAAAAGAAGGTTTACACGTGTATGATATATGGTTCTTACTGTGAAATTTTGAAGAAACATGACAAAAATCAATTTGAACTATGAACACCATGGCACATGGCATTTGTTTGCATGGACCTCTCTTAGTGGTGCGGCGAATAGGACTTTATAAAAAAACTAGCTTTCCCGCCAGTGCTTCGTCTGCGTGGACTACTGTTTATCGCGAAAAAAGCATCCTACGAGTATGTTCTTCAAGGATATTAAAAACCAATGCAAAAGTAGGTATTGCAACAATGCTCTTGATGGTTTTTGACAGACTTGTTATTTCGTTTCCATGGCAACCGTTCCTTACAGCTAGCAATCAACATTTTTCAGTTTTTCCAGTTTTCCCGTGGAAACTTACAATTTTCCGTGATAAAATCCTATGTTCTATTCCAGGGTATATAAGCTATCTCCATTCCAAATTTCATCAAAATACGTCCAGCCATTATCGCGTGAAAGCTCCCCAAATAAACAAACAAATAAATATACTAACAAACAAACAGACAATTTTTCACTTTTATATATTGGTATGGATAATAATTTATGGAATTAAATTTTCCTTCGTCACAAATATTATTATACATTACAGTAAGTAGGAAGTAGGTACCTACTTTTGTTTTTGGAGCGTAGAAGAAAATTGTTATTTAAATGTAATAATAAAACTAAGTGAATATTTGTGTCGATGGCCTCTTTCAAAATAGGTATTCCAATTGATTCTTTTTCTGCAGCTGAATGTATTGTTATCGATTTATTTTATTCTGATGGAATCGGACGCCTTGATTACTTTTCTGTACTAGCGGATAATGTGTTAGAGTTAAGACTAGCTGTTGCTGTACCACTAAAATCTGATACCGTTAATGTCAATGATTCATTATGGTCTTCCTTTTCGTCAACGTTAACTATTATCGATTGACCTTCGTTATCTGATTCAAGAGCATTGACCTTGATTCTAGACAATGCGTCGGCATTAGTGTTCTGTTTTCCTTTTTATAGACTATTTCAAAATCATAGTCTTGCAAGCGTAATCTCCAACGGATCAGTTTACTACTTGGGTTCTTAAAGGAGTGAAGCCATGTTAATGGGCGATGGTCGGTATAAATTTCAAATTTGCGACCGTACAAGTATGGACGAAAATATTTTACTGCCCAAACGATTGCAAGTAATTCACGTTCAATTGTACTGTAGTGGGACTCTGTATCACTGAGTGTGCGACTTGCGTAAGCCACGGGTTTATATTGACACGGGTTTATATTGACGGGACCTATTGGACAGTTGTACAATATGTGCTTGAGACAAAACTGTGCCTATCGCTACGTTTGATACGTCAGTCGTTAGTATGAAAGGTTTTTCATGGTCAGGGTACTGTAATAGTGGGGCGTGCGTCAGAAGCTCCTTGCTCTGGTTAAAGGTGTCTATGTAGGTACTTTTGGTCTATCACAATTTTATTCCTCTTTTTTAGGCAGGCTGTCAATGGCTGTGTTATTTTAGCGAAGTCTTTTATTTAGCGTCGGTAATATCCAACATGTCCAAGAAAACTTTTATCTCAGTAGTCGTCTTGGGTATTGGATAGTTCAAAACAATTTGCTGCAATTTTATTCTCATTGGGTTTTAGTCCATCCTTTGTAATAGTGTGGCGTAAATAAAGAACTTCTTGTCGTAAGAATTCTGATTTGTCAAGATATATTTTAAAATTAGTCGCCCTAAGTCTGTCAAAGATAGTCCGGAGTTTTTGGATGGTTCTTCTAAATAAGGAGAAAAGATGATTACGTCATCAAGATAAACCATGCAGGGCATGCCCCGTAGTCCTCGAAGGACATTGTCCATAGCTCTTTGAAAAGTTGCCGGAGCGGTCTTGAGTCCAAAGGGCATAAAAATAAAATATTTTTTATAAATAAATCGACTTCATAATAAAAATGTTATTTTGTAAATAACGACTAAAAAGAATAAAATAATTACAATTGAGCCAGAACAGTATCACTTTTTTGAAATTACCAACGTAATAATAATGCATAAATACAACATTAGACAAGAAAGAGTTTTATGAAGGCGGTGCCAAACCCAGGCATCATTTAAATCTAATATCTTTTACAAAATTAATACATACCTATCCGCTGAATCCCCTTTGGCGCTGTTTTTCTGAAACTACTCCCATTTTTGGCTTCATCATTTTTCCGCGGTGCTCTCTCCTTACATAATAATATCATAAAACTTACGTTCGGTTTGTCAGTGGCTACATATATTCAGCAAATCACAGGCCAAGTTTTGTACGGATCCGCCAAACCGTTGAGGAAGGAACGGAAAATAAGTAAGTCGTCTTGCCGCGATGATGTCATGGTCACGTGATCAGAGTGTATTTACATTATAGGTAGATTTATAGCGGGGGCATTGAGCGGCTATCTACGTACGAAGTAATATGCAGTTGTCTAAGACGCACCCTCATACAAAACACGAAACGCAGAAGAGACTCACACTAGCAGATTATGACTTTCACACGTTCACAAACCGATTGACACGAATACAGCAATCTAGTAAATGATAAAGTGTTTGTAGATAATTACTTTAAAACAAACATAATTACAAACATCTAAATCGGTTTAGAAATCTTAGATATAAACACAAAATCGCATGGATTTACTCAATAAAACTATTTATTCTCGAAAAACTGCTGAACCAATTTTAATACAATTTATATGGGACCACCTGGAGAGTGTATACTCTAAGTGTGTACCTTTAAAACAAAAAAAGTATTTTTAAAATCGGTCCGCTATTGGAGGAGATATCGAACGACATAAAAAAAACATACATACAGCTGAACATACGAGTATACTCGTAACCGTCTCCTTTTCTGAAGTCAATTAAAAATTCAAAGTGACCGTTTTGTGTGGCAAATGCTGTTTACTCTCTATCCTTCTCCTCTACTTCTATTTGGTAATAGTGATAAAACTTAATTATAATTAAATTTTGCAATTGTTCAGGCGTAGCATAATATCTGGCAAATGACTAGCTCGTAATGTCTCTCTGTTACACTGAATACAGTCCCTTTTACGCCAGTAAGTGAAATTCAAGCTCTTTGATAAAGGCAGATACAGTTAAAAAATACTTGTCTTAGATTGCATCTCCTTTGAACCTCATACCAAATGAGCACTTTTTAAATACTACCACGTCCAACTACCGGCAACACTGGGACTGGCAACCGGTAACCGGGACGAAATGAAACTATTTCGCGTCCCGTTACTTAACCGCGCCGTAAAGTCGTAATGTTCACACGACACTGACATTATTTCTAATTACTCCTGTTATATGGGTAATAATGATATAAAATATAAATAAAACGGCTAAAAACTCACGAAAAAGAAGATCGGAAATACTCCGACCAGTTTCGGACTATTTTGAAGTCCTTCATCTGGGAGTGTTATGCCGACAAGCCGCAACGAGCGCTACGAACGTCAGCACGCAACTGACGACGCGTGCGTGCGTGGCGCGGGCGGCCCAGTGGGCAGCGATTGCGGCGCTCGACTATGTTCGGCCTGCACAGTCACTTCGTTGTCTTTTGAGGAGTCATCACTGTCACTCAATAATATACGTAAAAAAGTGTGATCTGTAAAAAAAAAAGAAAACGAAAATGTATACTGAAAATAAATTAATAAATAAAAATACATGAAATCTCATGGCCGTGTCATGTGACATCTTCGTTTTATATAAAAAAAAAAAAAAAAAAAAAAAAAAAAAAAAAACTAAGTTTCTCTCGTCTCATAAGATCAATAGTCAGATAATGAAATCTATCTCAATAAATAAACAATTTGTAATTAAGTTTTCACTAATTTATTTTGTCATTTAAGCATCTTTGAATCCATACCAATACATAAAAGTGAAACGTTGTCTGTTTGTTTGTTTGTTTGGGGAGCTTTCACGCGATAACGGCTCGATGGATTTGATGAAATTTGAAATGGAGATAGCTTATACAATGGAATAAAACAGGATACTTTTTATCCTAGAAAATTACGAGTTTCCACGGGAAAACTGCGAAAATGTTGATTACTCGCTGTAAGAAACCGTTGTCATGGAAACGAAACAACAAGTATGTCAAAAAACATCAAGAGCATTGATGCTATACTTACTTTTGCATTGATTTTTAATATCCTAGATGAACAGAGAATGTTTTTTTCGCAATAAAAATTAGTCCGCGCGCACGAAGTCGCGGGCGGGATAGCTAGTATTGTGATAATTTACAAAATATAATGTCGATTTCTGAACGAATCTCTAGCCGTACAATGTTTAAATTCATTAAGATAACACAGTTTTAGGCAGCCATCTTGTTTCAGCCCAGTTTTCTTACGCTAATGCAAGGAGCTGAGGAGCTACATTTATTAAAAGTATTTTGTTAACAAAATCGGCAAGCATAACGTGTCACAATTGTGAATATTCTGGCAAGGGTATGTAACTCTAACTTCAATTCCTGATAACATGAGTAGCGTATTGTAGTACAGTTTCTTCCTAAATTATAATAATATCATGGTTTTATATTTGGTAATAAAATGGCGGTACCAACGTCAAAATGTCACGTCCATAGTTGTCACATCCGTACTGAATGAATCTCTTATACATTCGTAAAAGGTTCGTGCCAATATGGAGATTAAGTGATGGTAATAGTGAAGAACTGATTGAAACAAGATAGGTAATTGCCCCGCAAATCCAATTTCGAAAGCATCGAGATGAGTTCAGGATAAAAGACAAAACCGAGGTAGTATGACTACTTAGTCTGTGGTAGTGAGTCCAAAGACTACAGTATATACTAGGGAGTGATAGTTCGATTGGCTTCGTCCTTTAATTTAACGGTTTTCTAAATCGTCGTAAGCAATAGAAAACCTAATTTACTTAACATCCAATATTTATAACTTTTAGTTAATATCAGTGTTGTGAACAACATAATGCATACAAATGTCAATTTCTCCATGTTGGTATGAAGACCTTACTTGGTCAACAAAAATAAATTCACTACGATACGCAATACCAATGTTAGTTGAGTTCAAAATTAAAGTATTTTATAGGAAATTTCGAAGCCTAATATGTAAAGAATTTCACACTACCAAAATGGCTGGTCCGAATTAGGTGCGGAAATCTTTTTCCTTACAAATAATTTAATAGAGCGAAGAAAGTTATTACGACTACGTCTTCGGGCATTAATTTGAAAAGGTGTTATCTTAGTGGCCATGTCAGCAGGATCCGATTGGCGTAGAACCTTTGCTAATTAGAAACGTAACCAGGGGATTTGAATTTTTTGTTTGAAATTGCGTGTAAGCTACTCAAAAGGGACCAAAATGGGACGTCATTTAGTTCTCTTAATAAGATTTGTCTCTTGAGTTGGAATTAATTCTCTTGAGGATGTTATTACGACTTTTGGGTTTAGAGACATTTTATAAAGATTTATATAAACGCAGTGACTTAATTTATGAGAATGAAAAAGAAGTGTCATGTTTACCGGGTCGAAAAATATGTCTCTTTTTTTATAGATCCGCTTAAATAATACATCAAATAATAAATAATTACTTAACAAAAACCAGTTGAGTTCAAAGGCTTTGTTTAAACAAAACTAACTTACATTTTAAGAGAATACTCACACAACTACGATTAGATATATTATTAATGTTGTGTTATGTAATGTAGCTGTAGTCAGCGTATTATACTTACCTTGATTTACAACCGACTTTAAAATAGAGGTGGTAGGTAGTCAATTCAAAAGATGTCCTTTATCTTCGGGATTTCTAAACCGATTTTGGTTATGGTTTGTTGTTCGAAAATAACAAACAATCCCATAGTAGAGTAGTTTTAAAGTACCTATCATAAAATCTATTTCTTGTTACAATGAATTATGTTTCCACATAGGTAAAAAAATATCTTAACCCGATTTTAACTCATAATCACATACTTATTTGATTTTAAAATATGTTAACAAAGTAATAGCCAAGACTGGAATTCATGGGAAGTTTTGAAGCCTGTCAGGGTTAGATAAAGAAAATAAGGAAATAGGAACATCTTGCTTGACATAACAGAAAAGGTCTATCTCCGGCGGAGATTGAGTGAGGAGTGGCGTCGTAACGTCACATCATTGTGGGCATTTACCGTAACCTTTGGGGTATAAAGCTCTAGAAATACTTTTGGTCTAGATTTGGTACTAAAATTTCACAGTTTTGTTTTCATCCCCGTAAATTTATTATAGAACTAGCTGCGCCCGCGGCTTCACCCGCGTGTGGGATGATTATGATGATGATGATGAAAAGTATCATATGTTTTATTCCAGGGTATAAGCTCTTCATTCTAAATTTCATCAAAATCCGTCCAGCCGTTATCGCGTAAACACTCCCCAAACAAACAAACAGACAACGTTTCACTTTTATATATCGTTGTGGATTTTCATATAACAATAACAACCAAGGTGCTCTATCAATCCCTACCAAGTAAAGGGCTCATTCCACTGGTAGAAACCTAAAAGTGCGAAATTTACTGCATTTTGAGGAAATTTTCTGCTCATGATGCCGAAGATCCTCATCAGATCTTTACCAAATTTTTAAGTGACCAATTTAAAGTTACTTTCTTTCAAATAAACCATTGAAATCGGATCTAATAAGGCGGATATATTGAGTAGCCCCTTTTTGTCCCTTTTTGGGAGAAGTACCTCCCTAATTAAAAATCCCCGAAGACTAAAAAATTCTAAAAATTCGTTTAAATTTTATACGATGGTTGTTTTCGTCTAGATCGATTGAGAAATGCGACATGTAGAGGAGAACATAAATCCGGACATACGAAAGCATTTTTGCCCAAGCTGAAACGGAGACGCTTCGCTCGCGCTTCGCGCTCGCTCGGTCAATTATATATACTGCCGTCATCAATGAGCATTGATCCTTGCAGTGCCTTCCTTCAATAAACGCAGTAACGGTCTAGCAGTTTTCGTTTTCTTACTGACTCTTATATGTATCTAGCTGTGCTTATTTTAAGTCACTTCAGCCATCTTTTAACTATCTTCATTGTACAGACTTTTTGGTTCGAACTATCACGATACAGAAAAGTTATACGAAATTCGGATATATTTTCTAGAGATTTTGTCATGTACCCGGAGTTAGCGGAAGATCTAAGTTATGAGGTTGTTTTCGAAACCAATGGAATCATTTGGTGATACAAAATCAAGCAGAAAGTAGTAACAACTAAACTCTGACAACTTTGTTTGCGTTGCCGTTATGTCCATGTAGTTAACATTGTTAGGTGCCTACGTGTAATTAACAACTTAGAAACCGCTTCTTACATACAGAAATGCACCGACTTACAACACATAAAACACACACAAGCATCAGATAAATGTAAATTTTTGAATGCATCGATATTGCATTGCATATTGTCACCTATCTACGTTCAGTCGCTGTAACAAAATCTCCTGTTTTTGCAACTTTTCTGATTTGTATGGCGTTTTTAACGCCCGTTCAATTTTAGACCCGTCCTTCCAACACCCTCCGGCCGTGAGGTTCGATCGAGTAGTTCAATCAAGCGAACTACGATGTTTTTTAGGTCCTTATGGTTCGATTCAATTCAAGCCCTTACATTTATGCGGCTCCTCAGAGGGATATCGTAATAAAACTGACGTTTATGTCAGTTAGTAATGATTGATCGAACACAAAATGGGGACGGGGTAATTAATATCGGGAAGTGATTGTTCCACAGAGTACTTTGAATATACCGGAGAGATTGTTCCGAGTAGCGGGCTAAGGAACTAGGTTGTGGCTGATACTTTGGTTAGGAGCGCTCTGATTTTGGTGAATTCTCTATTATTTTATAGCTATTAGTGACGTCCTACATTAAAAATACAACTTTGGTTTGTTTTGAGATTGACTTGTTTTGCTGGCAGCAGTAGCTTAATATTGGACTTATACATCACATGGTTTTCCGTTGCCAAGCAATTGTTTATACTTACTAATGTTACTGTTATGTCACCAAATCGTTTATTACCTATTTATTACGTTTGTAATTTATTGATATATTCTTATGGTATTTCTGGGGCTCTGAATGTAGGGATTCTAGGGGGGCCATAAGATTAATACATATATTAATAATTAGCATATGTAAAATTTACAATTATTATTTATCCGTAGAAGAACCAAGGTTAGGTACCGACATAGCTCTCAGAATTAGCAAGTTGAAGTGGCAATGGGCAGGCCATATAGTTCGCAGAGCCGACAACCGCTGGGGATTAAAGGTTCGAATGGTAATTGATTTAACTTTCAACCTCCGACTTCCCACACCCCATAGCTAGGAAGCATTTCGATCACATCAGTTTTCAAACATTAAAATCGTTCCATCCGTTTGAGAGCTACAGTCATCACCTCAATTCCCCGTAATAAAAATATAAATATAAAATACCTAATGTAGCGTAAAATAAAACCGCTTAATAATCTTCAATAAATTCAATCTCGAAAGTGAAAGAGGACTCGGCATACATACCCCTTGATCGAAGACATACCCATCGAAAAGCTGCATGAAATAAAATAAACTAAGGTATCTGTGGCAAACATTTTCGATCCACAGACTTCAAAAAGAAAAAAAACGAGCGAGCCTTACAATAGACGCATATGATGTGTCTGACATCGCACCTTGGTATTACATATAGTATATAATTATATAGTCCTACCGACAACCTAATATGTACCGTGAATCCGCAACTGCTTTATCTGACCTATCTGATCTTACTTTTCGTTAGATAATTGAATGTCTTGACAGCTCAGCCGGGAACCGTTCGGCTGATAGTCTAAAGTATCTGAGTTCTATTCCAGACAGAAGTGATTATTTTGCACATTAAAAAAAAAGTGATGGTTTCTATCTTGATAAGTAGCACCGCACACGCTCAGTGGTCAAATCAAATAGCGCGCGCTACCCTGGCTTCCTATTACACTTCCGGTTACACATGGTCCAATGCTTTTAACACTTCCATAGATTTCAGGAAAGCGAGCGAAAAGATATTACACATCAAAACCCCAATTAAAAAATGCTACTCCATAATATCTGCTAGTGAGCGGCCAACCCGCCACTCTTTTCATACAAACGCTCGTACGTGATTATGGCATTTAAAAAAAAAATCTTTGGAATTTTTGAACTGATAGGTATTTTGTGCTCAGTATCTATGCTTCTGCAGAAACAAAAAATAAAAATTGGGAGAAACAAAGTCAGTATTAGCCTCTAAGCTTTTTTGCATGAATTTTGCCTGAACTTTGGCCGTTCATAATGTACTCATAAATTGTAATAGTAATATATATTTTTTGTAGAATCCTTGCACATGTAATGGAGATTCTAAATCAAAAACATTTATTTCACAAACATATAAGGATTACTCAAAAACACGGTTTTTCTAGAACAATTTTTATGAAATTTCCGCACACTATTTTTCGTTCAATGTTATCGCGTTCTCACTTGCTTGTTAGCCAACGGGCGGTATGAGGTACGCGGGAGACGAGTCGTGCGGGGTCGGGGCGCGGTGGGACGGGGGACCTGAATGACGATCGGCGCTGGCGTGCCCGCTTGGCTGACGGTGCTCTGAATTGTTAGTAGATATTGAATTTTCTGACTGCGCGTACGTGAGTGTGCATCGTATCTATTGCATTTATTTATTGAATTCTGTTTTACCTACTACAACGATCTTGCTTTTTTATACTGGACACTGATTTCGTTTCGTAAGGTTTTGTGGTTTTATGTGATACGGACGCCGATTTTGTTTTGATAAGCTTTTGTGGGGGCAGTTTGAAGGAGATCGATTTTACCATTGAGAACTAAAAACTCGTATTGTAAAATGGGTAAGTATATTTTTTACATATATACAAGTGCTTAGAGTAGGTATCTAAGTGTAAACAAAATAAAACCATTATTTTGACAAAATTTTAATGTGTATATAGGTAGGTAATTGGTAAATACCTACCTATCAACTACCTAAAAAAAAATTGTTATCGCGTACTGATAATAACGAAGATTTTAATAATTTGTAGTTGACATAATTCAGCTGAGCGTTACGGGCATTACCTAACATGAATGGGACCAGTAGAAAACTCAATATAAATAGTATCCATGGTAAATATCCCGTTTCTTATTATTATACTTATAGGGACCAATAGGTATAGCCAATGTCGGATAGAGACATATTTTCAAACTAAACATATATTAATGTTGTATTAAACTTTACAGATAACATTCAGCCAGATTACCGTAAAGGTAGCAAAACACGTTTACGACTTTCGGCTCGAAGGAGAAAATGGAAAGCGCCCTCAAAACAAAAAAAAAACAAGCGTAAGAATTTATTTACTCTACTTTTGTATTGTCGATTGCTCCAAACGGGACGCGGGACTTATTATACCTAGGTATCTTAGTTTTTGTTAACCATACCTAAATTTAAAAAAAAAAAACGCATGTTCTGCCAAAAAAGAGCTTTTGCCAATAAATTATAAACTGTTGGAATGTGCTTATCAAGGCCTTCAAATTGATACCCATATTAAAACTTTCGGGTTTTTTTTTCTAGTTTGGAAATGGTGCCATGCTGCCGCCATATTGAATGTTTTCAAAAATATATTATAACCTATGTTACTCGGGGGATGTAAGGATTCTAACGATACCCCATACGTATCAATCTGTTCAGGCATTTAAAAGTTATGGTAGAATAAACAATACACTCCTATTTTTGGGCAGTCATGTAATAAGGGGTCATCGTACTATGAACTACTTTTACTAGGGGCATTGGAAAAAATATGAAATCAAGAAAGAAAACTGTAAATTTTATTGAGTTCTGTGAACATAAATGTAGGTATAAAATAGCTGATGGGTTGGCGATAGACATTCGGTGCCGATGTAGAGAGAAGGAGTGGGGGGAAGGGAGAAGAAAGGGGGGAAGTCCCTGACGGCCTAACCCTAATATTTTCAGCTCTGTTAGGTTGCTGAAAATAAAATTATTAGTCAGTAGAATGTGTTTTTTCCGCTGCTTTTGCCAGAAGGTAAATTGAACAAGTCAAATATAGCCCAAAGACTAGGGTAGGTTAGGTTTGATCATGATTACACATAGTTAACTTACTATTAATAACAGGTTATTTTTAATAACCTGTTACGGCTATTTGCCGCCTAAAACTTTTTTTATGTACTACTATTTTACTAAAAAATTCGTAACCCAAAAACTATTCATTTACTGGGCTGGTCGAGAGCGACTTCCCTCCTCCCCCCTCTCTCGGATGTCTATAGTTTTACCCTGCTGATAACCACTACCCTGCTCACTACCACGCGCACTACCACGCGCATACTGCACGTGCCCACGCGTGTCAAGGTCAAAATAGGAATATAGGTTCATTTTATTTTCCAGGTTTATAAATGAAAACAAAGAAAACATTGAATATAATAATGATGAATCACGGCTTAGGTAAGGTGTACTTGTTTTTTGCCATAAAGCTATGTCTATGTCTATGTCTGTGTCTATGGCTAGAAAAAATGGAACATAATGTAACTAAGTTTATGATTATTATGACGGTGATGGATACATTGACTCGTATCTAATTATGTATTTCATTTTACAGAGCTAGTGCACATGTTCAACTCTTAGAAGATATAGGAGAAGTTCTTGTGAATGATGATATATCTTGTAGAACGCTTGAAGTACGAGTCAATATCGGCTATGTATTCAGTCAGCTTGCAAGCATATCGCATCATCCATTTGACTGTAATTTCACCTCTATGAATTTTGTAAAAGAAGTAAGGGTAGGGTTCATGTCGAGCTTTCATTTTGTATGGAAAATGTGCAAGATTGAAAAGATAATACTTTCTCAAGAACCCAACCAAAAAGAATATATAAATGCCACTGTAGTAGAAGGCGTATTCCAAACTGGGAATGGATACGCCCAATTGGACGAAATATGTGCTAGTGTAAATATGCCAAATATGTCGGAGCGTTATTACATCAAAATATGTTGTAAGTTAGGTGAGATGCATAGAGATATCGCTCTGCAACACATGCTTGAAGCAGGCAAAGAAGAAAAACCATTGGCGATACAGCAAGGTGATATCGATAAAGACGGAATACCATATATAACCGTAATAACAGATGGATCTTGGGGCAAGCGAAGTTACGGGACAAACTTCAATTCCTTGTCTGGAGTTGGTTGCCTAATAGGGTTTAGGACTAAGAAAATATTATTCATTGGGGTCAGGAACACTTATTGTTGCATTTGTGCTATAGCTGCAAAGCGGAAAACTGAAGTTCTTGCTCACAAATGTTATAAAAACTGGTTTGGCCCTTCAACTGAAATGGAAACTGATGCGATCGTAGAAGGATTCAAAATTAGTGTTAGTATGCATGGACTAAAGTATTCTAAATTGATTGGGGATGGTGATAGCAGCGTGTGTAATGCTTTGCGAGATACAGTGCCATATGGACCAAATATTTATATAAGAAAATAGAGTGCTCCAATCACTTGATGAGGAATTACTCAAATAAATTGAGGAAAATTGTAAAAAAGACCGAAAATAAGAACGGGCTAGTACCTGTCATACTACGAAAAGCACTAAATGAACGTATTCGATGCCTACATAAAGCAGTCACTGGAGCTATAGAACACTCTGCAAAGCTGGACTTACCATTAGAAGGAAAAATAAAGAGCTTGAAGGAAGACCTGCTGAACGGTCCATGCCATGTTTTTGGTTATCACAATTCGTGCAAGAATTATTTTTGCAAAAATGAAAATATAGTGGAGATGAATTTGGTCCCTCAACTGAAAGCGTGTGGCATATGGACTGACATTTATGAGAATTTGCGATGGTTGATACAGAACACAGAAAGTCTCCTCCTAAAAGAAACGAATAACCCTGCAGAACATTTTAACTCAATCATAGCAAAGTTTCTTGCTGGGAAAAGAACTTTTCGCTTCGAGGAACTTATGAAAAAAGGTGCTACGCAGCAGTTTCCGAGTACAACACCAAAAACTACAAGCTAGTGCAAGAGATACAGAAAAAGATAATGGGTGACGACAACATTAAAAATGCGTATACCCATAAATTTGTGGCAAAAAAGCAAAAAGTAATAATAAACAAAAGAAAACGGAGAGCTGAATATGTGCTGCGGGGGATAAAGCGAGCGAAGCGGTCAGAGGCAGCAGACCAGCATTACGGCAACGTAACAAGTGAGCCTGATTTGCCAATGGACGTATACATAATAAAAAAAACTGAATTCCTTGACTCACTGCAAAAGACACATTCGGAAATATTATCTTTAGATAGATACACTGTTGACCAATCTAACTGCGACAAATGGATTGTAGAACGCAGAAAAAGAATAACTGCTTCAATGATTGGTCAAATTTGTAAAATGAAGTCTACGACCCCATGCACGTCCACAATCAAAACAATGCTATATTCGACATTTACTGGAAATGATTCCGCAAGATATGGAAATTCGAATGAAATAACAGCCCTAAAAGACATCAAACGAGCTAAACATAACTATCACTCCTTGTGGGTTATTTGTTGATGATGATTACTGTTTCCTTGGTGCAAGTCCAGATGGTTTGATTGGAGACGAAGGAATTGTAGAAATAAAATGGCTTCGGCTCTTCGGCTTCTGCGTTGACGCCATTAGAAGCTATAAAAAGTAAAAAAGTTGTCTTCTGTACAGAAGATAGAGGTGGTATCG
Organism: Alsophila aescularia; assembly: GCA_946251855.1. Taxonomy (NCBI): domain Eukaryota; kingdom Metazoa; phylum Arthropoda; class Insecta; order Lepidoptera; family Geometridae; genus Alsophila; species Alsophila aescularia. The sequence goes on from OX276381.1 coordinate 57,196,327, forward strand.
AATTGAAAAGAAACCATAACTATTATTACCAGGTTCAAGCCCAACTAAAAATTGCAAAGAAGAGTTTTTGTTACTTTGTTCTTTGGACGCCAAAAGGATTGTTATATGAGAAGATTTATAAAAATCCAACCTTTTGGTCTGATGATAAACTATTTTTTGCTGACGCAGTTTTACTACAAATGTGTTCTGCCAGAAATAATTGACCCACGTTTCCCACGCAAACTGCCAATGAGAGATAGATTCTAAAGATACTTCGTTAGCCGCAGTTTCGCCCACGTGAAGTCTTGACCTCCCTATTTGAATCGGATTTTGTTCACACTTTCATAGGTTTTAATTTTTTAAAGTAGCTTTAGTTATTACTTCTAACATCGGCTATGTGACAGTGAAATTCTCGTCAAAATCTGTCCAGCTGTTTCGGAGATTAGCCGAAACAAACAAACAGACAGACAGACCGACAGACAGGCAGTCAAAATACAAAAATTTTAAACATTGTTTTTTTTATTTATGTACCGAAATTCGTATATTATTTCATATGCATGCTATTTTGATTTTTCAAACAGACACTTCAACTTTACTTATTTGTGTAGGTATAATAGGTACCTAGTAGAACCTGCTGGTTCCGGCGTGAATCTACGGTAGTAGATACTACCATAGATTCATGCTAGTTCAAGTACGAATGGGCCGGATCGACCGGGGAAATACTACCCTGCTCTACCCTGGGATGACGATAATTTTTTTTTACTAAATGTTCAATCAATTCATAAAATATGGCCAAATAAATATACTATTATTATTATTATTAATTCTGACTGTTTGTATGTTTGTGTTCAGAAATCGGAATCTTCTCGATAACTGAGTTTTATGTATTGTTTAAAAAGTGTAACAAAGTTATTTAAAATTAAAAATATATATTTTTACCCAAATGTATTCAGACTACTTTATTTGATCAACCACCTGTACTACGGTACATTGGTACTATTACATTTATATGCGGTACGTAATTGTATACAAGTTCGAATTTCAGCTTCAGACATACCGACTGGATTCTTAGATAAATAATTTATTCTGCTTGTACTGCTACTCAGTAACCTATCCGTTTTCGTACTTTATGTACGATAAGTACGAAAACGTATATAGGTTCAGTTTTTATGCGTTTTTATACACATAATACAAAAACCGCTAAACAATGAAACCTTATAATATTAGTGAAGACAAGACTATGTGGAGATATTTTGAATTATCTTACACGGCGCCGCGGAGGGTTTTTTTGTTTATTTAAATTTAAATTAATTTTACTTTCTTTACAGAAAAACAGTATTATTATAAAATTATCATTATCTGTTATATTATTTCCTAAATTTATTCAATTTAGGGTTTCCTACGGTACCTAGATTCGTAAAAATACAAACACACATCTCCGGCGCCAAGCGCTACGTCCGTACTAAATGTAGGTATCTAACTGCATGCAGAGCAATTTACAAAACAATAGCAGCGTGCGCGAGGCCATAGTAGCGAGGCGCGTGCGATACGATATTATTATCATGAATAGCTCACCCAAGCGGCCGGCCGCCCGCTAGTGATTGGCGGAAGTGGGCGGAAGTTACCGAATGCCAACCGAGCGTTCAGGCGCTATCTCTCTCTTTTCGCTTTACCTCTTTTTCAAACATTGCGCTGGATGAAACAACAAGCTTTTCGACCATGCTCGCGTTGACGATAGACGGAGCGGGAAGGGCCACCTTAAGTAAGGAGTAAGGAAGATTTGAGATTATTTTCAGGTATGTCTTGTTTTTGAACTGAAAACCAATGTTTTTATGATCATTATAAACTCCATTATAAATTAAAATAATCCTCATACGGGTTTTATTTCTTGCAAACATCGATATCGATAAAAAAAAGTGCTACTGTTTGTTGACATCCTTTTAAGTTTCTCATGTTGGCTAACATGCTCGATATAGAGTATTATTACATATGGTCATTAGTTTTGTTATGTTGCACTCATTCTCAGTGCACGTTTATTAAATTCACAAAATCCGTTCAAATATACTTATATCCCGTCTCTTCTTACGTAGTATTTATATACTCTTTGACACTAACCTAAAGGAAACATAGTCACTGGTATTGAAATACTTCTCCGGAATTTACACCAGAATTTACCGAGTTCTGAATGTTTATGGGATAAGAGTCACGAAAGACAAAGTAAGCATTATCCGATAAAGACTCGCCCGTAATTCTAATAAGTTAATTGCGAATTATGGTCACGTATCAAATGACGGGGGTCGGGCTAAGCATTAACTTTTTTTGTGTAATGGCCTAAAGTGATACATTTTTGTAGTATTTCCTAAAACAATTGACGATATCTATAGTTTGTATTTTTTGCAACCATGCGACAAAAATAACTCTCTTGGATTACTTATTATAAATTGGTGATGCTAGCCGGCCACTTGTCTTAATATATTTGCCAAGCATAGACCTACTTACCAGACAAAGACTTCGAGGACTGTCTCCAACTCAATATTTGATGTTACATATTTTTAACTTGGATTGCAATGTATTTAATTTTCTACAAAGGAAACTTAGGCTGGTTTTCAAACCATCTTTTTTTGCTTTTCTAGACTAGTGTTTGCTGTAGGCTTCCATTAATTAAACTCCTCATTTTTTTCTGATAATACAAAAAAAATTGGTTAGTGCTATGCCGCCTTATTTACAATCTTCTTTAAGCCTTCCCACCATCTTTTCACTTTCTTTGTATGACTATTATGATCGCCACTGTAACAACAGTTTTCTCCTGCTCATTCCTACTTGAGTTTTACGGTTATTTAACTTACATTTCAATACTTTTCCCTTGAGATTTTTCGCTTTATTCGCTCATTAGTATTTATGTTCCTTAAGTTAATATCCACTACCATGTACGTTTTGTCACCACTTGCAGCTTGCGAAACCCAAGTTGCAGCCCCTTATGTAAGAAATAGGATACACCAGTCAAATATAAACGCCTATTGAGTTTTTAAACCAGTCTATCCAACAAAACAGTAATTCGGGCTTTTTAAACGATGGACGCTTGGAGTTCTAACCCCAAACGGACGCTCTATTACAGAAAATTGTAAACAAAAGATCATACTTAACAGAATAGGTATATCTTTTCCTCTCTTGAGATTTCCAGTAATAAATCTCTCCTGTATCAAGAGAGACCTCCGTTTGTTTTTTATCAAGATTTTAGCTTTGAATGGATTTGAGACACAGTTAAGCAAGTAGGAGATGTTGAAATTTGCTTAATCTTAACATCTGCACGTCTTTCAGACTTATGAAAATCCAGGGTCAATTGCAAATTATTATCATAATCAAATTATTCAAAACTATATGACATCTAACTCATATACTTTTAGGTGCTCTAGCTCCTCGCAAATAAATCAGTAAAAATAGTTAAAGTGCTTTAGAAAAACATGTGCTCTGAGTTTCCCATTTGTGAATTAACCAGTTCTAGAGATATTCAAGACCAAATTTGGGGTCTAACCCCAAACCCCAATAAACAAAGCCCTCAGTAGGTACAGGTATCATTAAGTTCGCAACTTTTTCTTGCAGCTCTCTTCAAGACCTATCAGTTGACATCAACATTTTTAATCGGTCAACAACTATGCAAGTACCATACAAATAACCTCAAACCCACGTGTTTTGTCACCACGCTGTCGAATCGAGGTTACACGAGGCAACGACACGCTCAAGGTAGGGCTCCAAAATTGGCTTGAGGATACGTAGCTGAATTTTAGTTCAGGTCATCGCGCACCGTCACCATCTCCAACACCACCATCAGTCAATCATCAGGCGGCAAATAGTACGTCACAGCGCTTCACATCGTGACGTCACTCTACTAACTGGCACCGCTATCAGCCCAGGTAAAAACAACTATCACCGTGCTTCCGGGAAGTAGTATTTTTCTATCTTGACCCTCCCCCCCCCTCCCCCCCCCCTTCAAATTATCAAAGACATTTCTCTTACTGATTAATGAAGTTTCCGTACTTTCAAATATTTCCTTTACGCCAAAGGGATAAGTTTTTGTGTGGAATCGTCGCCTCCCCGTGGGATGTTTAGTGGGAACCGGCCGATGGGCCGCGGTTGTTGTCGTTTATGTGGATTGATGGCTCCATTGAGATATGTTCCGCTTGTGACTTTTCATTGTACTCTTGTGTGGTTTGTGAGGAAGATATTTCAAGTAGTGAATGTCGCGTATATTTGTTTGTTTGTCGCATGAGGTAGTGCTGGCCTCTGATGTTAAAGTTTGTCAGGCTGCCCGAGGGCCTCTGACATAGCTTAACCACTGCTAATATTTAATAACAGCCTGAACTGACCGCTTAACGTTCCCTCCGGAGCACGGAGCGATGGAAAACAGCCCATAACTTAGAAAAGTCATTGTGTCCAGGATCGAACCCGGTGTCGTTGGATTTTAAGTTGCACTATTGGTCCATTAGGCTATCATCGCTCGTACATTTGTGATAAGAGCTAATTTTATGAGTAAGTTCAACGCTGATCTATGGCATGGGCGCATTCAAATAAAAATATAATCGGTGAGATCCCAGTTTGGACATTGGCACTTGCGTAATCGATGGTAATATATCGTATCTCTGATGAATGTCTCCAAAATAATGTCAGGTCACAATTAAAATACATAAATATAAATAAAAACACTTTACCCTAACACACTCACGATGAACGTTAGTTAATGAGTTTAACTGTGTATGTATGTATGTATATAGGTGGATGTTCCACCACATGATTTTGACAAGCGAAGTATTAATCGATTCGTCTTCATTTATAAAGACGTCCCACAGTCTTTTTTTTTACTCGATTACGTCAAAGCTTTGGAAGGGTTATGTGTTCTAACTAAAAACTTGGTTCGGTTTTGACAAGCGAGGTACTTATCGATTCATTTTTTTTTACTTAGTAGTATTTTTATATCATAATGCACCCCGTCCCTCACAACTATAACAAATCCTCTCCATCCAAAGGTTGCCTGGAAGAGATCGCTTTTAGCGATAAGGCCGCCCATTTTACACTTTTTCTGCTATTGTTCCTTTATTTTTTGTTGATTTTGTTTGTGGTGTGTGCAATAAAGAATTTATCTATCTATCTATCTATCTACTTATGTCTTGTTTTACTGAACTATTTATTTGAGCATTGATTGACATAACATGGTAATGATGGTAGCAAAGAGTTTTAATTTTATTACCCTTACTGGATGGTAGGTAGTGTAGGTACACACAAATACAACATAACAATTTAATATAAACGCACACTAGCTTACAATGTAATCGTGCATCATCAATGTCATAACAAACATACGCGCAAAGTTGAATACTCCAGCTTTATCTTTCTAGCCATGAGCGTAATTAAAACGCGGATTAATAAATGAATATTAAAATCGGGAGTTGTAATGTGTCTTTGGAAAGATTTAAGTTGACTAAGCTTATAATGATACTTTGAATGATATCAAAGATTCCATATTCCAATATTATTCTTGTGATTGGTGGTATTCTGTGAACGTCATCTTTGTAACAGTAAAAAAAGTTGCATAATTGCTGCTGTATGAAGTCCATAGGTACGTAAATCGTAGTTTGTAAGAGTGTAAAAAACATTTGCTAACTTTACTTGCTGCTGTATGAAGTCCATAGGCACGTGAATCGTCGTTCGTAAGAGTGTAAAAAAACATTTGCTAACTTTACTTGCTGCTGTATAAAGTCCATAGGTACGTCAATCGTCGTTCGTAAGAGTGTAAAAAAACATTTGCTAACTTTACTTGCTGCTGTATAAAGTCCATAGGTACGTCAATCGTCGTTTGTAAGAGTGTAAAAAACATTTGCTAACTTTACTTGCTGCTGTATGAAGTCCATAGGCACGTCAATCGTAATTTGTAAGAGGGTAAAAATCATTTGCTAACTTTACTTGCTGCTGTATGAAGTCCATAGGTACGTCAATCATCGTTTGTAAGAGTGTAAAAAACATTTGCTAACTTTACTTGCTGCTGTATAAAGTCCATAGGTACGTCAATCGTCGTTTGTAAGAGTGTCAAAAACATTTGCTAACTTTCATTTGTCCCGCGATCTCTAAAAAGAAACCCTGAGGAATCGTCATATCCGAACTACAATATTCAGGGCGTTAGGGCCAAAACACATACACACGATACATCGTATCGTGGCTCGTTGCGACGTCGTGTCAAGATGAGCTATCGTGTCACAGAAATATTCGAAAGATTGCGATACGACGTCAAAATGTGCCATAACGCACGACACGATGTCATGTCTTGAAAACTGACTTTGCAATCCTGCACCGCGCTGGTGCTGCATTTGATGTTCAATAGTGAAAGATGACCCATTACTTTGATGCTTTGACCAGAATTGGTTATTGCAGAAGAGGATTTTCATAGTTTAGGGAGATGCGTTTTTACAATTTGGGGTGCCTGACACCAGGATTTAAATGTAGGTTACTACGCTGTTTTAACTAGGTTAAATTGTAAAACCGCAAAGATTAAACTTATAAACCTAATTTAATCAAACTATCCTATCTTTCTGTGTAACATGTTAAATCATACTCCAAGTTAGATTTTGTTATAGATCTCGATAATAGAATATATTGTACAACGCCATCTGACGAGGAGCAGCGTCTTTTCTATTAGATCAAGTTGTGTTTTCTCCGTATCTGAAAACCAGACGCCGAGTTTGTAAAAAACGCCGAACTCCACCGCGCGTGCGCCACTTTCTTCGTTAAAGGAATAATGAAAGCTTTTCTTGTTGAAGACAGATTGATAATTTCGCCTATCTAAGAATCAAGAAATAATGGTTGAATTGGCCTCTGCGAGTGAAAGGGAAAAGTTTTCATCTACTGTCTCAAAATAGATAAAATGGTTAATCCACGCAGCGACAGCTAGCTACAAGTGGCGTGAACTAGAAGAAAGGTGCAAACTAAGTGGAGGTCTCTGTCGGCAAGTAGTGAGCTTCTTAGTGTTGCTATTAATAATTGACGTTCCAGGAATATTTCGGGCTCTGAATAACTTTGGAAGAGGAACGGCTTGTTTTAAAATCCAGAATAGGTCGCATCTTTAAGTTGGCTAACAAATAATAATTACAGAATGGAGCGTTTGATATGTCGAAAATTATTTAAATCTAGAAATCGCTTGCGATGGTCACACCATGGAAGGTTTTGACATAATGCAAAAATCACGTCAAAGTTCCAGAGAAATTCTTTTTTTTGTATGGACTTGTTCGAGTAAACACCGGATGCTGGCTGATATGTACCAAATCTGGCTGGAGGACAGTGACCAGTATTACTAGGCCGACAAGGTCTACTTTACGAAGCAAATGGCAGAGTTAGTTCTGGATTTTTCGAGATAACCGGAAGTTCAAGGTCTCAGTAGAACGCTACTCGAAGATGCAAAACAAGATAGTATATAAACAAGTGAGAAGCCTGTGAAAGGGATTTGGATTTCGGACGTAAAACCGAATTTACTTTACATAGTTGGCACGTAATTAAGATCGACGCAGGCGGCAGAAAAATACGCAGTTTCTCTTGTGTGAACAAAACGACCGAGGCACGCTGTCCAGAATGAAGCTGCCCTGTTACAGGCGAAATAAGTATACCAGTGCAAAAGCCAGGTTATATCGTGCATCTACGGTCGGCTATTGTCGTCACCACTGCGAGCTGCTGTGCGCGATCACCCGGGGCTCACCACCGTTCGTGGAAGAAGCCGGTCTACGAGGGACTCCAGAAGGACTCCAACACACCACCTGTCCAGTAGAAGATATCACCACCGTTCGTGGTCAAGCAGTAAGAGCTGATCGAGTGGAGTAAGGAGGCGTTCCGCGGCGGTACGCGAGACGACCGTACGGCGTCCCAGGAAGCTTCCAGGTTGGTCCACTCCAAATCATTTTGAGTCAGCGAGCTACAGTGTTGAGGGAAGCCTTCGCCTTCTAACGTGTTAATATTGTTGAAAGATACTTTCTGTCTAATTTCTGTTATTATCAAGATTACTTTCTGATATTATCTAGATACTTTCTGTTTATTTTCTATGTACCTTCTGTCTTAGATTCTGTTTACTTTCTATTTTAGAGTTTGATTTCCCTCTGGGAAACACAATCATACACACACACACTCTGTTTGCACAAGTTCTCTTTTAATTTAAAACATTCTATGGCAAAGACAAGAATATTCCGTTGCGTTGTGACCAATACATGTTAATCTGCTGAGCACAGACTCTCTAAGTTTTATTGGCCTAGGATTCTCCAATACTATAGTAAATTCATATCATACAGGCCGGAGTTAAGTACTAGAATTTATATGTTTGAGGAAATTGTAATCACATTTTAGAATTTTGAGTTTTGAGTATTAAGTTAGTAATATTTCCTATTATAAGATCTTACTGTTTATAATTATTTTGATGCAGAACAAACTAAATTAAGTGTAAAATATTTATTTTTGAATTCCTCAGTAAAGGGGAGAGTACCAATATTTGATAACTCATGTGTGCTTTTTCTATTTTTTTTTGTAATAAAGCCCTTTGTTATTGAATTTACCATCTTGTTTTAATTCCTCGCCTTTACCTGAGAAGGAGGTCCGTTTCCTTAGCCGGGCAACGGTCCTTTCAATGGCGCCCAACTGAATAAATTCACATATATTTTTTCATATTTTACATATATTTTTTTTCATTTATTTTTTCTCTTACAAACTGGCGCTCAGGTACAGTGGCGTTCAATGTAAATTTGTTGGTTTTTTCTGCATCATATATCACAGAGGATTTTTTGTAATAGGTAATAGGCACAACGCTTAATAATAATTACAAGCAAACAGGTGTGTTCATGAAAGTATCTTTCAAACTGCCCCGTGGTCACGTGTAATATTACTGTGTGTGAAACTAAACTATAATATCTCTTTGTGTGTTGAACCTATAATACTGTTTGTGTTATTTTAAAATCTTGGTATGTTATTTGACTGTTTTAGGAAAAATATTATGTGTATTTAATGGTGATTCATGTGTAATTGATTGTATTTTTTTTTCTATCATTGGATTATGTATTGGTGTGATATTTAAAACAGTATAGATCTGTTAGTGGAGTGACTTATACTTTGTAGGTAGATATGTACCATTTTATTGCAAGTGTGTCACAACACAACAGTTTTTTTTTTATATATTTGTTTGACATATCGGTTCCAAAACATTATAGAACAATTTCATTACACAAAACACATACACACATTTTTCCTTCTGTTCATTATATTTTAGGGTTCGCTCAAAATATTTGTGAGGTTCTGTAGATTCTTTTAATTGATTGGTAGTAGATTTTTTTTTAGGATTTCATTTACCTTTTGTTCATTGTATTTTAGGGGTCATTAAAATATATGTGAGGTTCTGGGTTAGACTGATGGCCGGATACACGGGTGCGGATGACAACACCTGAACTAAAGAAGCCTGGGTCAAAACATGGATTTTTCTTGAAGGTTTTTTGTGGAGAGTATAGAATAACCCTGGACCGCATGAGGTTGCGTGAACATCTGTCCTGGGGAAGGCTCATTACTACGAGATGATTACTGGAGTAATAGAGAAAGAAAGATTTTATGGGTAGTCCAATAATTATTTTTTAGGTATATTTTTGGTGATTTTTTGTTTGATTCAATATATTTTGTTTGGGGATTTACAATATACCCAAAGAGGTCCAGGTTTTTTTTTTTTTTTTTTGTTTCCACATTGTCAATGAGATTTTTTTTAGTCTGGTTCTGTTTGCTTTTAAATCTCTTATTGAAATAGTTCCAGTGACTGTTATCGCTGAGGGCAGCGAGTGTTTCACATTGGCATGTGAAACTTTGGCAGGAGAGGGTGTATTGTAACATGTTAAATCATACTCCAAGTTAGATTTTGTTATAGATCTCGATAATAGAATATATTGTACAACGCCATCTGACGAGGAGCAGCGTCTTTTCTATTAGATCAAGTTGTGTTTTCTCCGTATCTGAAAACCAGACGCCGAGTTTGTAAAAAACGCCGAACTCCACCGCGCGTGCGCCACTTTCTTCGTTAAAGGAATAATGAAAGCTTTTCTTGTTGAAGACAGATTGATAATTTCGCCTATCTAAGAATCAAGAAATAATGGTTGAATTGGCCTCTGCGAGTGAAAGGGAAAAGTTTTCATCTACTGTCTCAAAATAGATAAAATGGTTAATCCACGCAGCGACAGCTAGCTACAAGTGGCGTGAACTAGAAGAAAGGTGCAAACTAAGTGGAGGTCTCTGTCGGCAAGTAGCGAGCTTCTTAGTGTTGCTATTAATAATTGACGTTCCAGGAATATTTCGGGCTCTGAATAACTTTGGAAGAGGAACGGCTTGTTTTAAAATCCAGAATAGGTCGCATCTTTAAGTTGGCTAACAAATAATAATTACAGAATGGAGCGTTTGATATGTCGAAAATTATTTAAATCTAGAAATCGCTTGCGATGGTCACACCATGGAAGGTTTTGACATAATGCAAAAATCACGTCAAAGTTCCAGAGAAATTCTTTTTTTTGTATGGACTTGTTCGAGTAAACACCGGATGCTGGCTGATATGTACCAAATCTGGCTGGAGGACAGTGACCAGTATTACTAGGCCGACAAGGTCTACTTTACGAAGCAAATGGCAGAGTTAGTTCTGGATTTTTCGAGATAACCGGAAGTTCAAGGTCTCAGTAGAACGCTACTCGAAGATGCAAAACAAGATAGTATATAAACAAGTGAGAAGCCTGTGAAAGGGATTTGGATTTCGGACGTAAAACCGAATTTACTTTACATAGTTGGCACGTAATTAAGATCGACGCAGGCGGCAGAAAAATACGCAGTTTCTCTTGTGTGAACAAAACGACCGAGGCACGCTGTCCAGAACGAAGCTGCCCTGTTACAGGCGAAATAAGTATACCAGTGCAAAAGCCAGGTTATATCGTGCATCTACGGTCGGCTATTGTCGTCACCACTGCGAGCTGCTGTGCGCGATCACCCGGGGCTCACCACCGTTCGTGGAAGAAGCCGGTCTACGAGGGACTCCAGAAGGACTCCAACACACCACCTGTCCAGTAGAAGATATCACCACCGTTCGTGGTCAAGCAGTAAGAGCTGATCGAGTGGAGTAAGGAGGCGTTCCGCGGCGGTACGCGAGACGACCGTACGGCGTCCCAGGAAGCTTCCAGGTTGGTCCACTCCAAATCATTTTGAGTCAGCGAGCTACAGTGTTGAGGGAAGCCTTCGCCTTCTAACGTGTTAATATTGTTGAAAGATACTTTCTGTCTAATTTCTGTTATTATCAAGATTACTTTCTGATATTATCTAGATACTTTCTGTTTATTTTCTATGTACCTTCTGTCTTAGATTCTGTTTACTTTCTATTTTAGAGTTTGATTTCCCTCTGGGAAACACAATCATACACACACACACTCTGTTTGCACAAGTTCTCTTTTAATTTAAAACATTATATGGCAAAGACAAGAATATTCCGTTGCGTTGTGACCAATACATGTTAATCTGCTGAGCACAGACTCTCTAAGTTTTATTGGCCTAGGATTCTCCAATACTATAGTAAATTCATATCATACAGGCCGGAGTTAAGTACTAGAATTTATATGTTTGAGGAAATTGTAATCACATTTTAGAATTTTGAGTTTTGAGTATTAAGTTAGTAATATTTCCTATTATAAGATCTTACTGTTTATAATTATTTTGATGCAGAACAAACTAAATTAAGTGTAAAATATTTATTTTTGAATTCCTCAGTAAAGGGGAGAGTACCAATATTTGATAACTCATGTGTGCTTTTTCTATTTTTTTTGTAATAAAGCCCTTTGTTATTGAATTTACCATCTTGTTTTAATTCCTCGCCTTTACCTGAGAAGGAGGTCCGTTTCCTTAGCCGGGCAACGGCCCTTTCATCTGTAAGCATCAAGTCATGCGTCAACTTTGACTATTGAACATCAAAAGTGATACCGGCGCGATGCAGGTTTGCAACGTCAGTTTTCACGACGCGACGCCGCCGTGTCGTGCATCGTTGCACGTTGCAACGTCGTATCACCTTTCATTCTAAGATTTCTACGACACGACATCGTATCGTGTGTATGTGTTTGACCTTTAAGCGTGCTACTTTCATCAACTTATATTAGACCTGAACTAGAGAACTGATGAATGGTATCCTGTCTGTTTCTGAGCACAAGCAAGGATCGATATCAAAATCATCATCAGCTTTTAATGGACACTTATCTTGTCTCAAAGATAGACCGTAATACACTACGATAGTTCAGTTCGGGCTGGTGAATGTCCACACTCTAGTCCTTGAATTTTGAGTTTTATGGACTTGCTAGTTTTCTTCACAAACCGTTTCTGAGTGATGGTATCCAAATCCTCTTCCAAATTTGTGCAGGGCTAGATAAAAATACCGGATCAATCAATATCAACTATGCCATGATTGGTCTTATTATCATCATCTTATTGGTCTTAAGGACTGCTGATGATGATATGTGCTGATGATGATTGGACGTAGGGCTGTCCTAATGCACGTCGCTGAGCTCGATTTTCATCTCTCCTCATCCAGTTTCTGCCAGCCACATTTCATAGGTGTTCACTCCAGCTCACCCGAAGGAGATAGGTGACATACCTAGGTGGGCAGAAATTATTTTCTAAACAGAGAGATATTATTAAAAGGCCTACTAATTCCGGCCTATAACACAGCTTTGGAAAGATTTTTACTCATGAATTGGTTTTTTAATATGCTTTGGATGCACGTCTTTCAGCTATATCATCGGTAAATTTACCAATTCCCTATTGATACATTTTTTCTACTATTTCAGACACTACTATCATTTGAATATGTAGTTACTTGATTGGCATTAATGAAACGACTCTAGAAGTGAACCTTATTAATCTTTCTTAAATGGTAAAATAGTAATCAACACTTATGGCAAAATTAGTAAAGCTTTATATATGCGGCAGTTAGCTTGGTTCTCAGTCGGATCACTTCATTACGATTCTTCTCCTTCAGATAAACTTCAAGCATAGCTCTTTACATAGCTCTCTGCATAGCTCATTGATAAGCTCTTAGCCCTGATTGGTCTTATCGCAGTACGAAAATCGTTTACTTAATATCTTACACAAATATCCACTGTGTAAATAATTGTTTTGCGATATTAATATTGATAAATATAATCAAGCTCGGATTAGTGTCTCTGGTTGTTGGTGTGTTTCTCTCGGCAAAAGTGTACAGTTTACGAGACGTTTGCAAGACGTAATATATTTTCGCTATATTCGTATCAGTTCCCACCCTAACCCGTCAGACCCTAAGAAAAATAAAATAAAAATTCGACGAGGGTCAGGTTTTTCAGGAAGGTTGTTACTGGGTGTGAAGTTGAGTAGGTCTGTGCATGCGCGCGCATGCTGTTTTGCTCAAAAAACCCTAGTAAATTCAATGAAATGCAAGACAAGAAGCCTATATTAGCTTGTACTTAAATTCAGTCATTATGTAACTAAACTAACATAAAAAAAATACTAAAGCGAAACCAACCTCTACTAAAAACAACATATTATTATACAGGATATAACATAATAACCTATTACATACAGGGCTGGGTTATATGGTGCGGCATGGCGAGTAACGTTAGTTTTACGACTTTTGAGATTTCAAAGTTTTTCATTGATAATTTTACGTTTAAAGATTTCTCAAAAAACACTGTACATCAAACCCTAGTAGCACAGAATAATGCATAGTCCTACCTAGTAATCAGCTGGGAAAAAAAACAATAGCGCCCTTGACCTTGAATTTGTGCTACAGTGCCACAAACTTATCTGTGAACTGAATGGTGGCGTGAGTGGTCCAGTTAATTGATAAGTAGACCACTCAAACAAGATATAAGTTCAAAACTAAAACCCGACTACGGTTGGGTAAAAAACAGCCTATGACACTCTTCCGATGAAGACGAATCGATTGACTTGACACCTCGCTTGTCAAAATCGGAACAAGCTTCTAGTTTGAACACATAACCTTTTTTTGGTTCGCCGTAGTTGGGTAAAAAAATTTGCTTATTACACTTTATAAATAAAGTCAAATCGATTGACACCTGTATATCTTCGGCCCTACATAACACCACAAGGGCCCACTACAACGTTATCATGGGAGACTTTAACGCCAAAGTGGGAAAACTGCATGTGTGTGTGAATTGCAGTGAATCGAAAATAGGTCCACACGGCTTTGGAGACAGGAATCACAGGGGGCAAATGCTAGTTCACTTTTTGGAAAAAGAGGGGTTCTTTTCGATAAACTCTTTCTTCAAAAAGCAACCCTAGAGGAAGTGGACTTGGCAAAGTCCCGATGGTGTGACTAAAAATGAGATTGACTTCATCATGACGGACAATAAGCACATATTCAGGAATGTCTCAGTGATCGCAAGGTTTAATACCGCTAGTGATCACCGACTTGTCCGAGGCTCCTAGAATATCAACCACAAGCTTGAAAGATGCCATCTGGTGAAGTCTACGCTCCGACCCAACCTGTTCCAGGCCGCTGTTGGATCAGAACAGTTTCAACTCAAGTTGGAAAATCGATTCGCTGCCTTGGAAACCACAAATGACGTAGACGAGGAAATTTTGTGGGAAGCCTTACGGAGGAAGGCACTAGATTTTGTCAGCTGCAGCGTACGGGCACGAAGTCTAAAATCTCGGATGAGGCTCTTCGGCTTATGGACGAGAGACGGGAGCAACAGTAAGCCACACCGTCAGAGAAAAGGGAGCCCAATAAAAAGATCAGCAAGCTGGTGCGACGTGACCTCCAATGCTCAAATACTCGCCGAATAGAAAAGGCAATTGAGCAAAATCGGGGGGTCAAAATTCTTTACCCAGCAATTGAGTAGATCCCATCTGACGAAGCTTAAGACCAATAATGACACAACTGTCGTCTCTAACCCGGAGATCCTTTCTGAGATTGAATACTTCTATGGCCCATTGTACGACTCGCATGCTTCTAGACCCGAACCCAGCACAGAGGATTACCGCGCAATACTGACCCGCCACTACTACCAGAGCTCTTGAAAGCAGGGGGAGACCCGTATTTCGAGAGCTTCAGGGGCTATTTAGCACAGTTCTTAACAGTAGGAGAAGTCCAGAGGCGTGGAGCTGGAGTTTGAGAAAACAATTTAAAAAAAAAGAGGGATAAAACCCTTTTAAAGGACTACCGACCTATTTCACTCTTACAGTACAGCCACTTCTATCAGTTGTTTTCGAGGGTCATCTCAAATCGTCTCACACAAAGACTTGACAAATTCCAGCCTCCTGAACAGGCCGGGTTTCGCGGAGGATTTAGCACCATAGACCACATACACACAGTGAGGCAGGTTATAAAGAAGTCTGAAAAGTATAACCAGCTTCTGTCATGCTTTTGTGGACTATGAGAAGGCCTTTGGAAAGGTTTTTTTTTTTTTTTACTTTTTGTGTCATAGTTTATTTTTTTATTTCAACTACCACGTAATCTCATATCAACTCCCGAGTGAAGCCGGGTATCATAGCTAGTACATTTTATAATAGTCGTACATTGCAACTATATCCACGTAATCTCATATCAACTCCCGAGTGAAGCCGGGTATCATAGCTAGTACATTTTATAATAGTTGTACATTGCAACTATATCCGTACCAATATAATAAACATGAAACGTTGTCTGTTTGTTTGGGGAGCTTTCACGCGATAGGTAACGGTTGACGGATTTTAATGAAATTCGGAATAGAGATAGCTTATGCCCTGGAATAAAACATAGGATACTTTTATCGCAGAAAATTGCAAGTTTCCATGGGAAAACTAGAAAATGTTGATTACTCACTGTAAAGGACGGTTGCCATGAAAACAAAATATCATGTCTGTCAAAAAATATCAAGAGCAGTATTGCTATACCTACTTTTGCATTGGTTTTTAATATCCTAGAATTTGTTATCCTATTTATTTGTTTTTTGTATGTTGATAGTCCAGTAATGACTCTCTTAAGAGACACCAAAATCATATTGTAATTAATAATAAACAATTAAGAAATAAGAGAATAACTTCAAGTTTTGTTCAAACCAAAATCTCTTCAATTATATTATTATTATTGCTTTGAACAACATTTGAAGTTATTCTTCTTTTTTTATATACTGATTAATGTTTGTTTTAGCTCCCTTCTTAAAAACTTTTTCCATTGACGGGCAATAATGTTAATGCAACCATTTACAATTTATTTTCAATGTGGTGGTCAAATTGGTGGACATGCAAACCGGAAAACTATTTTTTAAACTCACCCCTTTTCATGTATATAAAATAAAATCGTATCTTACCCAAAATGCACGGTTGAGAACTTTTTTACTACTAATTGACTCCACTATACTGACTACACTATACTCGTACTATGAAAATGTCGACCTTTCCACCTCCAAAGTCATAATATGCTGTGTTGCCATATGTTTAGGCGCATTAACTGTTCTAGTATTCTATTGCCAGTGAATTGAAAAAGTTTTTATAAAAGAAACCAAACACATACATTCCGTTTTTTAGGTAAGAGACCTCCAAACTTTGAAGAGATATTTTGCTTTAAACAAAATATGAAGTTATTCTTTAATATTTTTAATATTTTGTTAATAATTACAATATGATTTTAGTGTTTCGGGGGTTAATTACTGGATTATTAACATACTATAAATCAAATGAATACTTGTGTTAGTTTGGTCACAATTACTAAGATTTTATCAAAGTCTGGAGTTTAGCGAAAAATAAACAAAAATAGAATTACTCTGAAAATATCAATCAATAATCGCGGGACATACAGGTGGGTTAAATCGATAGGTATTGAGGTCCCCCATTACTCTGCCACCAATGATCCACCCAACCAGTTACACCGTGTATAATAGAAAATGTTTGAACACCATTTAATTTGATTTTTTTCATTCTCGTTTTCGTTGTTATTATTTTGCGGGCTCGTGACAACATTGTTTTCAGGTCCAAAAAGCGCGCGCTGTCAATTCGGCTCATTTTATTTTAAGTCAGTTATAACTTGTACTATTATTTATTCTGTGCTCTAAGTTAAAGTCTGTGTAATTATTATAGCATACTCGAAAATAACTAAAATTATGTTGAATTGTTTCTTTCAGTCGTTGTATCATTAGTAGTACAAAATACAGGTTAACTGCATAGCAAGTTACTAACCATCTTTCTTAGGGCCATACTGACGATCCTTCTTATTATTCGAGTCTAATCATTGTCATCGTGCATGACCTTGGCTGGCTATACGTCAAGATGGATCGTCAATATGGCCCTTTACAAACAAAGCACGTCAGTTTGGTAGCTTTACTGCGCGCAATGAGGCATGTTGGCGATATATTGCCACCCGATCACCGACTAGCTAAAATAGTTAGTGTTACTGACTCTTTGTAAAACAGCCTTAAGCTTCAGTAACACAGGCGCTCACGTTCAATTCGTTAATATTTGAATCCCATTTGGATTACCTTGCGGCTGCACTCTCATCAAACACATTAAAGCTTGTTCCCGCACGTCGCGCCTCATGAGAATTAGCGGTTAAGTGATTGCTGCGATTGTGTAGATAATAAATTTTCTCATGATATTTTTAATACGAAGGGAAACCTTCCAATGTTACTGAAGCGGTAACTCATGGACATTATGTATCCTTTCCATCCTGACTTATGGCTCCCAGAAATGGTCTTTGACAAATATCCAAAAGTCCAAGCTCAAGGTTTGCCAGAGAGCAATGGAGCGTAGCATATTAGGTGTTAAGTTAACTGATCGAGTTCGAAACACAGCGTTGCGCTCCAAAATTAGCTATAAAAGCCGCTAAGCTGAAGTGGGACTGGGCAGGGCACGTTTGCCGTATGCCGGATAAGCTGTGGGCCAAAATCGCTACAAAGTGGAGCCCTGATACAGCGAAGCGACGTCGCGGCAGACCTCGGAAGAGATGGCGGGACGAGCTTGACCTCTTTAATAACGACTGGGCAATTTTTTCAAAAGATCGCAATGTCTGGAAGTCATGTTGGAAGGCTTTTTCCCAACAATGGGACAGTACAGGCTAATATTAATAGTGATAGTAATTCTTAATACACCCATATTGGGGTAAAATGAATGCAAAAAATAATAAAGTGGTGTAGGACGCGGTCTGGTAGGTAGCATTGGCGTTCACAAGCCACTAATATGACAGCATCGAAGGCGTTGTTGTAAGTTTACTCCAAGCTTAAAGTCCAATTTTCAAGACTGAAAGAAATATTATTATGGTTATTTGCTTATTTGGTTAGGTGGCACAAGATCCCTCGTCATGGCTCTCTTTGGAGGAGGCCTATGTTCAGCAGTGGACTTTTAAAGGCTGACATGATGATGATGATGATGATGATGATGACTAGCCATTAGTACAAGCAAGTACAAGTAATATTTTATTGAATAATAATAACACACTGCAATAGTTTTAAGTTATAATTCAAGATCTACACTTATAATAAAACTGTAATAGATCTAATTCTGTAAATTGAAGTTTTTTTTTGTAGGTTACTCTATATTTGATACTGAAACCAAAACTGTTTTTTTTTCATTATAATATAAATAAGTTTTACGTGACCACAGCGCCGAGAATATTTTCGCGCACTACATTATTCTGTGCCTATAAACACAGACTTTGCTTTAAGGTTCAAAGTGCTTTAACTGGGTATGTTTGTTTGTTCGCGCATCATGTAAAACTACTGAACCAATTGCGATTCCGTTTTCTTTGTTAGCTTAAAGTTTGACTTAAAACTGGGGTACCTACTTGGTATCTCAATCCGGTGAGTAGAAGCCAAGTACCTAATCTTTTAAAATATTTTTGACAGGGTGGAAGGAATTTTGATCAAATGTTGGTATATTGTTATTTTAGGTCCTGGAATAGCACTTAGAGTACTTTTAACCTAGAGATATGACCACGCGTGCGAAGCCGCTGATTTTGCTAGTTTTTAAATACAATTTTTGATATCTTTATTTTTACAATATACTTCCTACCTAGCTTTTTAACTATAACAGATATAGAAGTATTCTTTTTAACTATAACAGTTATAGAAGTATTCTTTTTAACTATAACAGTTATAGAAGTATTCTTTTTAACTATAACAGATATAAAAGTATTCTCATAAAAACTTGACTTTATAATAGTTATTATTATTTGTAGGTATGTTTGCAGCTTTAATTAAAGCTGCGTATACATTGCAATACCATATGAGGCATCAAGGCTGCCTAGAGAAGCTTAAGCCTTTAATTAGAGTAATCTATACTTATAGACAATGTAGTAACATTGTAAGTTTGTGAGATTGTAGAGGGTAATCTCTGGATCTAAAGAACCGATTTTGAAAATTCTTGTAACAATAAAAGCCACGTTATTTGTGAGTTTTATAGGCTATATATTAATGTGACCACGCGTGCGAAGCCGCGAGCATCAGCTAATAGGCTATTATTATGTGAAATCTTCGTAGTAAAGATCAAACCCTAATTCTCTTCTTCTTCTTTTTTATTTTAATGGCTTCTGCGGAGGCTGGTTGACTGGCCTACTAGCAATTTCGCCAATGTCAAGTTTAGTTTATTGTTAGTATTGTCAAGTCACAGTCAATAATTGTCAAAGTCACGAATCAGTAAAATGGTGTACGTTTTACTGAAACTTCCTGGAGAGTTTTGAAAATATCACAAATAGTCACGATTTTTGTTTTTTTATCCTTTGCCCACACTCGTGCACGTTAACAAACACCTAATGATTAATATTACACCAATATTACTCATTAACAATCGAAAAAACACTAAAATGAAGAAATAATAAAAATTACATGACAGCTCGAATACTTTCAAAAACCTCCCCCCTAATTCTCTTAAAAGCTAATTTAAAGAGAAGACGATAATATTTTTTGTCCCTTACTGTGTATGCTGTATTGGATGTTTGCCCAAGAGCTCATTCCAGCCAAACGAGCCGTTCAAGACATTTTGGTCAACGATATTTTAGTGATTTGTGCTATTTTGACTGCATTAGAACTTTTTTGAGTGCTGATTTTTGTGAATCACTTAAATTTAACCTACAATAATGGTGAGTTGTTGCATTCTAGGCTGTAAAAGCCGTACGGAACGAAAATATGAAAATATATCCTTTCACTCGTAAGTTTTGATTTTCGAGTACATTATTGAATGGTCTTGCATACATAATTGCTATTAGATTCTCCTTCGCTTTAGGTATAGTAAGATTTAATTGATTTTACACGATATTTTTAATATTTTTCTATTTATAAAGGTTATCTTTTCGTAGTATTATCCTCACAAATTGCGTGGCTTGTTTTATTTTGACATTTGTGTCCATCTCGCTCTATCTTGATGTGGTTTGAGTGAGCTGGAACGAGTTAGGACATAAATGACAGATCTACTACATTTCGTAGGGTTAATCTGATTTTAGGGATACCATATAATGTTTTATTATCCTCAAATACTGGGTAATTTTAAGTATCTAACGTAAAATAATTATTGTTGTTTGTTCTGTGTGTGGGTATTTTGATGTATAATAAGTATGTGTTAACAAAATAAAAAGTATAGATCACTGGTAGCGGTTATCTAGTTCCCATAGTAAAGACATTGCTTAGTCTGGGGTTAAATGGCGCTGTGTGTAAAAAATCAACCAAAATATAAAATTTGACATTAAATTGTATAAAATTAATTATTTTTATCAATTTTCTAATTCAATCCCTTTAGTTTTTCCAGATTTCCTAAAATTCTAACTATAAGAAAGTTATGGGACAGTGTGACAGGTCGCACTAACTGGCTTCCAACAATTTCCTCATGTATATGCTCAAAACATTTTTGAATCAAAATATTGAAAAACAGAAAAGAAGATGTTATTACGAATCAGTTCTGTACCTACAATTGAGTAAGTTCATTATATACTGTGTAGTCAGCCCTTCATGATTACACTAGCAGCACCCCGTGGTTTCCCGATTTCCTACATGAACTGTTTTTTTTTTGTTGGGATAATAATTAGCATATGTGTTTATCCAGGGTATTAGCTACCTTCATACCAAATTTAATCTAAATCCTTACAGCGTGAAGGAGTATCAGGCATACTATAACTCTCTCTATCTCTCTCTCTCTCTCACACACACACACCGACAAACTTTCACATTTATAATATTAGTGTGATCTATATTTTTCGTGTACTTTGCACCATTCACTTTTTGGTCTAGTGGAGAACTAGTGTCTAGATATGAAATCAAACGTTCGCGGGTTCGAACCCTGCAAGATGCAATCATTTTGAGATGAGCAGAAATGTTTGTTATTTGTTTTTTTTTGTTTTTTTTATGGATGTTAATATTCGTATTTACTAGTGATGCAACGAATAGTACTTTTACGAATACGAATACGAATACGGATATCAAACCTACTATTCGGCGAATACGAATACGAATATCTCGCCATGGTAATAAAAGACTAATTTATTTGATAAATTTCTATTCTTCTAATAATTAAAATTTACAACAGGCAAAATTTATTTAAAAAACATAAAATTTGTGGATTTTCTGGTTTAAGGCGATTTCTTTTTTCAGTCTGAATGTTCTCAGCCGTTGAAAAAAGTCTTTCTGAGGCGACTGTACATGGCTTCAGTGAAAAATATTTTTGGGCAAGTTTTTTCAGACTTGGAAAATGGTCATCTTCTCGCCAAAAGGCCAGTGGATCAGCAGTCGGCGATAAATTTGGGAGCTTTCGATAAGCATCTATTTCGTTTTTAGTTTGCGAATCCCCTGTAAAAAGACATTTTGAAATTAAATTTAATTTTTAGTATACTATGTAGATGACAAAGAGTACCTGTTACCTATTAATAACTTTTCTAACTTTTTTCATACTCACCAGAAAATATTGAAATTGGCTCTTCCATTTCAGCCTCTTCAATTATTTCTTGGCATACTTGCCAAATTCCTCTACTTGTCGACGGTTGAGGTTCTTCTGGAGGTCTTGTCGGTCTTACGGCCTCTCTGCCATCAAAAGCAGCGTTAAGAACTGATCGAGCGGTTTCAGCGACCACTGTTGAGCTGAAAATCCTTGTTTTGAACCGTGGGTCAAGGATCGTTGCTAATAGATAAGTTTCATCACTTTCCATAAAGGCAAATCTATTCGAAAGTCCACTGAATAGGGAGTTTGCCAGATCATTTACATCAGGATGAGAAGAACGATCATTTGAAATTTTATTGAGGCAAGATTTTAGACTTCGTATTATTGGGATTGCTTGAGATAACGTCGTTGATTCTTTGCTTAGCTCTTTAGTAGCTTCTTCAAAATTGGCCAGAATATCAATGATTTGGCTCATAAGAGCCCATTGGCTTGCTGTGATTTCATGACGACAATTTGGTAGAGATGGTAAAACATCTTGAATCGCTATGCGTTGTTCATGTAATTTCTTCAACATCTTGAAACAAAACATGTTTCGGTATATTGTTAGCTTGTTGAGAATCTTTCAGTTGTTTGAGTGCGGAGGTTGAGTGATTAAAATGAGTAATAACTCCCCTGCATGTGGTTAACATTTCGGTGAAGCGTTCTTGACCAAATAAAGTTTTTTTCAGCGCTAATTGGATGCTGTGTACCAAACAAGAAATATGTTTAATACTAAGATCAAGCTCATCATTTGTTTTAACCATATTCCGTGCGTTGTCCGTTACAACTGCTGCAACTTTACCCAATAGCTGCCATTCCAGAAACATCATATGCATATTGTGGGCAATATTTTCTCCTAAATGTGAGTCACCTTCAAAGGGAAACACTTCCAAACAATAAGATTTGAGCTGGAAATCTTCATTGACACCATGTCCAGTAAGACTTATAAAATCATTGACTTGTGAGGAAGCGTCACTGGTCCACATGTCTGTTGTGACAGAGAGATATGGGGTCTTTGTTAACTGCTCCTTCAATTTTATTTTAACACGTTCATTAATATCCGGCAGATTTTTTTCTGTAAGGTGGGTTCTAGATATAATATTATATCTGTAAAAAAAAATAGCAGTCAGGAATTAAAAAGGGTTTTGTGAAAGTTGAAAGAAAATCCCACTGATATGTATGAATGAACAAATGTATAGCATTTTAATAAAAGCAAACAAACCTTGGAGCTAGTTCACTGAGCAAACGGCGGTATCCCTGTTTATTTACCAAATTCAGGGGCTCCATGTCTAGACAAACTTGTTCAGCAATCAAATATGTGATTTTGACAGCCTGAGGATCACCCGTTTCATACGTAGTTCGCTTTTCCCATATTTCCTTTAAGGACGCTTGTTTCTTCGCTGGAGTTACTTCAACTTCAGTGCTTGTTTCGTCTACAGTACTTATACTGGCAGGAAGCTCATTTTCGTGAAATCTCTTCACATGAGTCCACAATGCGGTCGTAGTAAATCCTTTAATGTATGCATTTTTCCCTCCCCGAGACAATTCACAAGCACAATATCTGCATCTAGCTTTGCTTTCATTGTCTAAAATAAAAACAACACAATTTAAAATCCTATCCCACTATAATGTTACATGTGAAAGTAAAACCGATGTCTGCGCGGACGAGGTCGCGGGCAAAGTCTAGTACTACATTGACGCAGCCATTAACTACCAACGTTCGTCTAAGTTACTTACTTACTATCCTACCTTTTGTTGATACCAAAGAAATACAGACCATATAACTACTTACTCGGTAATTTATCGAAGTGTTTCCATATGTCACTTTGATCTCGTTTACGAGAAGACATTTTCAATTCAACTTTAACTTCTTTTACTTCGCAGCAACCTCAGAAAATAAATAAAACAATACTCTCTTGCTTGACTTCTGCTTTCGACTAACAAATGAAGTGAAAGAAATGAATCGATCAATCAATGGTTCGTAATTGTAATGATAGGGAAACTCCCGGAGCTGCGGTACTGTACAAACTATGGCCGGGGAGTCCCCCGTAGCGTCGTCGTTGCGGTTAAAGCCCTCTGCACACGTGCGTATTTTTACACGCGCGTTTTTCAAGTCTGCCAGTAATTAGAGTTGCGTTTGTACGTAAAATATTAGTTTTTAAATATTCGTATTAGTATTCGCCGAGTACGAATATTCGGTAAATGTCTACTATTCGGCGAATACGAATATTCGTATTCGTATTCGTTGCATCACTAGTATTTACTCGTATGTATGTTTATCCGTGATCTAGTGCCCATAGTACAGGGTATCCTAGTTTGGGGCGTAATTGGTGCGGAATTGTACCGAATATATTATATATTTTATTTTATTAAAATCCTTTTTTTTAACAGGAAAATTATCTATTATCCTATCAATCAAAACCTCAAAAATCGACTATCATTTTACCTACACTAACTTTATAAATTGGGCTGAATGTAAATTTTCAGTTAAATATTCTTGCTCGCCAGGGTATTTATTTTGCAAAGCGGGTAACCCTAAAATTTTTGGTACTTTATACTGTCTTTTTTCAGTATACGCGTGGAGCTCCTCTATATTGATACTCTCTCTATGGCGGGGATAATCAACATCCTCATCACATTTGCTCTCGTTAACGAAATGCCTATCAACGTGCAAGCCAGAGGCAATAACAAAAAAAGAAGAACGAAAGAAACGACTGGGTTCCAGATATAATACAGAAATATTTGCGATATAACTGATAGAGATTCAAAAGTTCACTGTTACTGCAAAAATACAAGAGAACCGAGGAACGCAATTAAAGCAGAATGCTGGGTATTCAATGGTGGGGTACCTAAAGACGTCTTCATCTGGCAGAGTTTCGCCTCGCAACCGATTTTGCAAACTTTGTCTTTCAACGTCCGCGTAGACGGAGCTCTCGGCTACGTACCCACTAAGGCTCTCTACTACTTACAGCATCTAAAATCAATTAACATCAAGTATGGGAACATTGTCAAAGTTACACCCTACTCGTTCGCAAACTTGACCAATCTCAAGGAGCTTGGACTTTCTCAAAACCAAATTGTAACTTTGCAGCAGTACTCCTTCGCTCACTTACCGAATATAACGTCGATCAGTCTCGAGGACAAAAACATCATAGGTATAGACACCGAAGCCTTCATTGATCTACCAAAATTAAAAAATTTGGTGTTTACGAAAAATAATATATCAATGATACGGAACCAGACTTTTTTGCACACCTTTAACTTATTGGAATTGGACTTGAACAAAAATAACATATACCGTCTTAATCGTCACACTTTTGATGGATTGGCTAACTTGAGGAAATTGGATTTGAGAAGAAACCGAATACACAATTTGACGGAGTTCACTTTTCCAGAGTTGTGGAATTTGCAGGAGTTGCTCCTGGGCAAGAACGATTTGCGGTTTATATCGGAGCGGGCGTTTGACGGACTCTCGCAGCTCCGAAAGTTGACTCTTGATGACAATAAGCTAGCGTCGCTCCCTTCGGGCCTGTTTGAGGGAGTAAGGGGACTGAGTTCCCTTGATTTGCGATCCAACGAGCTACACTCATTAACTTTCGACAACATCAAACCCATATTGGACAACTTAAGGCCTCTGAACAGCAATTTATCGCTTGAAAGTAATAATAAATACTTAATTTACTTTCTTATGCGATAAACTTACAACACACGTTGAATATTAAACGAGTTGAAACGGAGACGTTATTAAATATTATTAACTTTAACTTATAAAGTTGGCACTTTTATTATCCTTCGAGGTATCTTACCGGGGCCTGAAAAGCTGTAGTTAGAACTGAAAAGTTTTGTATAATATGTTTTATTTCGGAAAAGTTGCTTAGTTTTCTCTCCTCGTCATCTTGTCGCTTTAAGAGTCCTCTTATATCTAATTTTAGTTTTAATTGAATATGTTTTTATGCTTTTCAGAGAATAACTTCGTGTGCAACTGCAGGTTGAAATGGATGCATGCGCTTCGAAACGAGACTAAAAGCCAAAACACAAAAGACTCCCTAGATGGCGTAACTTGCAAAATGGATTTTCTCATAATGAGCTCTCCATACAATAAAATGCCTGAACATGATGATAAACTGGACTATAACCAAGATATTCTAAATGCCGGTATATTAAGGGCGACTTTATATGAAAAGAATATGATAAAGACTAACAGAATCTTTGATTGCTTTATTTGAATACATAGGAATGGTTAATGGACTTTTAACAATAACAATTTAAATACCATGGATTCATGTTTGCCCTTTTTTTTTAACATATACATACTATTTTTTAGAAACTTTAGTTTATTGACTGTATTTTTGTAATAACCTGTATAAACCATCACTTTATTATTACATGAAGGTAACAAAATGCAAAATAATTATTTAATTCATGTTAAAACGGCTACGCAAATTGAATAAAACAATCAAAGCATCTCAAATAGAATTATAAGCTGCACCACTTTATCGCGGTAAATAATTGTAATTATAATTCGTAACGAGCACTTTGCCACTTAATAATTATGTAACGGTAATGTGATTAAACCTATTCACCTGGTGGATGTTATAAAATACCAGTAAATGTAAAAGTTAGATATAATCGGGTATTTAAATTAGAAGACAAAATATTTGCCACAACATGACAGGTAATTCCTGATATGACAGAATAGTTGGGCCGATTATAAACTAATAACACAGTACATAAGACTAATATATGTACTGTGCTAATAGTTCCCCGTATTGTATCAGGCTCAGGATTGTCATCCATTTTTTGTTTGTCAAGATTTGTTGTTGACAATTTGTCTATATGATTGTTGGTCTAATAAGGCAGCCATTCCATTCGTATGTCGAAACAAACGAACAAATGCACAGGCTGCTAAAATCGGACGTTGTCGTTATTGGTCAAATGTCAATTGATATAACATCCTAATTTTGTCATTGAATCAAATTATACGCAGATAAAATAATGTTTGATTTGTTATACGCAAAGGGAATACAATACTACGTAAGATATACGCCTTAGTTTTTGTCAGTTCCATTTCGGACCCAGGGCACTCCTGGAGGGCAGGTGGCACCCCTAGTTCTACACCCAGTATTTGTACTATTATTTATTTTGTGGTCACAATTTTCCGGCCTGCGTGTGACGTTATCCAATGTATGAACATAGCAAACTAGAGACGCCAGGAGCGACGTGCGATTTTAGATTTTTAAGTAACTTACTAACGTTTCATGCAAAAAGTACAATTCAGGTCGACACTTATACATTTTTTTGTCGCGTGTGTAGCCCAAAATAGTGGCCAACAAACTCTTTTTCAGAAAAAAGTTTTTATGCGTCCGTATGTGGTTAATTTTCCCGTGTTTAAGTTTTACTTTAATGTTTATTCTGGTACAGTTAATCAGAATAGAGTAGTTACTGAATACTAGAATTATTTACTTTAATTTTGTACGTACGGAGCTATTTGTTTTAATCTGACTTGGTATTATGTAGGTGGTAATTGTTATTTTGTACTGTAATCTTTACAATACATATTTTGACATTATTTATCTAATGAGTATTATTACCAACATTATAATTTATTGTTCTTAACAATTTAATGAGAATCTGATAATTTTCATATGAAATAATTTGGTCCGCGAATGGCACTCGAACCCGTACAGACCGTGCCTCTGCGCGGCACATGCCCATAACCAATTTGGCTACCGTGACCACTACACCGAATTCTAAATATTCCTTACCTATCCACTGGGATCTGATTAGTAAGGTTGCTTAGTGCGTTTCTTACAGATTTATCGTTTCTTCTGTTGTAACCCAAAAAATATTTTACATACATTTACTTTTGTACCTGCTTCATTAGACAGAAAATATGACACTGTTACGTTTCTTGCAAGTTTTCGATTTTCCTTTA
Source organism: Alsophila aescularia (assembly GCA_946251855.1). Taxonomy (NCBI): domain Eukaryota; kingdom Metazoa; phylum Arthropoda; class Insecta; order Lepidoptera; family Geometridae; genus Alsophila; species Alsophila aescularia. Next base: position 57,224,186 of record OX276381.1, read on the forward strand.
CAGTTTTTCTCTTAGGCTCTTCTTTAGACGTGTTGTTGATTATGAAATATTTTTGCTCTTTCCAAGATAGTTTTCTAAATTGATGGTTTATTTATTTTTACACATATCAGTATCACACCCAGGATTGAGTTGGTATTATTTCTTGGTAATCTTGTTTATTTTTTTAGTTCCTTCCTCTGGCTCTGCGATGCATCATACTTTCTACGTTTTCTGATTGTTCCTTTTTTTGTAAGATTTTGTTGATTATCTTCATCCATTGAATCTTCTGGTGACTCGAGAACAGTAACATTAATTGACTGTGAGTTTGGTATAGTGTTGGTAGAAGAATTTGAATCATCTAGTCCTTGTCAAGAACGGAATCGTCAGAATCAAAATCCACATCCTTGAAATAGCTATCTTCGTTTGTTATAGGCAAAGGCAGCTCATCATGATTGAGTTGCAGTTGTGAAAAGCTAAATATTTTTGAGCATCTGTGGCGTTTCATTTTGTCACTCTAAAACAAAATATATACCTAATTTAATATGATTGAACGTATACATAGTAGGATGATATTTATTACTAGCTGATACCCGCATTTAATATGATTGAACGTATACATAGTAGGATGATATTTATTACTAGCTGATACCCGCATTTTCATTTGTTTTAAAGATTAGTTTAGAAATGTCTAAAATGTGTAAGATTTATTTTCTGAAGAATAGTTGAAATGCAAAAAAAATATATAATTTTGTAAGGTGCATCTAAAGAACATCGGTGCGAATCGTAGCTTTCGAACGAATGGACCGATTTAGCTGCGGTTTTTTATGTTTGAAAGCTGAGGTAAAGGAGATGGTTCTTAGCATACTGCAAGTCGTTGTTCTGTACAAATGCTCTCCCGCATGTTCGTATTTTGTTTCACTATATCTTCCTTAATCAAATTATGAATTTCGAGAAAAAAAACCTTCGATTTTTTTTGTAGAAACGTCTGCCTAAAGTTTAAATTCACCGCGTCTTTTTCGAAATTTAATGTGATTTTCTATCCAAATTGAACACATTTTAAAGTGCGCTAATGTAATTTGCATATCAAATTCGAAATCAGAATCGTCGTCTGATGAGTCTAATAGTGAAACCGTATTACTCATATTTTATCATTCTGTATATAGAAAGCGGTGAAGAAATACGTGTGGCACCTAGGACGGCCTGCGAGCGAATGAATAATTTCAATATATTATCGTATCTTAACCGTGTGTATACCCTAAGATGCTATAATATTTTATATGCAGATATCGTAACATCAAATATTATAGTATCGTAATCGTCTGTCATGCCCTTAAAATCGATAAAAAACTATTAGACGGCGGAACGAATTTTGTTGAAATTAGTATATTGTACTTTGTAGGTACTTTTGGTCCTGGAATAACACGTATGGGCTACTTTTAAATGAACTGACTACGCGGGCAAAGCCGCGGGCACAGCTAGTATATAATTAGTTTAAATTGTAACCATTATATTATTGACTTAAAATATAATAAGGTGACCCCAAGTTACTTCTAGATAAGGATATGTGGTCAGCCGCTAGATATATATACACATGAGGTAGCAAGGGCGTCGCCAACCCATAGTCTAGGAGGGAAAGGGGGGCGGGGGCAACCTGATATTGTATGGAGGACGGAAAAAGTTTGAATTGTAGGTAGGTACACCGTCAAGAACACATGATACTTTACAGTAGCATAGCGTGAGTTTTTGCCGCCCAGAGCCGAACCGGAATTTGCCACCACCTATTTTCTTTAATTCCAAATTTATTTAGAAATTTTTAAAAGACGCGATTAGTGTGGTCGCAAAAATGTTGAGCTATTTCTTTTAGTGTGGAAAATGAAATATAATATTTAGCAATACCTATTGGCAAACAAAAAGAAACGCGAGCGAAACGAGCGCGAAATTTTTGAGCTATTTGTATCAATACTGAAATTAATTGATAATACCTAATCAGGATCATATAAAATTCATTGCATGGTCAAGCACAAAAGGCGCAAAGCGAGCGCGAAATTTGAGTTATTTCTTTCGATATTTTACTTAAATTATAGTTCCGATTCAAAAAGATATCTATGAACTGGAATGAGTGATAAAAAGCGCGAGCGCAGCGAGCGCAGAAATTTTTGAATTAAATTCTTTCGATGTACAAAACGAAACATAATAAGTACCTAATCATAGGAAAATAATGAAAAAAAACTATAATTGGTGCTGATAGAGATCGGTAAATGTTGAGCTACTTAATACCTGCATGTAAATGTTGAGCTACTAATACCTGCATGTAAATGTTGAGCTACTAATACCTGCATGTAAATGTTGAGCTACTAATACCTGGATGTAAATGTTGAGCTACTAGTACCTGCATGTAAATGTTGAGCTACTAGTACCTGCATGTAAATGTTGAGCTACTAATACCTGCATGTAAATTTTGAGCTACTAATACCTGCATGTAAATTAAAAAAGTGCTATAAAGACGAGCTATTTTTAACTGTAAAATAATTCAGAATTCCCATTTAGAGCTCTTGACAAACTTGTAAACAAAAAGGGGCCTCTTGGCGGGAAGACGATTTCGTTCGTGAATAGAGTATATTTATAGATAGTTTTATTACTGTTTAGTATTTTAACGAAGTTTTTTATTGTTTTATCCATAATGGTACATTTATTTATTTATTTATTCAATTAATTACACGGCCTTGGCCAATTATTATAATGAATTACATTACAAAAATATTAAATCAGATAATACTAAGAAACTATGTCAAACCCAGATTAGAAAAATAATAATAATAATAGAAGTCAAATAAATCAGTCAAAATAAATTAAAATTAAAATCAATAAACACATTTTCATAAATTCTTCTCACAATACTCCAAGCATTCAGAAATAATCACCATCCATTCATCAGCAAACACATCAATCTCAGGGTTTGTGCACAGGAGGGCATTGAGCGCAGCGAGAGTTCGGGGAATAGGAGATTGAGCATGCGCTTTAGTTCGGCATGATGGCACTGCGAACAATTTATGTCTCCTGTTACGTCGGTAATTATTCGGAGCGAAAAAAACGCAACAGCTCATTGTGGAGATCGGGCGCGTCTATTTTCCCACGGAGAATCTTACACATGGTAATAAGTTGGCAATATGTATTGCATTATGTAATTTATTGTACTACCTATGCCAATCACCAAAAATAAGTCTTGTTCGGCGATTACCCGCCAATATCTTTGGCTGCTGATATTAAAATTATAACAAAGATTGCATTTTTTTAAAATCTGCAAATGGTATTGAGAAACCGAGGATATAAAAACAAAATAAAACAATCTGTTTATTTAAAGTATATGCTATTTATTTCCAAAAATCACACATTTATTCAAGGTATTTTTCGAATCAAGAAGCTGTACCTAATAAAATTATTATTTATGTGATTTTATTTTCCCTTAGGTAATCCTGATTGATAATTTCAATGGCTTTCTAGAACCGAAACTCAATATATTATAATCGTAAGCATTCAGCAGGACGAGACATAAATAGGGCATGAGAACCCAGCAGTGCTATTACGCAATGATGATCATATCGGTTTCAAGCCGTCAAATTCATTGCGATAGAGTCGAAATTGCTATGAAAAAAGTGACAATCTGATTGAAGTCAAGTTCTGTGGTCGGGTCCCAGTTCAACCCGGATAACTGCAGGTTACCGCTAACCCGAGGACCTCACATGTTTTAGGCGCGCGTAGGCTTTGACTTGCAAGGGTTTAACAATAGACTGTAGCAGTGCAGATGGCACTTGGAATGGAATTAAAGTCAAATGGAAAATAATCAGTCAAACAACTAGCTTAGGACATACATTGGCTTCTCTGCATTTGGCTACCTTTTTTTGGATCTCTACAATAAATTTGTCTATAAAATGTTTATTTAATTTATATTTTACAGAATACAATGCCTAGACGTAAAAGAGGAGGAGATCTTGCCAGTTCTGCAGCGAAACGGCGGAAACAAAAAGAATATCGAAGAAATGAAACGGAAGAAGAGCACGAAGCACGTTTACAAAATCAACAAACCAGAATGAGCACCCTGAGAAGCAGAAAAAGCGAATAAAGAAAAGAAAATAAAAGTATTGAAGAATCGAGAATTTTAATAGATAATCTAACAAAGGAAGCATTCCACTACGAACCGACAAAAAAAAATTACAATCATAAATATGTTGTAATCGGAAAAATGAATAACATTTGCCAATTTTGCTACGCGAAAAAATTCAGTAAAGAAACACCAGGTCTCTGTTGCATGAATGGAAAATTTCAATTTCCACCATTGGAAGCACCTCCGCAGGAATTTCTACATTACATGACCGGGGAAACACTAGAATCAAAACACTTTCTTCAAAATATAAGATCATACAACTCCTGCTTTCAAATGACTTCTATTTTATGTGTTACTTCGACTAACACTAATAGAAATGAATTTGAATATGTATTTTCAATTCAAGGGCAAATTTATCACAAAATAGGATCGTTACTACCAATGCCTAACGAAAACTATAAATTTCTGCAAGTATATTTCATCGGAAATGAAGAACAAGAAATAGATCAACGATGCACAAATTTTAATGGATTGAGACGCGAAATAATCCAAGATGTACAGAGGATCTTACACAAATACAATAAACTGATTTACATATTCAAAACAACATTAGACCGCATGATTTCTGATGACTATAAAATTGTGGTTCGAGCCGATAAAAGATAAAAGATAGTTTAAATTGTAACCATTATATTATTGACTTATTTTAGAAAGGATATGTGCTGTTGGTCTATAACTGACCTCTACAGCGTCACCGGACGGTGGGGCGGGCGCAAAAGCGCTCCGCCGCAATGCGTGACGCAGAAGGCGCACGCCAAAGTTAAGTTTTTGGCCACTTGCTCAAGGGCACCCAGGGGGTACGAACCTCGGCTTGGACAGTTGCCATTGATTACTTGGGGAGTATCGAACTAAACACCCCTCGATCTCTACTGTTAGGTAGTGATCGAGGGGGCCCTCATGAAATGGCTGGAGCCCTTTAAATGAATTGCATAACTGACCACCGATTCGGAATACACCTTCGAGAAGAATCGGCAAGAAACTCGAAGGCGAATAAAGTCGACATTAATTACGGGACCTTCTACCTCGCATCCGGCGAGGTCGGTGTCTGTGTCTAATTGTGTTGAAAGATGGTGAAGATGACGGAGTGGGCGAATCAATCGCTGCCTGCACTGCGGCAGCGATTTCATCGTCCGGATCGCTCAAGATGTCTCTAGGGCGTCTACGAAGGGGCCGTGCGTCTGTTGTCGCGTCTGTCGTGTAGTCAGAGGCCTGAACTACTAAGGATATGTGGTCAACCGCTAGATATATATACACATGAGGTAGCAAGGGCGTCGCCAGCCCATAGTCTAGGGGGGGGGGGGGGGGGGTTAACCTGATATTGTATGGAGGACGGAAAAAGTTTGAATTGTAGGTAGGTACACCGTCAAGAACACATGACACTTTACAGTAGCATAGCGTGAGTTTTTGCCGTCCCAAGCCGAACCGGAATTTGCCACCACCTATTTTCTTTAATTCCAAATTTATTTAGAATTTTTTAAAAGACGCGATCAGTGCGTTCGCAATAATGTTGAGCTACTTCTTTTAGTGTGGAAAATGAAATATAATATTTAACAATATCTACTCGTATTGGCAAACAAAAAGAAACGCGAGCGAAGCGAGCGCGAAATTTTTGAGCTATTTCTATCAATACTAAAATTAATTGATAATACCTAATCAGAATCGTATAAAATTTCATTGTATGGACAAGCACAAAAGGCGCAAAGCGAGCATGAAATTTGAGTTATTTCTTTCGGTAATTTACTTAAATTATAGTTCCGATTCAAAAAGATATCTATGAACTGGAATGAATGATAAAAAGCGCGAGCGTAGCGAGCGCAGAAATTTTTGAATTAAATTCTTTCGATGTACAAAACGAAACATAATAAGTACCTAATTACAGGAAAATAATGAAAAAAAAACTATAATTGGTGCTGATAGAGATCGCGTAAATGTTGAGCTACTAATATCTGCATGTAAATTAAAAAGGTGCTAAAAAGAAGAGCTATTTTTAACTGTAAAATAATTCAAAATTCCCATTTAGAGCTCTTGACAACAAAAACTTGTAAACAAAAAGGGGCCTTTTGGCGGGAAGACGATTTCGTTCGTGAGTAGAGTATATTTATAGATAGTTTTATTACTGTTTAGTATTTTAACGAAGTTTTTTATTGTTTTATCCATAATGGTATATATAATACATTATGTCATTTATTGTACTACCTATGCCATTCACCAAAAATAAGTTTTGATCGGCGATTTCCCGCCAATATCTTTGGCTGCTGATATTAGAATTATTACAAAGATTGCATTTTTTTTTAAATCTGGAAATGGTATTGAGAAACCGAGGATATAAAAACAAAATAAAACAATCTGTTTATTTAAAGTATATGCTATTTATTTCTAAAAATAACACAGTTATTCAAGGTATTTTTCGAATCAAGAAGCTGTACCTAATAAAATTATTAATTATGTGATTTTATTTTCCCTTAGGTAATCCTGATTGATAATTTCAATGGCTTTCTAGAACCGAAACTCAATATATTATAATCGTAAGCATTCAGCAGGACGAGACATAAATAGGGCATGAGAACCCAGCAGTGCTATTACGCAATGATGATCATATCGGTTTCAAGCCGTCAAATCCATTGCGATAGAGTCGAAATTGCTATGAAAAAAGTGACAGTCTGATTGAAGTGTTGTGGTCGGGTCCCAGTTCAACCCGGATAACTGCAGGTTACCGCTAACCCGAGGACCTCACATGTTTTAGGCGCGCGTAGGCTTGGACTTGCAAGGGTTTAACAATAGACTGTAGCAGCGCGGATGGCACTTGGAATGGAATTAAAGTCAAATGGAAAATAATCAGTCAAACAACTAACTTAGGACATACATTGGCTTCTCTGCATTTGGCTACCTTGTTTTGGATCTCTAGGGAGGGGCAGCTGCTCCCCCCCCCCCCCCCCTGCCCCCCTTGGCGACGCCCTTGTGAGGTAGTATTACAAATTACCCATTGATTAGGTAGATAGGTATGAAGCATGTAAGGGATGCGTCATGGATCCGACTCTCACAACAAAAATCATGCCTTAAGTGCAGTTTTGAGCCTCGTTATCTATATCGCCAACCTAGTGGATTAGAACGCAACTAACTGTAGATACGTAGTTCAAGAAGGTTAAAACAAGTTAACCACCAAGAAAGAGAAAAAAACACAACAGCCCTGCCAAAAAACTTTTTTTTTTTGTTGAAAAATATAGCCTTTGTCAGATATTCAACCGCCAAGCAGTTGTGTGTTTACATTTGTGTTTCGGTTTGTCAGATATTCAACCGCCAAGCAGTTGTGTGTTTATATTTGTGTTTCGGTTTGTCAGATATTCAACCGCCAAGCAGTTGTGTGTTTACATTTGTGTTTCGGTTTGTCAGATATTCAACCGCCAAGCAGTTGTGTGTTTATATTTGTGTTTCGGTTTGTCAGATATTCAACCGCCAAGCAGTTGTGTGTTTATATTTGTGTTTCGGTTTGTCAGATATTCAACCGCCAAGCAGTTGTGTGTTTACATTTGTGTTTCGGTTTGTCAGATATTCAACCGCCAAGCAGTTGTGTGTTTACATTTGTGTTTCGGTTTGTCAGATATTCAACCGCCAAGCAGTTGTGTGTTTACATTTGTGTTTCGGTTTGTCAGATATTCAACCGCCAAGCAGTTGTGTGTTTACATTTGTGTTTCGGTTTGTCAGATATTCAACCGCCAAGCAGTTGTGTGTTTACATTTGTGTTTCGGTTTGAAGGGCAATGTTTCCAGCGAAATTACTGAGCAATGAGACATAACAACCAATGTCTCAGGGTGACGAGTGCAGTGCAGTGTCACGCAAGTTTTTGTAACTAAATTTCTAGATGGCACTGCAACTGTTATGCGCAGGCATGACGCTTACCATCAGGCAAGCAACTTGCCCGTTTTGTCACACAAAGGAATATAGAATTTAAAAAAAAACAATCGGGATGATTTAAGGATTCTACGATACCATTTACATCGAAATCTGTTCAGGCCTCATACTAATAAATATTATACTGTAGTAATATTTAGTCCATTCAGGCATTTTAAAATAATGATGATTATAAAAAAATAAACATACATGTAATCTAAAAACATTACACTCCTTGTACAGCCATGTAAAAAAGAACACGCCGCCAAACAAACAAGTGAAACTTTTAGGGTTATTCTGAAGTTTAGGTACTTAATACTATTATATATTCTGTGTTTCAGGCAAAATGAAATAAAAAAATTATATACATACATAGTTACCCTAAAAACATTACACTCCCTTATTAGACAGTCGTGTAAAAAGACGGAGACCACGCCGCCAAACAAACAAGTGAATGGCAAATGACGGCTACATAATTATATGTGCTTGAGTGGATAATTTGTGGTGTTTTGTGGTTGATAGACAATTTCATCACAAAAGACTGCATTGTATTTCGTGAGAACTAACAGAATGAGCAGGACTAATAAGGTTGACATCTTGACGCAAAGTGGCGGCCGATCGGCATAACATGAAGTGAGTGCTTGAGGCTTGTGCGTATGAGCAGATCGGCATAACATGGTGTGTGTGCTTGAGGCTTGTGCGTATGACCAGATCGGCATAACATGGTGTGTGTGCTTGAGGCTTGTGCGTATGAGCAGATCGGCATAACATGGTGTGTGTGAGCTTGAGGCTTGTGCGTATGAGCAGATCGGCATAACATGGTGTGGGTGTGTGTGCTTGAGGCTTGTGCGTATGAGCAGATCGGCATAACATGGTGTGTGTGCTTGAGGCTTGTGCGTATGAGCAGATCGGCATAACATGGTGTGTGTGTGTCTTGAGGCTTGTGCGTATGAGCAGATCCGCATAACATGGTGTGTGTGTGTGTGCATGAGGCTTGTGCGTATGAGCAGATCGGCATAACATGGTGTGTGTGCTTGAGGCTTGTGCGTATGAGCAGATCGGCATAACATGGTGTGTGTGTGCTTGAGGCTTTTGCGTATGAGCAGATCGGCATAACATGGAGTAAGTACTTGAGGCTGTTGCGTATGAGCATTAGCGGATCGGCATATCTTTGGTGCTTCTCTTTTCATTTGGCAGTGTTAATTTTTTTATTATTATTATTCTATTAAAAATAATTTAATTTTGAATTCTAAACCATAGTTTGTTTCCTTTTCTTTTTTTTATATGCTATTCCGAAATAATGTAGGTACTACCGCGTGGGAACGTAATAAGTTGATAAACTTCAAAATAGGACTTACCGACCGCTGTTTTCGTGAAATGTTTATCTATCAAAACCAATACACTGATAGTAAACTGTAGGTACTAACTGTGCTTAGGTAGTGCTTCCCACAACTGATAAATTTTAGGTATGTACTAAAATATGTAAGAAAAAATAATATCTTTCCGAGTACCTTTCACAATATTGAATTAGTTTTTCAATATCTTATCTATGTATGTTTATCCGTTACCTGCCCATAGCACAGGGTATCCTAGTTTGGGGCTAGATAATTGATGTGGAAATGTCCCGAATATATTTATTTATTTATTGCAATATAACAAGCGAAATAACTGGCCAGAAGTAATATAAAACCAATATTTCCAGATGATGAGAACAGTGCAGCCCCGCGCAAGATATTACCTTTGCTCCACTAGACGGAGAAAAATTAAGCGACGGTAGCCTAACGGCTCAATTGAGCAACTTAGGATTCAACGATACAGGGTTCAGTTCTAGGCTCTGCAAGTCCACATCAGCGCTTTTCTAAGTTATGTGCAGCTTTTCATCTCTCTGTGCTTTGGAACCAAATTTACCTCTTGTTATTAATTAATAGCCATGTTAAACCATTTCAGAGGCCTTCGGGCGGCCTGTCAAACTCTAACCTCAGAGGCCAGCACTACCTCGTACGACAAACAATTATATACGGAAGGCGTCCTACATTACGTTTGCCGAGTCGCAGTCTATCCATTATCGTTATCATAGTCCTTCCGCAAATAAAAAAATATACATAAAAAAATGCAGGACGCACTGGTCTACTTTGCACTATTGATAACAAGAAGATCTGTGTTATTTGTGAATATATTATATGTCAAATCTAGCAAGAGCTATGCACGTAATATTTACAACACAAATGCATGTCATACGTGTTTTGTCTTCGTACTTTAAAGTCTAGACCCTACTAAGACTACGACCAAGAAACTTGTAAATATTATAATCAACCCGCAATCATTAATCTATGCCCGCAGCTTTGTTCGCGTGGTTATCTCATTTAAAAACAGCGTACGTGTTATTCCTGGACCTGCAGTCTCGACATGCATAGTGATTGTTTTACAACCGAAATCGGTACATATACCCACGATAATCGCTTGCTTTGACAGTTATTGTGAAAAGCTATCGACAGTCATCGGTATCTGTACTGAGACTGATCATGATTGACATATATATTTGGTAGAGACTACCAAATATCGTTTTAAACGGTCTTTGCGACTGATTTCGGTTGTCAAGCAATCTGTATCAATGTCGAGACTAAAGATAACGAGGCTACCGATCGCTAAATATTAACGAAAACAATTGATTAGTTTACAACAACTGGAAGTCTCTACAACTGAGGTACCGAGCAAAATCTATTATCTATTAGTGTCACCGTGGGCGGCGGGAGGACGGGTGCAAGGGGATGCAGTTGCGCCCCCCTGGCTTTATATATTTTAATTATTGTTTTATTATACATAGGTACATTATATACCTATCTTATGTAAACATGGTTAGGTTGTGGGAAAAAAACATTGAATGAATAAAAAATTGAGGTCTGGTTTGTTGCTCAAAATGGGTAATTGTCAATTGATATCAGTGTCTTCCTTTAGCCTTCCAGTTTCTTTCCCAGCATGCACAGATCGTTCAGCCTCGTATATCTTTTAATTTTCTAAAATGATAGAAATAAATTACATTAACTATTTGCGCTGCTTTGATTGCGCTAATGGATTTGATCATATTCATTTTGCATCGGAGTTCTTTATTATGACACAACAAGTCTTTGTAATTACCAAGAGAAAATGCTTTTGTTACGGACCTTGATTTACCTTTAGCTTTAGTAACTTTAGTTTTTATGCTTTTTATGCAGTAAAGTTTTGCTCTTAAAACAACGAATTCACTAATAACATCACCACCAAGTTCACTTTAAACAATCCAGGGATTCTAGCATTGAAGAGAGGTAACTTATAAGCGTTTCTAGTAGAATAATTACTTGTATCAAACATATCTATATTTTTTCTCATATCTGCATAGAAATCATTAGTTTTAATTAAATATAATAGACTATCTGTATCCGTATAACAAAGCTTGGCTTCGTTATTGTATTTGTAATTGTAGTGAAATTGATACAAATGTGTTTTAGCGTACTCTAAAACAGTAAATCCAATGTAAATAGGTCTGTCAAAAATTATTTTTTTGGTTTTATTGAATAGCAAGAAAGTCATTTGAAAATATCGTCATACTTTTTAAATTTGGTTTCGCTATAAATTTTTCAGCTCCCACATATTTATTAGTTTTATTTGAATTGTCTGACCAATTAGTTATTAGTTTTACGTCAATTTGTTTGCGTTTATTCGGAATAGTTTTACCAAAAATAGAATTATTTAGCAATTTAAAAAAAACTTTCTGGAATGCTGATGTTGAATTTTGCCGTAATCGAGTATTTAATTCAATATATTTTCTTAAAAGTCTTGTTGTCGAAAGCTTATAACACGATGATTTTTTTTCACTACAAGTCCTTGTCTATTGCATTCCTTCAAATGTATGTAATGTATTATATAATGGTACTTATCATATAAATTGGCAATCAACTTTGGTGTTTTTCCACCTGGAGGTATACATTTTTGTGGTGCAAAAGGTAATTCACTATGGGAATCATGTAAATGATCAGGGTAACTGACATCAATTTCCAGAATATAACCACAGTCACTTTCATCATTTACATTCAAAATATCAAACATATTTATTTCATCTTTAGTCAAAAACTTAATTTCTGATATTGGGTATTTATTCATAATTGCGAGACAAAACAAGTTATTACAGTCAAGATATATCAAAAACTCTGAATCTTTTGAATCATCATAATCTGGAAGATATATATTATTAGCTTTTGCATGTCGATGGGAGCATTGTGCTAAGCCACCACGTGTACCCTCTTCGAACAATTGATACATTTCTAAATCTTGAATTAATTCTAACTGTACTCCAAAATTGCAACATTGCATCCCAGCTCAAACCAGGAGAACTGACATAGTGGGCAGGGTCAAGTCGATAATATTCCAAACTTGTACTTCAAAAATTCTCGAAAACATCACATTATATTAAAACGTCACATCTAAGATACAAGTCAGTATAACTGCCAAGAGAATAAATTTCAAATTCTTTCCAGGTCTGTTGCGCTCGAATATATTCAGCTTCAGTTATGTGCTCCTGCTTCAAACTATTATAAAAGTATGTTTTTGGTGGAATACTCTTTTCATTATATTTGAGCCATGAATCCATGTAATAGTATGGATATATTCCTTTTTGTTTTAATAAATCAAATTGAGTTTCATTTTTAGTAAATTTACATAAATGTACAAAATCTTTGTCAGACAGACTTTTACTCAAATTATCTAGACTAGTACTAAGAAATTGAAAAGAATCAATGAATCTTATTTGCATAGAAGTATTTCGATTTTTAGGGATACATTTTGTGATACTGATATACTTTTCTTTCGTTTTTGGTATAATCTTTATATTACCCTCATGCATCGATAATTCAGTAATAAAGAGGTGTGAGTCATAACCTAACAAATTATGAATAATTACTGGTACAAAAGAACATACATGGTATTTAAGATTACAAGAAGAGTGTGCTGCACCTCTGTATTTTGATGTTATGTGATCATGATCCTTCACTTTATCATTGAAAAGTAACCTATTACAAATATGACAGCTAGTAGCATTTTGATATTCATTCTCTTCACTAACTTTTAAAGTACATATAGGTCTTTTATCGTTTAAGAGATCATATATGTTTTCAACATCTATAATCAAATTACTAACAAAATTTTGGACACAGTCAGGACCTCTGTATGATCTATACTTGTTTAAAGAAGGATTGTGTGAACAACAAATGTAATAACCATAACAAGATGGTTCATGACGTTTGTATTTTCGTGTATTAATATTTTCATCTAAATCAGTATGATTAAATAATAGACTTTCAAAATCTGCATATATAACGAAATTGATTTTTTGTAATGATAGAATTGAAGTGTTTTGTGTTTAGCCAACAGTGTTAAAACCTTAGAACAGTTATGTGAGTCATACTTTGGTTGGCTGACAAAAAATTGAAGACAGGCTTCACATAAATAGATTTTTCCGTTATGATAAGAGACCTGTCGGCGCACAAGTTTTACTAAATCTTTTATCAAACAATAGTGTCCTTTACTTTCATATTAAATATACAATAAATTTATATGATTGTTTCTTTTCAGATTTGATAAATACAGAGGACCTGTAACATGTTTTTTATCATCTAGACCATAAACATTCACACTAATATTGGGATTATTCTGTTCAAATAACTTAATATCATTAAATGAAGGGGGGAAATTCAATCCTTTTGTATTAAGAATACTGGAATAATAAGGATATGAGCTTACTCTATTAAAATTTGTTTTACTTGGATGCATAGCAGCGACAACACTCCATAGGAAGCAATTCTCATCATTGTTTTTAATATTGATACAGCTTTTTGTGTTTTTAATAGAACATGGCAAGTCAATATAAGAACCACCTCTCATTGGAGTATATTTGTTAATATTAATTTCTAAATGACTCATTGCCTCAAGAGACTAGCCTGATTCACAATGTTGAAATTCACTCATTTTATTATTAATCGTATCAATTATATTCGCATAAACTTCAGACAAATCAGTATTATTAAAAATTGCAATGTACTTGGTGTTAAATGATTTCAGCTGTTTTGATTGCTCTTCTATTTTTTGTAAAGCAAATAAAGCAAATAATTAAAAATTAACTTTTACACAACCATGTTTCAACAGTGAAAAACTAATGATTTTTTTAATATCTAAATAAATAAATAAATAAATATATTTGGGACATTTCCACACCAATTATCTAGCCCCAAACTAGGATACCCTGTGCTATGGGCACTAGATAACGGATAAACATACATAGATAAGAATATTACATCCATGACTCGGAAACAAATATTTCTGCTCATCACACAAATGATTGCACCTTGCAGGATTCGAACCCGCGACCATTCGATTTCGTACCTAGGATCTCTAGCCACGAGACCAACCGGTCGTCAAATCTGTTTGATTATAATGCATGAATGCCTCAGGAGTGAGGTAATCAACCCCCTCATATGGGTTTACTCTATATGTTCTTATTCGATCTTTGAAAGCAGTTCCAATTATATATATTTTTTTAAATTCTGATTGCATTAAATCATTACATTTGTGAATATTAGTTCGTAAATGATATCTATATTTCGATTCAAGTATTTCAATATTACATTTTTGACATAAAATGATCTTATCTTTCATTTTGTAATTTTCATATGCATCATTTAATATTTCGTAATCAGATTCACTATAGTTTAGGTGTACTGGTTCTGGGGCTGCAGTCTCGACATCGGTAGCAATAAATTTACAACCAAAATCGTTCGAAAAGTACAGGTACCGATGAAAATCGATAGCTTCTGTCAAAAGCTACCATACCCATACAGTATTGTCGTTATTCGTGTTGACATAGCAATCGGTAGCTTGCGATAGCATAGCTATCTGTGTCGAGACTGCCAGCTATTGTCAAATATATTAATTTTTATCGATAACATAACGAACTTTATAGCAAACTTTACAATTATCTTAGTGTTTGCGATGAACTTTGCGTCCATTTGTGATAGCCCGCAAAGTTTTCGGTACACTGACGTCTAATACTCAAAGAGGTTGAATTACTTTAGTAAATAAGTGTAATTTAACATCGTTGTACATTTACGACAGAAAGCGTAATTCAACATCTTTGACTAGTATCGTTTTAAGATTTAAATTAAAACTTTTTTGAAAAATTGGTACCCATGAAAATAGTTCCTATTTGTATTCACTCTGCCCATAATCACCAAGGGCGCAAGTAGGATTATTTTCAGGGGGGTGCATACATTATGCACAATATATTTATGTAAGCGTAAAAGTAAAATATAATTTTAAATCATAATGAATATTCTAATGTATCTATACAACTAAATATGCGCAATCGAAGGAGCGCAAATAGTTGATGTTATTTATTTCTATCATTTTAGGAAATTAAAAGATATACGAGGCTGAACGATCTGTGCATGCTCAGTGTTTACAGGGAAAGGAACTGGAAGGCTAAAGGAAGACACTGATATCTATCGACAATTATCCATTTTGGACAACAAACCAGACCTCAATTTTTTATTCATTCAATGCTTTTTCCCACAACCTAACCATGTTTACATAAGATAGGTATATAATGTACCTATGTGTAATAAAACAATATTTAAAATATGTAAAGCCAGGGGGTGCAACTGCATCCCCTTACACCCGTCCTCCCGGTGCCCACGGTGACACTAATAGATAATAGACGATTTTGCTCGGTACCTCAGTTGTAGAGACTTCGATTTATTGTAAACTAATCAATTGTTTTAGTTAATATTTATCGATCGGTATCCTCGTTATCTTTGTCGAGACTGTAGGCCCTGGATTAACTAAAAAAAAAAAGAATTATATTAAATAGACATTATCAATACTTTATTAATATAACATAAATAATCGTAAAAATAATAACAGAAGAAAAAGTATTATTTTAAATAACACATTTCAAAAACTAAAATCAATAATTGAAATAACTGAAATATAGAATTATATTATAGGCAGGTGCACGAGTTATCAATACTTTATTCTTAGCACTCAAAAATATGATTAAAATAATAACAAAAGGAAAACAAAATGATTTAAAAGAATACATTTTCAAAAACATAATTCTATAAAACATATTTATTGATATAAATAAATTATTGTACCAACTATTTTGTATTCGTATGTAGTATTATTCATTTTAGTATTTTTTATGTATTCGTATTTCGGTTTATTCACTTTGGTATTTCATGTATTGTTACCATCTTTGTTTCACATTTTATTTTATCTAAGTTAGTAGTAGTAAATTAATACATAATTATCAAATGTATCAGTAATAATAGTAATTAAAATGAACTTTTCAGGTTAAAATTATTACATATATGAACCGGTAAACTGTGGTGAATGAATTTTAAATTCTGCTCTTATTTCTTGTACAAATTTGGAAAGATTACGCCAAGCCTCAGTACCGTTGTCCGTTCGAGTTTTACAAGTAATTATGGCTTGACGCCATCTATTCATCGGTGAAATTTTTTCAATTTCCTCACACTCATAGAGCCTTACCTCTACGTAGAATTTCCCATTTTTGTTTGGATAAAATTGGCGTGTGTAACCATTAGCTACACGTTGATTGATATACGATAATAAAGCAGGTTCTTTACCGACGGTATCTACGTCCTCCTCGTTATCACTGTTTCCAAATAAATCTTTTGCAGTTTGTTTCATAGTTCCACTCGAAGGGGGCGCTGCTATAGCTTTAGAAGATGCTTTCGTTTTCTTATTTTCCGATGCAGTTGGTGTGTTCTTGCTTCTTTTTTAGGTATAGAATGCACAACGGTCTCTTCATCATCCTCCGAGATGGGGTTAAACAAAATTTCTGCAGTTTTCGACCTAAAATATAAAAATAACTAAAATTACTATGTAATATTTATGAATTTATCATGATAATATGAGGGACTGAGAATTAGAGAATAGGTTCCGATTTTACAATTATTTAAAATAATTAGAATAATGATTTTATTTGATTGAATGACTACTATAACAAACTGAAATCTAATAACGTACTACATAACATAAAGCTGTTGTACGTTTATTCATTTAGGTACATAAATAATCATTGAAAATCAAAGCAATATGTATAATTTTTTAAATAAGTGATAGATGATAACTAGTGATATTGAAAAACAATTCATTAGAATAAAGATATTTTTTTAAAAAAGGCATTTTAATTCATCACAGTGATCTATTCTATTGAAAGGGCTGAAAACTTGTCACATTATAAATGATCTTCAAATAATTACACTGTTTAGATCACTTTGTAGGTACTTACATTTTAGATGAATGGGTATCACCGGCACTAGCACTCCACTTTACTTATGGAACTGTTACTGTTGACTGATGAAGATCCTCAGCCTTCAGATTCATTATAAACAAAATATTTTAACTTGTGTGAAGATATCCGCACACAATGTATTTGTGTGGGGAAAGCTTACTTCACAAAAATAAGAAATGTCTTATTATTGATTAAATTGTTGTCGTGTTTGCTAGTCTGTAGGCATCAATATTATTTGATTTCAATTACCAAAACATTCTCAGAACTATGCAATGCATCTACCGACAGCTGCAGGTTGAGGCAATGCTGTTGTTACACAAGATTTGAATGAATATTACCTACCCATTTTATCAACTTGGAGAGGGATTCGGATTTATAAACCTTAGGATTTTAAACTGTTGTTTTTCGCACATCACATCAACAATACTATACCAATTTCTTTGCGAATTTCGATGGATAGCTTAGAACTTGACTTAAAAACCTTTGTACTTGTATCCCATTCCGTTGAGTTTAAGCTAAGCAATCGATAAAAAACTATTTGACGACTGAACGAAATTAGAGTATAAATCTCTTAATGAGCTAAAAAAAACCATAATAATAATAATAATAACTAAATAATACTATATTACATTTGATTTGATTAAAAAACTTACGAAAATTCGTTCAGCTGCCGATTAATTTATATATATTGCTATTGCAATACTCATCGCATTGAGATTCACAGTACCTACACAAGATTGTTAGGCAAATCCTAAGCTATCCATAAGTTTAAATAACATTTCAACCTATCTAGTGTTTTTTTTATGCAATGACAAACATCCAACAGACAGACAGATTTAAAAAAAACTTCTTGTTCAGAACCTAGCTCATTTAAGTACTCGAGACCATATAAAAAAAATGTAGACTTTATTTTACTTATGTACCTACCGGTAGTAGGTATAGATTTTTCAATACAGAGCTTCACCTGTCGGCTATCGATATCACGTACGGGATATATGAGGTTATTTTTACAAATTTTGTACAAAATAAAGAAAGAGAAATTATGTTAAAAAAAAATTTTTCATCTATCTTCCTCATATACAGATGTTGTGTATGGAAAATCTTTTAATCATTCTTTATTTAAAAAATACTCCAAAAACGCATTCGTCCACAGGTTAATATGTTAATTCTATAGATAGCTAATACATTACAGTAATAATGTAGTTTCGATATTTCACTTTGTTAAAATTCGTAGGTTTTAAAATAATATATTCAAAGTACATAAGTTGGTAGAAGTAGGTAGGTACTGTTTATTGCTTCACATACATATATTTTAAAAACTAATTTCGTGTCGACCATTGTTATTAAAATTCCATCATGAGGAATGCAGCCAACTTGCCGATATTAGGTGTTCCGATTACCGTTGCTCAATACCCCACACGTTGCTAAAGCAGTTCTGTGTGGGGTTTTACAACTGTTAAAAATATGATCTTGAATTGACGAAAACTGTTTTTTTTTTTAAAAGAATGTTTAATTTAAAAGTAGTCTATAATCTGGTTAGAAAATCATAAATCAATCCTTAAACAACTCCAACTTCTGTGGCTATTAGATAGCTGATTATTTTAAGATAGATACAGATTATTACAGCAGGGCCCTATTTCATAAAACTATAGTACCTACACTGACAAATGTCAATCAAACTATTGAAATGACATGCTTTTGTTATATAAAACCTACGAATAAGTAATTTTGTCGCTTTATGAAATAGGGCACATATGTATGATATGTATGGAGTTTTGTTGGATTATTTATGAACTTGATCACCATTCTGCAATAGGGCACATATGTATGATATGTATGGAGTTTTGTTGGATTATTTATGAACTTGATCACCATTCTGCAATAGGGCACATATGTATGATATGTATGGAGTTTTGTTGGATTATTTATGAACTTGATCACCATTCTGTAATAGGGCACATATGTATGATATGTATGGAGTTTTGTTGGATTATTTATGAACTTGATCACCATTCTGCAATAGGGCACATATGTATGATATGTATGGAGTTTTGTTGGATTATTTATGAACTTGATCACCATTCTGCAATAGGGCACATATGTATGATATGTATGGAGTTTTGTTGGATTATTTATGAACTTGATCACCATTCTGCAATAGGGCACATATGTATGATATGTATGGAGTTTTGTTGGATTATTTATGAACTTGATCACCATTCTGCAATAATGATACCAAAATATGTTTTTGAATAGATAAAAACTAAATAAAACTCGAATATTAACTTCAATAATATTTATTTGAATTGGATTTTGTTTTCAATATTTAATATTACCTTCTGGAATAAATAAAAACTAATTGAAAAATAGATGAAAAATAGTTGAAAATAAATGGTACATGAATAATGATTGAAAATCGGTTGATAATTACTTCTCGGATAAATGAAAACTAATTGAAAAATAGATGAAAAATTGCTGAAAGATAATTGAATGATACATGAATGATGAAATTGGGTTGTCTGGATCTCTGGTGATCCAGAGAACCCAATTTCATACTACTGGTCGCCTATTGGTATTGTTACACTTTGGAAAGACGGAGTTCAGTTTAGAGGACTCTTTTTAGCAGAAAACAAACCCGCCTGCGTTTTAGCAGCATTCAACTTAACCAGGCTAGCACCGCCCCAATCGGACACAGCTTCTAAGGCTAAATTTAAACGGACTACCGTAGCCTTGCCATACCATGGTCTTATTTATGGTTTAATAAACAAAACTACATAAATGTGGTTAAAAATAAGAAAGGTCTGCCGGCGTTCCAGGAATGTTGATACCTACCACCGAAAAATGTATAGTACTTACTTCTACTTTAACTGTAGTTATATCTGAATCTTAAATTCAAATAATCATATATGTTATGAGCTGCTTGAATTTTGAATTCATGTTATAGCATTGTTGCAAACCCAAAAACAGTTCAGTTCCGCAATCAGTTTAATTATAGTTCTCTTGTCGCCGTAACCGCTAAGCCAAGTTAATGTGCTCCATTTTACACCGAAAACCCAACATCATAAAGTTCAACATTGCTTGATGCAAAATCATGTGGCTCGAAGTACACACGACATCCTAATTGTTTTTACAGCACATACAATGAATAAAAACATAATTTTCGAATTTTTCTTCCTTTACTTTCCGTAGTCGAGTAAAACTAATAACCTCTCCCTTTGCACGTAAATTTTCTGAATACTTTAAATTTTATACTTACTTATAAGTCAATAGTTTTAGAAACAGCTATAGAGTAATGGGTAGTAATGTTTTGTGTTTATAAGGCCGCAGTAATTGTATTGTGGGTTATAATGTGTATAATAACAGTAAGTACTTATAATTATGTACTAGGTATTCCTTTAGTTCTAGGGTTCGAAGAGCACTTTAGGTAGTACTATTATTATTCTGTGACTTCCGAAAAATATTTACTGGACTAAAAAGTTCTAAGACATGATAAAAAGGGTTACACATACATTACTTGGTTATATGGAACACATCAATAATGTCTTAGGCACCGAGTAATGTATGTGACTCGGTGTAAACGGGTGACTAATTCCACTAAGTTCAACTATAAGTTTTAACTTCTAAGTTTGAACTAGTTATTCAAATTATTTCAATTTTTTTTTTCATTTGTACGCGCCCTTCAAAATTACAATTGGTATTTGGGGAACAAAAAAAAAATGTGTCAGTAAATGGGTGTTTGCCAAAACTTTGCATAACTTGTTCACGAATGCAAAGTGAACAATAAAATAGGTCACTGTTCTAAAAATAATTATCAGCAAAGTACAAAATTTTAAAGCGTTTAGAAATAATTCTTGAATGTGGATGAAAAATGCAAAAAGCAAGCTAATTGGAAGACATAAGAGCCACTTTAGCTTAAAAATTGGCACCGATCATTGGCCAGGAGCAAATTGAGAACCACAAAGTACCAAGTTCCAACACATCGGGGCTTCCCGCAACCAAAGATACGAGTATGAGTAACCACAATGATAACATTCTGCATTTATATTGCGCGGTGCGCCGTTGTGAATCATCATTCAGAGCTCAGCTTTGGAGAGGAGTCCATTTGAATTTCAAACAAAATGACAGAAACCGGGCACGGTTGTCAAGTTGTGAAGGTTTTGGAGGACCATACGTACCAGCTGGACGAGACAGTGTTGGAGCAAGTGTTGCTGCAGGCGGAGGTGAAGGACCTCCCGGTGGTGGTGGTGAGCGTGGCCGGCGCCTACCGCGGTGGCAAGTCCTTCCTGCTCAACTTCTTCCTCAGATACCTCACGTCTCCGGTAAGTTGTACCCGGGGCCCCGCACCAAACACTTTTAATAAGTTGTGTCCGGATTTGCACTCACTATGCGTGCTCCTGGAGCCCTCCAGGAGCACGCATAGTGCTGTGTGCTCCTGGAGTGTTAACATAAAGTTATGTCCCAGTTGCATACAATTGGAGCAGTCTTCAAGCCGCGTCAGAGGCCCTTGGGCCTGACAAACTCTGATAAATTCAGTTACACAAAAGGGGTACGGAAAGTGCGTCGCGCACGCACTTTACACCAAATTTTGTTGTAGGCTGCTTTTCCAGAGCTTGGGAGGTCAAATCTACCAATAACATTTATTTTGTGGACACCTCAGCGCAGCAATGTTATTGGCCATTGCCAATAACATGTTATATATAATTGGTAAAATCTCATTGGTTATTGGTGTTTTTTTTTCTTTGTAATTGTAATGTAGATGTAGGCGACGCACGTCACAAGTGCAATATACACCTAATTTTGTGTTTTTTATTGTTAGAAAAAGTACTATTTTTCGATGTAATTTGTGGTATAATATATAAAACTATAAGATACAGTTGTTATATTTTTAACTGTTTTCCAAACCATCTTTTGTTATCTGTGCCACTTAAAACAAATAAAGTTGAAATTGGAGGGTGCGCGTATTTTTTTAATTTATTAATGCAATGTCGGTAGCACACACGAACGGAACTAGCTGCTTGATATTTTAAGTTTTCTGTTGTAAAATTTGTATTTTTGATGGCGCGGTTCTTGCACTCTCCAATTTCTTAAACTTAAACTAAAACTTAAACTTTAACTTGGGCCTTTTATTTATCGTTAAATCCTAAGTAATAAACATACATACAAATTTTCACCTCTATAATATTAGTGTGAATATTTTTGCGCGCGGTCAGCTCGTATTCAATAATTTTGTTCGCAGTCGGAATTTTTGTGTTTTTATAATAATTTCACTTGTTTGATATGATACTTGTTACGCTCAAGCATTTAAAAATATATACAAAACGTAACATAAAATCGAAATATTTTTTAGTGTAGTTTCATCATAGTTTATTGAGACCAAGTATGAGATTGGTTGAGTGTTACTTCATCATTATCAGCCCGTATTCGTCCACTGCTGGACGTGGGACTGTCCTCGTGAACGCCACAGAGCCCGATCTTTGGCTCTCCTCGTCCAGTCGCTTCTACAGCAGCGCTGTTGCAGTTAAAATTAAAATATAAGTATCTCTCAGTATTTCAGACTAGCTGTGCCAGCGGCGTTGCCCGCGTGGTATTTTTTCTGGGATATAAGGATCATATGAGTAATTCGAGAACAAAAAATAGTATATATAGTACATGTATATATAATACAGTAGCTTATTTTAAGTGCCATTTTTTTATATTCATTGTACAGACTTTTTAGAACTTTTTGATAATATAGCAAAAAAATATTTTAATTTCTGTTTTTTAAGCATTGGTATTTTTGAACTTGTGGTCTAATGCTAAGCTAAAAATAGTTCGAATATATTAAGACAAACACCTTCTTTTCCAGGAGTCAGCTCAAAGAGATGGTTCATGGCTGGGCGAGAACAGCCAGCCACTCGCCGGCTTCAGCTGGCGAGGCGGCGCCAAGAGGAATACTACCGGCATCCTTCTGTGGTCGGAACCTGTCATCACTACACTGTCTTCTGGAGAAAAGGTAATATATTTAACACCTTTATAAAGCAAAAACAATGCAAATAAATGTTGAGATGTGGTTGTGGTGAAAGTGGCGTGCTTTGCAATCCAAATGACACCAGGTTTGATCCTCAGCCTCGCTCCTTCTCAGCAGGCTTTTGTAAATTATTAGCTGCACCCTATCTTTTCACCTGCGTGGATGATGCTGAATAGTATCTTATGTGTGACTTCAGGACCTAATGTTATACCAAATTTCATCAAAATCTGTTCAGCCGTTTTAGTGCCTCGGTGCTAAAACTTCGTATTTCAGATATCGGCACTACCTCGTTAGACATACATACAAAATATTTTTTGTATGCTAGCTGTGCCCGCAGTTTTGCCCGCGTGGTCGTTTCTCTGGGTTAAAAGTATATTGCGTTATTCCATGGCATAATACCAATGAATCAAATTATATCATAAGTCAGATTTTAAGTCAAATACCTAAGTTATTCAACAGCTGAAACCGCATCGCAATCGGTCCAGTAGTCAGACATCCAGACATACAGACAGACATATTTTTTATAAACGTAAGATTCATGGTCTGTGGCATAGTACTATTATTTCTGTGTCTAGCTCATAAGAAGCCCTCCAGGCCTTCGTTTTTAAAATTATCGTATTTGTACAGACTTTTTGTTACTGTATAAGTAGTACAGATTAATTTCCTATTCAACAACTAGTAACTTCTGCTATACAAGTATGTTCTTACTTGTTTATAAAACGAATTATTTCAAATTTAGTGAATTATAGCACGAACTTGGACGCCTTATAGAACTCTGTCCGCAGCCGGTTAGTTTTCCTTTATAGAAACTACTCACGTTGTGGTTGTGCTGGGCAGGCGTCAAAGCTAAAATTACAATAGAAGATTAAAATGTGGTGCGATGCATGCGTCATCCAACTTCGACTTATGCTGAATCTAATATTAGCTTTGTCAGTTGATTAGTATTAACATAGTCTGTCACGAGGCGGTCCCAGGGTTTGGGCTTGCTCCACCAGCCCCGGGACCAAGCCTCAGTGGACAACATAAAAGGGTCAGCATTCAATTAGGAGCACAGGAACAGATGATCACAGACCTTTTGTACTTCGACGATACGGATTAAAACCACTTACGTAGGTATTGTTATATATATTTAAAAGACTCATATATATTTGTAATAAACTTATGTAGATATTTTATAACATATTATTTTGTAAAATTGCAGTTCTGCTCAAAATCAATATCCGAAAGACAATTTAAGAATGACAGGTTATTTGAATATAGAATGAATAATGAACTATCAAAATGAAAAGAAATGGATTATGAAAGAATTAAGATATCAAAAGAGTATTATTATGAAAGAGGTTTGGACCTCGTCACAAGTCAATGGATGACGCACTGAGTTTAAAATGAAAAAAAACCAGACATCTTAATTGAGATCATTTATTGTGTAACTTTAAAACTTTCACGATTCGAACACATACCTAGTTAATATTATTAAGATCCTAATCGTGCTAAAAATGTTATTTTTGTTTCCCTTGACGTTTCGATCAAGTAACATTGATCGTGGTCACGAGAAGACTGAGAAACGGGTGTCGAAAAGAGCGAACATTGACTCGCAACTACCCGCATTTGGTTTTGTAAAATTTCATTGTCACGACACACAACAAAAACATCGTTCATAACCACGATCAATGCAAAAACATCGTTCATAACCACGATCAATGCAAAAACATCGTTCATAACCACGATCAATGCAAAAACATCGTTCATAACCACGATCAATGCAACTTGATCGAAACGTCAAGGTAAATAAAAATAACTTTTACGGCGTGATTCAGTACCGTTTGAATAATTAACTATTTGAGATCATGTGCTAATTAATCTGTGGCACAAGTGTCGGCACTTGCAGCGACGGCATAATGTTCTTGATACAACTTTAAGTAAATTATTCATGTGAGTTCAGTAAATATTCATTTTATTTCTTGTGCTATCAGGTGGCAGTGCTTTTGATGGACACACAAGGTACCTTCGACAGCAAAAGTACCGTCCGCGACAACTCTACGATCTTCGCGCTCTCTACTCTCATTTCTTCAGTCCAGATTTATAATCTTTCTATGAATATACAGGAAGATGACTTGCAGCATCTCCAGGTATGCATTTTTCTTTTAATAGTATCTTACGATATGATATATGACATCGCGAGACGTGTGAATCATGCTGAACTAGGTATCCAAAGCCAAAAATAAGACATCACCAAGATAGACCCTTGTGCTGTCCACAAAAAAAAACTGGCAGATTTGCCATCGTTCTAAGCGATGAAGGAAAGCTTAACATGAAAACTAGCGTGTTCAAGAATCTCAAAATTCTATGATATGACGTGACATCTACAAATCCGAACCGAAGAGGGTAGAATTTGGCTCATACTCTCTCTCTCTCTCTCTCTCTCTCTCTCTCTCTCTCTCTCTCTCTCTCATTCTGCAGATATATGTACAATAATTATGAGTGTGCTTAACTGACTTACTATTTTCTGGTACAGCTGTTCACGATGTACGGAAAAATGGTTCAAGAACAAGAGCACGGCGGGAAGGCTTTCCAGGTTCTGGAATTCCTCGTCAGAGACTGGCCGTATCCGTACGACTACCCTTTCGGCGCTGAGGGCGGGCGGCGCCTGCTGGAGGAAAGGCTCGCGGTAAGTTGATTTAACTACCCTCAAAAATAGGAAAATTATCTTTTAAAACATGTACATCCATTAAATTAAATAACGCGAATACTTCAAAAGAAATTGTAGCCAGTGTCACCCGGTATGATGTAAGGCTTTTAACGATAACTCATACATCCAAATCTGAAAAGGCATTTAAAAATTTTTGGTGTAATAAATAAACTCACATATATACATGAATACTAAAATGTTACTCATCTGATTTGGACAGTCGTGTTAAAACAAATTCATTTGAAAACATATGATTTGTCACATGTGAATATTAATAGAAACAGATATAAATAAAGGATTGAAGAAGGAATACATTCAAAAGCCACCAAGGTCCTACACCAGTGGTTGGCACCACGCATGCTAAACATTACAATTTATAGCGGTGTGCATAAGCAGAACTTTGGATAGGTATTAGGGCACGCGAGGAGCCGTGCCGACAAAACATTTTAATGGTTTCGGATAATGTGTTGAAGTGACGGATCCTTATTTACTTTATAGTTAGCCCAACCCTAGAAATAACGAACTTTCGTTCGTTCATTCCGTTTCGGTTTCGTCAAAAGTGCAATTCTCACGAACGGAATTTGAGCAAATTTGGATAGGCATTGATGCACTTTAAAGACGCAAATTGACTATGTTTATCTTCGGTAAAATCCCGAGAAAAACAATAGTCCGGGCGCAACCTCAGGGTGCATTAAAATTCTTGAGGAAAAAAACTAATACAGCGTTTCTATTTTCTAGGTATCTCCAGACCAACCCCAAGAGTTACGAGAGCTGCGGACGCATATACGCACCAGCTTCGAAAAGGTCCTTTGCTTCCTGATGCCTCACCCAGGGTTTAATGTTCAGAACCCGCAATTCAAGGGCAACATTAGCGGTACTTACCCGACACTATTTACTAGCGTATTTATTTTATACAATAATCTCAAATCAGTGAGCCGAGGAACATATATTGTCACCAGCTAAAGGAATAATTCAGGAAAATTGTAGCAACATTTTCCTGTATAAGTATCAACGTCCACTACGATCATTAGGATGCCTGTACCCCTAGTACGAGTTTTTATAGACTCGTACTATTAAAACTATTAAAACTCGTACTAGGGGTACAGGTTTTAGAGGGGTTTGGGGGAGAATTTACACGCGGGTAAAGCCGCGGAGTTCTTCTAGTAACATATAAATCTAATTGGTGCGGAGCCTAGGACCGAAACCTCTATCGTAGTCGCACTAATAGGCTACCATCGCTCGTTGATGATGATGTGATGTAATGTGTTCCACTAAACTAAATATACTACTAGGCTACCATAGCTCGTTGATGATGACGTGATGTGATGTGTTCCACTAAACTAAATATAAATTATTATTTGTATACTTTCAGAAATTGAACCCAACTTCAGAATCCACTTGAAAGAGCTGGTGATGTCCATATTCAGCTCCGACAAAATGATTCCTAAAACTGTAAGTGGGCAGAAAATAAAGGCTGGAGAACTGTTCAACTACTTCAAGAGTTACATGACCTTATTCAACAGCGACAAGATTCCCAACCCAAGAAGCATTATGCAGGTAAAACAAAGAACCTTTTGTTTTCAGCGTTCTGTGCCCAGAGGATCAAAATGAAACACTATTGCTGTAAAAAACTATCTCTGTCTGTGCGTCTTCATTTCATGGTGTGTTACACTAAATGAAATTTATAAGGCCAAAAGGAATCACTTTTACACAATATTTACCTAGTTCCAAATGTATAGTTCCAAAAAGGAAAGTTATAATAAAATATAATATTTCAAGGGGATGCCAGGAGTACCTACATATTTTTTTCCTATTTTGTGGGGTATAGTTAAAATAAATTTTGAAGGAGATAACGAAATACTTTTTGACAGTCTAATAAGAGCGATGATGGTCTAACGGTTCTATAGTGCAAATTAGAATCCAACGATACCGGGTTCAAAACCTAGGCCCCGCACCAATGACTTTTCTAAGTTATGTGCGGTTTTCCATCGCTCCGTGCTTCGGAGGGCACGTTAAGCTGTCGGTCCCGGCTGTTATTGATTAATAGCAGTCGTTAAGCCATGTCAGAGGCCCTCGGGCGGCTTGACAAACTCTGTCATCAGAGGCCAGCACTACCTCATACGACAAACAAACAAACAGTCTAATGTTTATGAAGTCGCCTTGTCCGGGTTAGTGTGACAAACAGCTGATAGTTTTTAGTTCTACGACATTCAAAAGCTTATTTCTCTCAGTAAGCTCGTTATTTTTTGTGATTTCATATATAAAAAGTTAATAATTCACAGGCGACCGTAGAGGCAGGTCTTCTTTCTTCAATAAGTGAAGCTCGTGAAGTATATGAGAATGGGATGGATTCCGAGTGCGGACCGACCAAACCTGCTTTCACCGTTAGTGACCTGCAAGACCTGCATCGCAAACATGTGACTGCAGCAAGAACAACCTTCACGATCAAGAAAACGATGGCCTCCAAGGAAGAAGTCAACAATTACCTAGACAAACTTAATAAGGTATTTTTATTATAAGCATTATTATGTTAAATCAAATAATAAAAATACAGTCAGTGCTAGTCATGGAACAATAAAAATATAATAATATCCACGAGGTATGAAATGAAGACAACTGCCGCGCGGGCCTCCTTCATCATGGCCTACAAGAAAAGTCTCAAACAGGCTGATCGTCAGTTAATGTCACCGGTAACTTTACTACAAAATTCTACTGTCTGAGAATTTAGGATATCTGTAACATATTTCTGATTTCATCTTTCGGTTTGTTTAAATGCTGATTAGATGAAAACGCACATAGCTCTTCGCTATTTTGCAGTGCGAACTCCTGAAGGGGTGCGTTGGATACGCTTGAAGCCTCGAGTTCGACTCCTGCGACATGTGAACGTGTGCGGCCAGGACACACGTTCACACCTATTAGCAATAATATTCATCATAAGCTGAGAGACGTTCACCGCTGAACGTTGGTCTCGCAGAACAACACAGCAATCGGTTGGTCACAGTTAACGGCCAGCTGCCGCTACTCGCCAAGACTCGGTCCACCTTGTGCGTCATACGCTCCCACTTCACTCACATATCGAGAACCCCTTTTACCGTACCGTACCGTAAATAAATGAATTAAGAATGTTGGGGGTCACTTGAGAAAAAAAATACAAACTGTATGACAAACGGTTCCATGTCACATATCAAATATGAGTACGAATTTATATATTTTTTACAAACGTAGAGTAAAAAGTTTAAGAGTTATTTATGAAAATTGATGAAAATTTACCATTCTCCCTTATCTCCGAAACCACACAACTTACAACTTAGGAAAAAAACAGAAAACGGTTTATTAATTATAGATTACGGGAACACCTATAAGAACCCTATGGTCTTAAAATAACACGGTATATCTCTCAATATTTAGAAATAATATATTTTACGAACGAACCCTTTCGTTGCAAGTTCATTTCGTACTTGTCCAGTTTTTACCTTAGTATACCTACTAAGTATGTAATGTAACTATGTAATGTGTCAAACTCATGAAAACTTACAAAAACCTGAGTCGCTAGTTAGATATTAATCAATTACATGACCTACTACAATCTATTCTACGTTTAGCTGTTACTCTGAGGCCCGTAATATCAATAGCAGTTTAATTTACAAATCATAGTTTAAACTATCTCTGTCGATTATCTCGTAATATCAATGATGGTTAATCTGTAAATGAGAGTTTAAACTGCCACATAGTTTAAACGGTCAAGCAGGGGCTGTTAAACTGTTGTGTAGAGTTTAAGCTATTGTTTCAAAATGGCCGCTTTTAAACAGATGTTTGTTTGTCTTTTGAAGATTGCAAACAAGTAACCTTAGAATGGCTTTTACCGACGATTCAGATTCGGATATTGTAATTATAGAAGTTCTTTATGAGTTTCATACCTATACAACGAGACCTTACGTTGTTAAGCCGAGAGAATATAATTTTGATAATTGGGATGCCATTGAATTGACCAGGTTACAACAAAAACAAAAAAACAACGTTCTTTCATTTTTATTATTCAGAACATTGTTTTTTACACTCTAAAATGGCAGCATGTTCTTTTACCAAAGATGTTAACAGTCCTGTCTCCGATTTATTAAAATTAGGAACACGAGATTTCACACTCATAATTCAGGTTTAAAAATGTGGCAGCAAAATGAAATGAAAAGTAATGTATAAAAATAAACACCGAAGCACATCGTTTAACATACAAGAAAGAACCTAGCATAGCGCGTAATTTCAAAATCTAATATGTTGTCAATATCTGTTAAAGTCAATGAAACGTCTGTTTTCTTAGTACAACATTCCTTACATTTCTTGAACAAAGGAGCGAAAGGAATGAACGATATCCCGAGTGTTGCTACATTTAAAAAACTGATCAAAGTTTAACTAATCGGCCAATGTTTTGCCATTGATATTATGAAAGAGGTTTAATCGACAGCTTAACTTTAGAAGCCGATTAGTTAAACTGTGAGTTAAACGATGGTTGATATTACGGGCCTTAGACGCTATGTCTGCATATTATCAAGAGAGTCACCATAATGACTCTCTTGATTATTTAAGATCCACCAAGTGCAAGTCTAGCCTCAGCATATAGAGTCAATCTAAGTCATTCTCTAAACAGAAACTCTAAACGAGTTATGTCGATTAAAACATCGAACAGAAGAACATTCGATTAAAACATATAACGCACTCAATTACTTACCAACAATTATTTTCAGGAGCTGGAAAACCGGTTGCCTCAGTTCGAGCAAAGCAACCTATCAAAGATTCAAACTGCAATGAAAAAAGCTAGTGATAAATTCGAGGAGATGGTAGATAAAACCAGCAACCACAGGCAACTGTGCCTGCACCCCCTGGACCTCGAGAACGTTCACAAAGAGGCGGTCGATGAAGCTGTAAAACTTTACGACGCACATGTGAAGAGAATCTCGGATAAGCCGGATCAAAAAAGAGCTGAACTTACTCAGGTAATCATTTGAAGCAATTTTACACGCGTATTTTTATATAAAATTTGTTTCAAAAATACGAGTGAAACTGGGAGTTGATATTTGAACAAGACCATCATCTAAGAACTCCATACAATTTTATTGAACGCTTCATCATGTAACCAGAATTCTCTCCGTACTGTTAAGAAATTTTTGGCTAGAATAGGCTAATGAAATACTAACCTGCCAAGCATTTAATCAGACAAAACTTAGCAGCCTTATTGCTAAGCAGCGATCTCTTCCAAGCAACCGCTCTCTATATTGAAACACCAAAAACATTTGATTGATCGTAGTACGTCCTACATCTATCTCTATTATTCGTAGATTTACTTATAAAATAAAGATGCAGTAGGTAAGTAATACAAACTTCAAGATTTCAAGTGAGTTACTGCACAAGAATATTACATTTTAGAAAATGGTGTCTGTCAGTATGTCTGTCCGTCTGTCGGTCTGGCTGTCTATCTGTCTGTCTGTTGTGAAATTTGCTCTTGTATCACGTAAAAACTGCTAGATCAATTGCAATTCTAATTGGTTAGCTTAGAATTTGACTTAAAATCTGGAGTACGAGGGGCGCAACTAGTAATTAAATATTAATGATTCATTGATCTCGTACGGAGTTTTTCCTTTCTCTGTAGGTACGCCTCTATTTACTTAGTTAACATTATATTTATCTAATTACAGAGCTTTGAGAGCAGATACGTACAACTGAAGATGACCAACGACAAAAACAACAAGGAGATAGTGAAAGATCTGCATTCGGACTACTGGAAGTTCATGGAAACAAAGTCACTGAACCCGCCAATGTCTGACGCTGACTTCAGGGGAGCCCACGACGCGGGCCTCAATACAGCTCTCGCCAATTTTCAGGCCAGGAGGAACAGCCCCAACTCGTACCCTCACGACATTTACAAAGAAGATTTGGTGAAGGTAAGGTTTATTCAGTGTTTGGATAAAAGTCTAGTACGACGACCCAACTGAACTAAAATCAACTCAGATTTTATGGATTAAATCTAAAATCGAATAATTACTGAACGGATAAAATAATTAAATCAGTCGTCCTATTGGAATGAAAGGGTCTTGAGATTTTGAAACGCTGAACAATTTGGGCCCTGACGCTGCGTTTGATGTTTTCTGGTTTTCCCGTGGGTTTGTTTCTTGAGAAAGCAAACTATGTAAGACAGTAGTGGACACTATCCGTCTGATAGGTTGGTATCTTTTTTTTTCTAAAATAATGACAAAGCAATTACAGCAAAATACAAGGTTAGATTGTATAGAGACGCTATGCATTCAGCTTATTAGAATTCATTCGTTTTCAAGTTGATTTTCTTAAATGTTTCTGAAAAATAAAAAATTATATAAATAACTATATTATTTCTTGAGTGCTACCGGCAGCGGAGCCAGGCAGAGCCACGAGTACTGCCAACTATTGATATAAATTATTCCTTGAGTGCTACCGGCAGCGGAACCAGGCAGAGCCACGAGTACTGCCAACTATTGATATAAATCATTCCTTGAGTGCTACCGGTAGCGGAGCCAGGCAGAGCCACGAGTACTGCCAACTATTGATATAAATTATTCCTTGAGTGCTACCGGCAGCGGAGCCAGGCAGAGCCACGAGTACTGCCAACTATTGATATAAATTATTCCTTGAGTGCTACTGGCAGCGGAGCCAGGCAGAGCCACGAGTACTGCCAACTATTGATATAAATTATTCCTTGAGTGCTACCGGCAGCGGAGCGAGGCAGAGCCACGAGTACTGCCAACTATTGATATAAATTATTCCTTGAGTGCTACCGGCAGCGGAGCCAGGCAGAGCCACGAGTACTGCCAACTATTGATATAAATTATTCCTTGAGTGCTACCGGCAGCGGAGCCAGGCAGAGCCACGAGTACTGCCAACTATTGATATAAATAAAAGTACTAAAAACTAAAATGTGGGTATCAAATTATAATTAATTTGGCCTGTTACTGCTTGTACCAAATTACCACTTGAGAATGAAATTTTGAAGTTTTATTAAAAATATTTAATGAAAATTAACAGTTGAGAAGTTCCCTAGTCAGGACCCAACCCTGAGTGCAGAAACCATGTCATGGTAAACCTTCAAACTGGCTATCATTATAAATTGCATACACCAATTTTCGTGTCTGTGCTGTTGAAGGTTGAAGAGTTCCTTTATCTGGAGCTAATCCTGAATATCAATTCAGCTCATGCTTACCAAAAAAATGTATTGTCATTGGAACTGAACCAACATGCGAAAATTCAGCTTGCAAGATTTGACCTAAACAGACACACATACTTACAAACATTGCAAGCAAATGTAAGGTTTTAAAAATAATAAGAATATTTATAATAGTGTTCGATGGCATTTTGTCGTACTCTAAGGAGTTGTTTTTTTTAAACAGACACTGCATTCGAGTAGGGCAAATACTAACAATAATAACATATTAGTTCAAATTCAATAAAATTGTACAAAGAACTAGACATACGTTCAAAAACTAAACCCGGGTACTACGGTCGGGTAAAAATTGCCTATGACACTCTTGCGATGGAGATGAATCGATTGATACCTCGCTTGTCAAAATCGGACCAAGGTTTTAGTTTGAATACAAACCCCTTCCTTTTCCTTACTGTAGTCGGATGAAAAGAATAGCCTGTGACACTCTTTAGACCACTCTTTTAGACCTGAAGACGAATCTGTTGACACTTCGCTTGTCAAACTCGAACTAATAGGGGTGATGCCTATGGTGGAACAATAACCACATACATAGATACATACATACAAAGACCGTTAAACTCATTACCCTTCCCTTGCTATGCTGAAGTCGAGTAAAAATATGCCGCATTGCACCTTTTCGTAATGTTTTTTTTTATGCCCAACTAAACCATTTACATTTTTTTTGCGTAAACAATAAATTAATTTTATATATACTTACTTCATGGTTTTAGAAAAATGATCATAAATGGGAGCTTTGCTTCAAAAACTATTATTTTTGCCTTAAAGTATCAAGTAAGCCAATCAAACACGGTCAAGCACCTTCACGAAATACCAGACAGCGAACAAAAATAAATGGAGCCAAAAATTTAAGTGAGATTGGTTGCTAACCAACTTTAAATTGATGTAGATCCTAAATGGTTATTTAAAATGAAAAATGATATGAGAAACCTAAATACGATTTTCAGATACCTATTCAATGATATCCAGCTTAACATAGGTCATCGATTTTAATTTTTAATTTTTCACTGTAGTTGCCATATTGAATTTTGATTACTACCATGTCTTTAGTAGCAAGATTAAGAAAAATCAATTGAACCAATAATCATCAAAATCGGTCCACGCATTTGGTCTATATTGTGCCACAAAGAAACAGACATACACACATAGTATGATAAACACAATACCTTCCGCTCATACGGTTACAAAGATGCTTCAGCATATCTCCATGCTTCTGTTTCTTTACTGGAGCCACTGCTTTTTTCAGACTATCATGGACTCTTTTTGGCGACTTCAAGCGATTAATCTCCGTAAAATAGAACAGGAACATATAAGAAAAGAACAAGAAAAGCGTAGAATCGAACAAGAACGAATTAAAGCTGAACAGAATAGGGTCAAAGCAGAGCAGGAAAGAATAGCACGCGAACAAGAAATTAATAGAATCCAACAAGAAAAAGAGAGAATCGAACAAGAAAAGCAAAGAATCGAGATAGAAAATGAGCGACTTAGACTGAGACAGCGGAGTCGATCTAGTTCAGGCGGCGGTTGTACCATAATTTAGTAATTTGGATTGCTAAACCGCACACCCATTTGCCTCCATAATTGCGCCGGTGTGGCGCGATAGATAAAATTCATACAAAAAATTATAATGGGAATAGGAATCTGTTACAGTTCAAAATGTTTTATAGGCCAATAGCTATCAATAGCGCTATTTATATTATGATATATTTGTTCCCAAATCGTTAAAAAAAATCGATTACTCATTATTTAAGTAGTTTATTCATTATTTAAAATAATGTATGTAACCCAACAATAAACTAAAAAGTTCAAGTTCGTGTGTATCAAATTTGATGAATAAAACCCGGTTATTGTCAAAAAAGCTGTACTAATTTGTACCCACTCATTTAAACTGTATCAAAATAACTTGTTATTTTTTTCATTCCTTTGAGTGACGAGTCGAGCAGGTCGCTCACCTGATGGTAAGCACCACACCTGTCTATTATAGTTTCAGTGCCACCCAGAACTTAGGCTGTTAAGTCGCGCGTCACCCAGAAACATCCAGTAATCCTGCTGGAAAAATAAGGAAAAGTAGTTAAAATCTATTCGCTTTAGACAACTTAAAATAAGTTAGTACGTGCAGCACGTACTAACTACGTACGTAACTTATTTTGATAGGTATTTTGCTTATATATAGGTTGTTTTTACCAGACTGAGCAACGCAAAGGCCTTGTAATGTATCAGCCTATGCATGTATGTCTGTTCCTTTGTATATATAAACCAAACGCGTGGACCGATTTTGATGTTTTATGTCAATCGTTTTATGTCAATTCAATACGGCGACAACTAGACGCAATATTGTGAAAAAAAAAAAGTGAAATTGGGTTTCATTGAATAGATTTTTGAAAATTATTTTTAGGTTTCTTGTATCATTTTTTATTTTGGATGCCTATTTAGAATTTATATTGATTTAAAGGTAAGTATTTACATCTGTTCCTTTGTGGCACTATATAGATTGACCAAACGTGTAATTCAATATTTTTTTTACGTCTATCGTCGTCTTAATCTTGCGAATGCTACTACAGACAAGATATTTATCAAAATTTAATATGATGACAACAAGACGCCATAGTGAGAAAAAGAAAAAAATAAAAACGACGAACTATGACAAGTGGGTATCATTGAATAGGTCTTTGAAATCATCTTTAGGTTTCTCTTATAATTTTTCATATAGAACGTCCATTTAGGATCTATAACTATTTAAAGTTGGTTAACCATTCTCACTAATTATTCTTATAAACATAATCAAAAAAAGTTTAAAATAAAATTTTATTATTATAAAAAAAACAAAAAACCCGACTAAAAAGACACAAACAAGCCTTAGATTTTTGATTTTGAAATATATGATGCAGACGGAGGCATGAAGATCGCCAGGTTCTAGGAGATTCCGTCAAAGGAGAAATGAAATGCATGATGCCTCCGACTGCCTCTTGACTGACTGACTGACTGACTGACAGGGACAGGGACAGGGACAGGAATAGTACTACGACAAAAACACGACATTAACGGATTTTCAAAGGAAATTGCTGGCCGCAAAACACGACAATAATGAAGTTCCGTAAAAAAAAAAACTTTTCGTAGCTATAAGTCATGAGAACTGCACAAGATAAAAAAAAACAAGTTGCATGGAAAACAAAAATATGAACTAACAATAATAATGGGTTGTCCAACTGTTTCATATAAAATAAATAAACTAAATACTAAAATATAAATAATGTAATATAGAGATAGTTATATTATGTAGTAATTACTTTTTCATGTAGTAAATAATAATATTTTGCCATCAATATTAGGCAGTCTATAAGCATAGTCAGTCTACTGCTGATCATATCTCCATTCTTTTATGGCTTGGAAGTTAAATAATAACAATTGTTTTTCAGACTATTACCAATACTTTTTGGCACCTCCAGGAGATTAATCTGCATAAATTTGAGCAGGAGAAAACAAGACAAGAACTAGAAAGACAAAAACTTGAACAAGATCAAATCAAAGCTGAACAGGATAAAGTCAGAGCAGAGCAGGAAAGAGTAGCGCAGAAACAAGAAATTAATAAAATACAACAAGAAAAAGAGAGCATTGAACAAGAAAAACTGAGAATCGAAATAGAAAACGAGAGGCTTAGGAGGGAAAGAAGTCGTTCTAGGTCGCATGACAGAGGTTTCGGAGGTCTATTTGTGAGGGTAGTTGGGACACTGGCAACAGCCGTTTTGAATAAGATAGGCAGTTAGGTAAACTCTGTATAAAATATTACAAAAAAGGTAATTAAATACACAGTCAACCTAACAGTATACTACAATAGGCGGTCTAATTCCTCAAAACAATCTCTTCCAGAAAGGGTTACCGTATTTGCCATGCTATTTTATTACTTTTGCAGCCGGGATTTGGCAGTGCTATTAATTTGTAAAATGCGTGTGTTCTCCAAACTTATGCTGAAATATTACGATAAACTAAACTATAAATGCGTGTAAAAAGCATCGTCTTCCGTCGTTACGCGTTTGCGTATAAACCGGTTTTTGTACTGAGTTTTAGCTAATGCCGCAGCCGCGAGGCATTGAGCGCGTGAGATGCTGCAGCGACTGGGAACGGGGATGCTCGGTGCTCGTACTACTCTGCACCGCCGTCAACGGAGATTGAACTCCTGCTGGCGATGGCGATGGAACTCCATCGCTATGCATTGCATCATCGTCAGACGTGCCGCCACATACAATGATGGCAACAGCTTGTGTGAAACCACGACACTGGTGGCGATATGTAGATGACATCTTTGCGATAATTACCAAGGAGGGATTGCCTGGATTTACAGATTTCACGGCTTCACGGTGTAGGAGAATGAGGGGTATTGCCGTTCTTGGATGTGCGAGTGATTAGGAAATCGGATGGCAGTGTGATGCACACTTTCTATCGTAAGACAACTCAGACAGACCGGTATCTGCATGCAGATTCGCCGATATAAAATACCATGCGATTGTGGCAAGAGTTATATTCGTGAAACTCGACGCAATATTACAACTAGACTTTCCGAGCACATAAGGAGCATTAAAGATCTGGACACAGTTGGGTCAGCCATTGCGGAGCATGCGTGTCTCCCCGGTTCGAATCATTACATAAGGTTCGATAAGGCCTCGGTACTAGCTCGAGAGAAGTTCTTTGTACCTTGAAAAGTGCGTGAGTCATTGTCATAGGCGGGAAGCGATAGAGATCTCTGCCTAATTTAATTCGGGACCGCGGGTGGACTCTGCCTCCAGCTTGGAGAACAGTGCTTAATGTTTCCTCGACGCAGCAAGTGGTAAGCAGTCTAGAGTGTGACACGGTCAGCATTATGTGTGGCGGCAGGTTTGGCGATGATGCAATGGATAGCGATGGACTTCCATCGCCACCGCCAGCAGGAGTTCAATCTCCGTCGACGGCGGTACAGAGTAGTACGAGCACCGAGCGTCCCCGTTCCCAGTCGCCGCCGCATCACACGCGCCGCTCGCAGCGGGCCGCAGCCCGCAGTGCGCGTCAGGATCTCGCGGCGTGAACTCCTGAGGAAAAGCGTCGGATATAGGTCTTTGTTTTCGATAATATACACGTGAGTCACAGCCGGTAGTGATATTATATATTTTTTATATAATAATATAACCTACTTTTATATTATTCAAGTTCTGCTATACTGTTTATTTTTTTAATTAGGTGTATTCTATATTGTTTTTTTTGTGAATTAAGTACTACGTGGAATTAATGTATGTTTTATTATTTAAATTTATGAGTAAATTATAGTCATAATAATCAACTTTTGGTTTGTTCTATCATTATCCTACTTCCTTGCCCTAAAATAAGAAATATTAGAATAATTAGAAACATTATTTAAATCATACATCATTTATTTTGTCCTTCGTGTAGACAGACAAAGCTCGAGCAAGCAACAAAAAGTACTTACTTTACAGAACTGATCTGAGATGTCTTACTGATCTGACTCTCGTTTTTGTAACCCAACCCCAGGCTCGCATTTTTTAACTAACATTAGTTATAACCTTACCACAAATGGATACAAAGCCATAGAATAATTAAATTTCTCAGTAGGAACATTGAGATATGGGACCAAATTTTAATATAAACACAAAATTATGTGATTATTATCTGTCCACTACAGATTATAGGCCTTCCATAGCCACACATACGCTATTTTGAGCAAACAACATTTAAAACTTAGTTGAACCACAGTAGGCTCAAAAAATGTATGACAGTTCATAACTGTGGTTTTAATCTTGATGATCCAGCCTTAGTAGTTGAGTTAGCCTACTTATTTTTGCCAGAGCAAATTACAGTACGTAATTATATTTTTTCAGGCCATCACGGACACATTTTTGCGAGTTCAAGTTATTAATCTTGGTAAAATCGAACAAGAGAGAATAAGACAAGAACAGGAAAGGCGTAAAATTGAACAAGAACGTGTCAAAGTGGAACAGGATAGGCTTAGAGCTGAGCAGGAAAGAATAGAACGAGAACAAGAAATAGTTAGAGTTCAACAAGAAAAAGAGAGAATCGAACAAGAAAAGCAGAGAGTCGAGTTAGAAAACGAGCGAATAAGACAAGATCATGAACGACATCGTCATCGGCACGGTCACAAATGTTCTGTAATGTAGATATATTTAAAAAAATGTACATCAACAACAAAAAACGTCATATTCATCATAATTATTAGATACTAAGAATAAATTTATATTAAATGAAAATACTATGTCAGTACAGTAGGTACCTACTGATTTTATATACTTGTTCCTGCATCTCCATCCCAACCTTACCCACTGTCGAAATACGAGTCTTTTTGTGTGTATTTGTGTCTACTACAGAGAGTGCGCCTGGAGCTTATTATGAACTGTTTCCTGCTACTGGGGAAACGTAAAGTCGGTAGGCGTTAGATGTCGTGGTTCTGTAACATCCGGCAGTGGCAAGTGGCATTAAGATGGTGGAGACAAAACAGAAGTTTAAGGAGCTGAGTGCCAACCTTCAGTAATGGATCGGCGGCTACTGTGGCGGAAGAAGAAGGAATTACCCCTAATCCGTTTTCAGTATTTTTGCCTTTCAACTTCACGTGGTACTTTAGATTGCGTAACAGAATAAATAATAGTACAAGTACTTGCGTCTGCAATAATTTGCCTCACTTTCACAGACCCAAACAGGTGATGCTCGTTTCATATAATTGTAAATATTTACTCACTTTACTAATTTTTGTATTAGATTAGTGTTGCCAGTATGAAAAAGGTACCTTACCAAGTTGTAGTACAAAGTAACTATGTACTTTACATTGCAATTTTGTTGGTAGTTTGTAATTTTATTTTGCTCTGCTTATTTTATGTGTGTATGCACGGTACCGGCGCTTATTGGACACTTAGTACAAAAGCAAGGTCATTTTCATAAAAGTAGCAAACACTTCCCTCCATTTATGTGTATGTTACTACGAGTATTTGTTTACCTCAATGCCTCCCTCTAATCAAAAAACACCAATAAATTACGTTTTCAATTTTACATTCCGCTAGAGGGCGCGGCGCGGTGTACATAAACTCTGTGGCTTCGATGTTTATTTCAATCATTTGAATTGCAAAACGGTCTCCTAAAACCTCAAAATGAATACAAGACCCAGAACTAGTGCTAAGCTACATGCAGTAGTGTTCGCAAGACGTAATAAGTGTCAGTGAAATGTGATATTAGTAAAATAACATTCTAGTGACCGTGACTTTAATACATTGATATGTTCCATTTGTTGATGAGTTCGAGATGTGTTATTGAGCCATATCTTTGCACTTACCATCCAGTGTATACTTATTCTAGGATATATAAATCCCAAAAGTGAATTGATGGACATATTTAATACAATCCGATAATATAATTATGAAGGTAGACTGTTTACGTATTTCGTTTGAATATCGCAAGTGCCGAGTGTCGTATCCCGTTCAACGAAATTATTATTGCACTTTTTTTTCTTGCTTTCTGAATTAACGGTTCCGACTCCGAATAAATACTAAGTGTCCGAGCAATTATATATTTATATACGTTATTACGAGTATTAACACTTAGCTGCACTCAATTTAATTTTGGAGCAGAAACAACCCACACAGATACTAAGTACTCGTATATAACACTTATGGGATCTGGGAATGTAAATAAACGATAAGACAATTAGACGTTTATACTTTTCCCTATCCATAAATTATTTTTAAGAAAATGAATACTAGATCCAAAACAAGGCGATTACAGGAAAGTCATGGCTATAAATCTGACGAAAATTATATTATAACATTTTACGGAAATATGAACAATCCATTGAAAACTTACAAAATGATGTAAAATGTAAGGATGAACTGATTAAACGCATGACAGTTGAGCAGGAAAACAATTTAGAAGAATTTGAAAAAATATGCTATATCAATATGGACTTAAAAAATATAGTAGTCGTCTCAAACACCATACCACGAAGAGTGTCCTAAATTCCTGTCATCCTGGTATGTCTTTGAAAGAACTTGTTAAGAATGTAAGTGATGACATAAATAAATGGC
This sequence comes from Alsophila aescularia, assembly GCA_946251855.1. Classification (NCBI taxonomy): domain Eukaryota; kingdom Metazoa; phylum Arthropoda; class Insecta; order Lepidoptera; family Geometridae; genus Alsophila; species Alsophila aescularia. Next base: position 57,265,569 of record OX276381.1, read on the forward strand.
CAAGGAGTGTACGTATATTAATAATTGGTGATAAATCAAATATGACGCGTAAAGAATTTCAGACTTTAGTCGATTTATTAAATAAGATGAGTGAAACTATAAGAATAATAATCTGTACTTTACCTTATGGTAGAAATAAGAGATACAATATTTTTTTGTACAGATTCAATACTGTTCTGTACAATTTGACATGCCAAAATGATAATAATTTAATTCAAATTCTGACACCTTTCATTGTGAAAGCATATTATTATGTAATAAGTATAATGATACTTTATTGATTTATAATATTGACATGCCTATTGGCACGACTAGAACCGTTAAAGTACTTGTTAGTACTCCTATTAAAAACAACTGTGTTGCCAGCACTATTTCAGATGGTACAGTGATGCCGGTACATTTTTTAGACCAGGCACAATGTCTTGAAGCATTACGATAGAACACCAAAATATACAGGGTTGTGAGAAGAAAGAATTGGAGATCTCTGTCTTTTTAGAAAAATATAAAACTGATGTTCTTTGTTTCACTGAGAGCTGGCTTAAATTGTATGTACTTATTCAATCTCCAGGCTACAAGGTAGGAAGTTTTTTGGTAGAAGAAAAGCCATAAGAGGTGGCACAATTTTAGTGAAAAATTCTATTCAATTTAAAAATAGAGCTGATACTATTGATTTCACTATTGAACGTAACATTTAATATATGAAGCCTATATACACTTATTATTTAATTCAACACAAGCTGTGTTGAATTAAATAATAAGTGTATATAGGCCTCCTTCAGGCAATTTTAGTACTTTTGAAAGAACAATGGAAGATGTTCTCAGGCGAACAGTCAAGCAAGGTAAAGATGTTATAGTCGTTGGAGATTTCAACGTTGACGCATTAGTTACCTCCACCTTAAGGACAAATTTAATCAACTTGTTTCTCTGTTTTGATCTGACGCACCAGTTTAATGATCCAACAAGAATTACAGAATCTTCTTCCACTTGTATTGACAATATATTTTGTAACTGTAATGTAATAAAAAAATATGTTTTCCATATACTGAGCTCAGACCATTCGGGACAATTCATTCAGCTTCCACTAGATAAACAAACAAAGACTGAACTAATAAAGAAAAGGATTGTTACTAAAAAGAAAGTTGAGTTGTTCAATAGAAACGTAGCCAAAGATCTTGGAATGGTAAATTTAATAGCTGAAAATTCAAATCATTCTTATGAAAAGATATTTAGAACTATTAAGGATAACTTTAACTTATTGTTTCCGATTAAAACATCGAAACATAAGTCAAAACTTAATTTTAATGAATGGGCTACTAGAGGGATTAAAATAAGTAGGGATAAACTATATGATTTATACAATCAAAAAGTTTATAAAACTGGCAAAATATTTGCTAATCATGTCAAAATATACAGCAAAACTTTCAAAAAAGTGTGTAAACAGGCAAAGTCTATGTATATAGACTATAAGATAAATTTTTCTTCAAATAAAATGAAAACAGTGTGGAGTGTAATCAAATCTGAGACCGGAAAATCTTCTTGTAGAAGTCCTGACTTTCAACTTCAACTTGGAGATATATTTGTATCTGATAAACAGGAGGTCGCAAATATTTTTGCTGATTTTTATGTAAAAGTGCCGTTTGATACAACAAAGTACCTAAAAACTAATCAAGCAGAGGCAAATATTTTACTGAAGGCTAGTGTCGAAACTGTTCACCCTAGCGATAACTGGAACAACTGTTAAAAACTTTTAGAGCACTTAAGCCTAAAAATCGGAGGACTTATGGGGAATGTCAGTAAATGTACTGAGCTCTATTATTGTTGAATTAGCTCCATATCTTGCATTTATATTTAATAACTGTTTAAAGGAGAAGGTATTCTCAGATCTCATGAAGCTCAGTAAAGTCTTGCCTTTGCATAAAACTGGAAGTGACACTGACCCTGGGAACTTTAGGCCTATCTCGGGTTTACCTGCGCTCAGTAAGGTATTCGAAAAAAAACTATTTTTTAGAGAAGTTTTAATTGTAATGGTATATGACAAGCAGTTTGGCTTCTCCAAAGGACGTTCAACAACTGACGCAGCTACCGCCTTCGTAGACGGAGGGTTCCCAGGATGTCTTGGGTATCTTCTGCGACCTTTCAAAGACTTTCGACTGCGTGCATCACGAAATTTTACTGGATAAGTTATCTCACTATGGTGTGCGTGACGAAGCTCTTCAAATTATGCGGTCATATTTAAGTACCAGAGTGAATGTTGACTTAAATGGTGTGCTATCGGATGGTTACGATGTGAACGTGGGAGCTCCTCAAGGATCTATCTTGGGACCTTTTCTGTTTCTTGTTTATATTAACGACTTACCATTTTTGCGGAAAGCTTTGCTCAAACTGTTTTGTTCGCAGACGACACTTCATTGTTGTTTAATATTGACAGAACAATAGCTAATACTGATCATATTCATTTGGCACTTGATAGCATATTTAGATAGATAGATAGAAAATTCTTTATTGCACACATAAGATAGGTACATAGGCGAACTTAATGCTAGCAAGCATTATCTTCCAGTTAACCTCGGTGTACTGTACTCGGTGTACTCGGTGTATATTTAATTGGTTTAGTGTAAATAACTTAGCATTGAATGCGAGTAAGACGAAGTGTGTTAGATTTTCTTTAGAAAATTAAAAAACAACTCCTAGAGTAAGCCTTAATAACAATATACTAAAAATAATACAGTCCACAAAGTTTTTGACTGTTGATAGCAAGCTGCAATGAGGATCCCATATAGATATACTATCGGGTAAATTAAGCTCGGCTGCCTACGCAATTAGGAAAATACGAGAACTTACCAATGAGCAGACGGCAAAACTGGTGTACTTTGCATATTTTCATTCTCTCATGTCGTATGGAATCGTACTATGGGGATTCAAATTCTGTGTTCATATTGCAGAAAAGGGCGGTCCGCGCAATTTACAGACTTGGTGCTAGGGAGTCCTTGAGAGAACGTTTTAAGTCCATTAAAATCTTGACGATGCCTTGCCAGTACATTCTTTCAAATATATTATATGTCCGTAAAAACCTTCACAGTTACAAAAAACACAGTGATAACCATAGTTATTTTACAAGAAACAGGAAAACTTGTGCTTCCTGCGACAAGGTTGGCAAAAGTCAGCAAATCTTTTCATGTTAATTGTGTAAAATTTTATAACATATTACCTGATTGTGTAACTAATTTAAATGAAAAGACTTTCAAATTGTATGTTAAAAGTGTGCTGCTAGAGAAAGCTTATTATTCAATTAATGACTTCATAAATGTTAAAAAGGCATGGAAAAATATTAATTTGGATAAAAATTATGACATTTTCTTAAAATTATTTGTAACTATCAGTCATTTTAATGTATTGTGATATTTTTAATTGTTTTATTTTAACATTTTATATATAATTGATTTTTGGAATTGCATATTCTTATTATTATCTATTAAATATTATTGCAACTGTGTAGTATGTTGATAATTTATTTTTAGAAATGATTGAATGTTATTTGACTATTCAAAAATGTTCATTATATTGTGCCTAATTGAAATACATATTTTGAATTGAATTGAGTTGAATTCCGACCCTTAACAGAGATCCGTGTGTCACAGAAATAAAACCCTTCTTGTAAACGTGGGTCCCGCATAATTTTCGTGTATTCTTTGCATTTACTGGAACATTTGCAAGTCTGATTTCGACACTAGCCACCGTGACATCTTTCACACAAATTGAGGATAGATTCGTATAATCTCAGAATATTTTCGCTTTATTGAGAACTAGCTTTCCCGTCCGTGACTTCGTCCGCGCGGACTACTGTTTATCGCAAAAAAAGCATCCTATGTTCTTCTAGGATATTATAAACTAAAGCAAAATTAGGTATAGCACCAATGCTCTTGAAGTTTACTTGTTATTTCGTTTCCATGGTAATCGTTCCTTACAGCGAGTAATCAAAATTTTCCAGTTTTCCCGTGGAAACTTACAATTGCCCGGGATAAAAAGTATTCTGTTTTTTTTAAGTTATAAGCTATCTCCATTCCTAATTTCATCAAAATCCGTCCAGCCGTTATCGCGTGAAAGCTCCCCAAACAAACAAACAAATAAATAAACAAACAAACAGTCAACGTTTCACTTTTATATATTGGTATGGATAGATTTGCTTAAAATTTTGCTTACCTTTGCTTGAATAAGTTTCAGGGCGGGAAATTTGTCTTGCAAAGGATTACGAAATGAAGATGTTTTATGAATGATTGAGGTTGGAAGAAGTCGTCGTTATTTGTGACAAGTGTTACTTGTTAATTTGTAAGTTACAGTTTTAATTTGCTCACAATCAATAAACACATCTTAGGATGCTTTATTATAAATCCCACTTTTTACTGCAAAAGGTCAATAAGTGGGGAACAGGTGGCCTGTGTGGACCACCATCCATTCCACCAATTTTCACTTTTTCTTGGTTTCGGTGGATACACTTCTATGAATTTTTCCCGGTCTCATGTTTTCAATACAAAGTCAAAGAGCAATGGTGGCCTAATGGTTCTGTAGTGCAATTTAGAATCCAACGATACCGGGTTCAAAACCTAGGAGCCGCACCAATGACTTTTCTAAGTTATGTGTGGTTTTCCATCGCTCTGTGCTTCGGAGGGCGGCACGTTAAGCTGTCGGTCCCGGCTGTTATTATGTATTCTTATATTCTAAGTGTATTGTTTTTTTTTTGTATAGTTCATTATGTCTTTTTGTGTCAATAAATATTCTTATTCTTATTCTTATTCTATTGATTAATAGCAGTCGTTAAGCCATATCAGAGGCCCTCGGGAGGCTTGATAAACTCTGACATCAGAGGCCAAGCACTACCTCATACGACGTTAAGCTGTCGGTCCCGGCTGTTATTATGTATTCTTATATTCTAAGTGTATTGTTTTTTTTTTGTATAGTTCATTATGTCTTTTTGTGTCAATAAATATTCTTATTCTTATTCTTATTCTATTGATTAATAGCAGTCGTTAAGCCATATCAGAGGCCCTCGGGAGGCTTGATAAACTCTGACATCAGAGGCCAAGCACTACCTCATACGATTAACAAACAAACAAACAAACAATACAACGTCCGTATTGTACACGTTCCGCTCGCAGTAGAAGCCATTTTTTTTTTGTAAAAATTACGGAGATAGAATATATTAAAGTAACTGAACTTGAAATTTAAGATGTTTTAGAATTTTATTTGTCAATTAATTATACATTCATCTTTAACAATACCATGATGCCTGGTCTGGTCATTTATCTTCACTTCAATAGTTCGATGTTGTCTCATCGGTATTCATTCATATCCGTGTCCTTAGTTGAAATCTAGTGTATAAGTAGATTCTCTGAAAGAGTTCGCCTGGGGAAGTAGCATTTACCAGATATGCAACCTCCAACTGTAGTGTGAAAACATTAATGTATTCGGAGGGCACGTTAAGCTGTCGGTCCCGGCTGGTATTGATTAATAGCAGTCGGTTAACTTCGCAAGAGCCCTCGGGTGGCAACAAACTGACGCTAGGGGCACTCGGGCGTCGACAAACTGACAACAGAGGACCTTGGGCGGCGGCAAACCAACACCTTAGGCCCTCAGGCAGTGAAAAACTGACGCCAGAGGCCCTTGGGTGGCAACAAACTGACACCAGAGTCAGCACTACCTCATCCGACAAACAAAAATATGTGTTCAGGTTTAAATGGTGCTTATCTATGAAATTATTGGGCTTGGCTTTTAAACAAATGTGTCAGGTGACGACCGCGGGCAGTGCCGAGTGAGGTGTTGTTACCAATGTGCTGGGTGGCACGGCAATATTGATGGGAAGGTGTGGACCTTACTATTAGGCAGACAATCTGATCAGCTCATTTACTCAGTAGTATATTTATAAAAACATACCTGAATTATTGAAAATAAGATATAGAATCGCGTTTCATGTTATTGTGGTTCACCTATACAACTTACAGTAAGTTAGTTAGTTATTGGTCAGTAATAGATACTGAATATGGTTATAAATAAAGCCAAATAGTTCAAAATACCAAGAATGGAAAGAAAAAAAGTTCAGGTGGAAATTACACGGCATTGTCCATCCCTGCAGTGCAGCCTTGCACGGCATAGACATAGTGCATTAATAGGACTATATATTATGTACTGTGGTAGAGACGAGAGACGTTTCTGCGCACTGAAACATTATTGTTATTACTTCTGTGTCTGAACTTGAACAACGGCGGGCGTTATTATATGTAAAACTCTGCGTCCGCGCGGATTTACGGACTACCTACAGAGTAGGGCGATACGTCCGCGCAACGCTGCGGCCGGTTTATTGAAAAACAAGAAAATTGTGTCGGTTGTTGTCCACCGTACCGTCACTTTTCTCGGATAGTTACAATCTGTTCTACTAATTGTTCTACCAATAGAACATAGGAAACAATATTCTTGGTTGTTCTACTAACTCGTGCTTGATACGCTATTATTTATTTTGTATAACGGCGCGGCGGTGCTTGAGCACCTATTGAGCACAAACTGCTATTCGTTATTCTTTGGTCTATCGGCCTACTGGGTGCTTAGCGTGTGCTATTTCTCCTAGAAGAGTTTCTGTCGGCAAACGAGAGGGCTGCATACGGTGCATGTGCCCTAGCCAGCGCAACCGTCTCTGCTTGAGCATGCTCAAGCAGAGACACACATACACTAGGTAGCTTTGTGATTTCAAGCACTCTCTCGTTTGTCACTTTAATTCAGTCACCAAAAGAAGTGCCGTAGGTACTACAACCTCCTGACGCTGCTTTAATCATCTTTTGTAGATGTAAGAAGGCCTATGATGATACTGTACACAACTGAGACCAAAATAAAAAGTACTCTACTTTTTATACGGGAAAATGGAAAGTTGCCACGGGAAAGGTGAAAATGACGATTACTTGCATTGACACAAAAACAACTATGATGAAGTTCACACGTAAAATTAGGAAAATTTTGGTGGATTGGTTGTACTCGCTTTCAGATCAAAATGGCTAAGCTAATTACGATTACAGAATGCCAATTGTCAGTCACCCCATCCCCACTAACATAATTATAAAAGAGAAACTACTGTTTGTTTGTTTGTTTTTGATAACAGCTTGACCGAATTTAATGGTTTTTTTTCTGTAGATGCTGTATAACATAGAGACCAACAATAATACTTTTTATCCCAGAAAATTGTACACGTAGCCAAGCCACGGAGCGCAGCTAGTTCGTTGTCAAATTTGCCAAATTCGCATGTCGTGGTCGTGTCAAGCTCATGCTCATATTCCAGTTAGTCCACATATGTTGACATCAATTACAATTAGTAGTAGTAACTACCAGTGTAATCAGAAATAAACATCAAAGTATCTCAGGTAGTGAGTTACAGGAGGTGGTGATGTTCGTGTTATTGTCCCTCACGGATTGGAACTTAGCTGAGAGCACTTGTAAGACGTTCCACGGTGAGATGGTGCAGAAGTAGTGGTACAGCAAGAAGTAAAGCAGCAGTGCGCAGAGCAGCTCCTGGGGGACAGGTGTTCACAGAACCGTGACAGCGTGCTGATCGGCGTTCGTACTCCTAGGGTATCAAAGGAAAAAAAACCTTGGAACGGTAGAATTAGACGAGTCCAGGTTTAGTAGGTCTGGCTGCCGTACATCACCAGGTCTTCGCTCCTTGGGGTCCACCATGCTGGACGAGTCCTCTTTCAGTTAAGCCCCAAGGAAGTAGATGTGGCAGCCAGTATGGTACATAAGATTGACATTAAAGTAGTAAATAAAAAGTTAAAAGTAAAGTACATGTTTGAAAGACCAGAAGTGTCGGACATTAGTTCATAATTATAGAAATACAGCACGTAAGAAGCATAGTTTTAAAATAATTTCACCAGTTGGGAGTAAATTATCACGAAATGCAGGGAATACAAAAGCGGTATAAACCAGTACATACTAAAAAGTCAAGACATTGCGAAAGCGTTTGCTGGTATGACTAAATGCAACCAACAAGCATAGTTTGACCGTATTAACTTTCACAATGACTGGCTAAATGAATAACTAAAAGAAAAGTAAAAAAAATATATCAAAAATCAGTAAAATTTTCCGTTACTAAAGAACAATGGCGAACTCCTATACATACTTTTATGTCAGTCAAATTCACGGCGTCTTTAGACAAAAAATATCGCTAGCAATTCAACATCATTTTCTGAGATTGTTAGTCTAAGATATATTTTTTGGGGAGGCCAGGTATAATTGTTATTAGGCTTCAAAGTTTTGTAGGTTATGTTACTCTTAATGACTTTTGAAACAAGTCTTAGAGATTTTAATTATTGTATCCGCTTAATTAGGTAGGCAATTAAGTACTTATATGCGTGATAAATATAATGTTTCAAGATATTGTAGGTACCTACCTATTCAATTACCTATCTAGGGTTTTTGAATAAGAATTATTTTTAATCTGTTACTTCCTGGCGAGATTACAAAACAATATATTTAGATATGTTGCTGCTGTTTTACTGTGCAGGAAAACAGTTTCCTCTATTAGCACAAATATTTTGCAACAATTCCTTACACAAAATATTTTATTTACCTGCACAAACTTTTGTTTCATTCGTATTTATTGTTCAATACTTTAACCAACACGCCATATGTACTATTATTTCTTTCACGACCTGGATGACTGGTAGATAATACTGTTTAGCATTAAGTCTTTCCTGGTACCTTAACATACCCTATTATAACAACAATTATTTACACTTCCTCCATAAACTTTATTGCACTGTATTCCCTTTGCTACATTTATAATGTTTTCTATAGAGGTTTTTTATTGACGTACCATTTTGTCTATAGCAAAGTATACCTTAGTATTCTGTTTTTCGCTCGCAAGGAGAAAAAGATTAAACGCCAGTAAGCTTAATACAATCTCCTTTGGTTAAAAAAAAACGGGTGGGAAGAAATCGTAATTCAACCTCCTTTGGTTTAAAAAACTGGGTGGGAAGTATACTGTATTGACAATTTTGACGTCCAAACCGGAAACGTCATTGTATTATATATATTTTTTCACCCGTTGGGCAGGCAACAAGGCCGGTTATAGGAAAGAAATTAAGTTACAATTTCATGATTTTTTTAAATTGATTTGTTAACTTGGCTTTTTCTAGCTTACAGGCTATGTTGAAAAAACGTAGAAAAATAATTACTCAAGTTCTGTAGAAATGATATGTCAAGACGCTGCAAGATTTATCGCATAAAATTCCGCCTATGTTCTTTAAAATTTGTACCGGGCGATATTGCAATCCAGGTCTGCAAAATCAAAAACCTGGCACGTAAGATGCACAGTAAATTTATACACAAGATTATAGATAAATATAAAACAATCAGTTCGTGGATTCACAAGCAACATATAATTACATACACAATATATTACAATATATTATAATTACAACATATTTTCACAAGTTACATATAATTTTTAACCAAATTATTACGGCCTGATAGCCAGTAGTTTAGAGATAGAAGCAATTTAGAGGTCACACGATATATGAAACACTTACCCAATATTGAGGTTTCTTTCACTAGGTAAACAGGTAAAGACAAAGGTTTGTCCAAAATCACTCGCAAAATGATTTAGAAAACGTTATCCAATCCAGCACAAAATGACGAGGCTAAAAAAACTATTCATCACCACAGGTTAAATAGTCTCTTTTATTGGTGTTATCTGTGATGGTTGCGCTCGGAATTTTAGCGTAGCAACCACCCATTCTGTTTGCAGAACTTGTATTACAGTCATTCAACACGGTGCGTTGGAGTCGATATTGCGATGAAAATTTGTTTGCAACAAGTCATATTGGCGTTATCAACGTTATTTTCGCCGTCGCGTAATGTGACGCTAACGTCAAGTCGCGCGTTTACTCTATGGTTTCTCTTTTTTCATAGTGCGAATGACATAATTGACGACGCATGATCGACAGAGCCGAAACGTGGACACTCACGGTAAGACTAGTGCCTAAGCCCCAAGGATCAAGTCGCACAGCGGTTATTTGCTATTTGAGCTATTTTAGGAGATTCTCTGAAGACCACAATGAGGTGATCCAACAGAATACCAAAACCAACCGGTATTTCAAATAATAAGCAAGTTGAAATGGCAACGGGCTGGCGAAGTTCATCGCCTAGTGGCTTTATATATTTTATTTACGTAACCAAAAATTTAAAAAATGCGTATGAATTTTAAGTTATCCCCATACTTTTTTTCTCTATGGGTTGCCATTTTCCTTATTATCTACAGGGCCCGTCCATAGACATATATATGGGCCCGTCACTCGAAGTGTTATTAATTGAAAATTGATTGATTGTAGTTAGGTATTTGATCAATTGGCGTATGATTTATCAAAATTTCTAGGGTTTTCTAGAAATAAAATACATTTCAGGGAAAACCAAAAATATTGTTCAATGTCCTTTGACATGGAGCAGAAAATAGAAGAAGAAGAAAATAAATTTATTGGTTATGGTATCGAGTCTTCCGACAAAGCCATCGTTCGCTGCACTATGGAAGGTTATTGTGGGATTCAGTCCAATTCCCGACGATGAGCTACTTTCAGCGTATCTACACTTTCTTATTGGTCACCTGTTCCAGTTTTCCAGCTAAATGCAAGGCAATCACACTATTGCGAGTAACCAACGTTTTATACCCTTATTGATAATTTTTCGTTATTTTTTTGCCAGGTTGCAAATGAGAAGGGAAATTTGCGTGAAAACTCAACTAAACGGAATAAAAACAAACGTGAGATGAAGTGAGACGTTACAGGGGTACCGCGTCAAAATAGCGGTGAGAAGCATCTTTCATGTATTGAAGGATCGAGGGAAGCTTGATATCACTATGCAATGCAGGTTCCTCTTATACCAGGGGGCATCTACTACACAGCAGACGAATTTATTCTGTAAGATCTAAAGTTTCTCTACGGAAACGCGGGAGGCGTGAGCAAATACTAGAAACGAGTATGCCATTGTCAGTCAGACGCAGGTTTTGTAAAGTGTCAACTTATTTCAAAGGGTCATTTTACTACGTCTGCCTAGGAGTAACGCGAGGCGACTTTGTTAGAAGGCCTGGTTGGTCCTGGTTTATGAATGCCGATGACGTCGGCACTCTTCCAGGCGTCGGGGAAAGATAATTTGCTCATGGTTGCATTGAAGATGCTAACTAAGAGATAAACTAGCGGGAAAGAAAGGTGCTTGAGGACCCCTTGGGAGTCGGCCAGAAGTAAGGCATTCCTAGATTCTAGTTCGCGGTCAACCGCGGCAATGTGGATAGGATCAACGTGATCGTTTGTGGGGGTGCACTGGGATTCGAGACTCTCCGCCAAGCATTCGGCCTTCACCTCGTCTCGAATGCTGGCGGGAGTTCGATTCTATTGAGAGGGGCATTACGGTAATGGTATCGGATTTAAGCTTTCTCGCCAACCCCCATTAGGCCTGGTGAGTCAGCGAGATTTCGGACATTAGGTTGTCCCAACGTTTTTCGTGCAGCTTGCTAATGCGCGTCCTGACCATACGGTGATAGTAGCTCAGATGGCTTTGCGTTCAGCTTTAGGGAATGCATCATAGGCTCTAATGGCTGCGTTCCTTGTCAGCACCAGCCGAGGGCGATGGATCTATCATTACGATGGACCCGGAAGTTGACAATCCCGGGATTGCAGTTACAAGGTTTGAGAAAGTTCTCTTGAATTGAATTCGTGAACTTGGTCACGTTGTTTTTTGAGGCCGTTGGCGTTGAAAAACGCTAACGCTACGAGCGGAGCGGCGGAGAGTAATGCTACGGAGCGGAGCTTAATACGTTTCGGTGTACTATACATATTGGTTCGGTTAATTGAGGTTACGGAGGGTAGTAAGGAGCACTTTGTGCTTATTTAGGGCGCGGACTTTGTCCACGTCGATTTTATACTAGCGAAGTTTAACGGCGAGTACGTCCATTTCGATCATGTCAACCGCTTTCACGTAGCCGAGAACGAAAGACTGGTTGTTTTGACCTATTTTAGGGAGAGGAAACAGAATCTCGCGGCGTGGCCATAAAGTTGGCAGTTATGGCACTGACTGGGTGCTCCGTTGCGGTTCGGCGGCTCAACGTAGATCCCGGATAGGTGACAGACTATCTTTACGTTAAAGATGGCTTTCCCCTCCGGTGTAAGTTCCAAAATGACAAGGACAAGGGGGAGGGGCACTTTAGGGTTTCCTCTAAATAAAAGGTGAACCTTGAAAATCAGGGTGGTCTCAAGTTCACTAGGGACACTACGCAATACTACGCGGAGGAGTTTTTCGTCTTCACGGGCGTACGTGTAGAAACGCACGCCTTTGTCATGAAGGATCTTGGTTATAGCGCGGTGGCCGTTCGCAGTCAGGACTTGCACATTTATGCCCAGTTGGGTATTGAGTGCGGATGTACAAGTCACCCTCTTTTCGGCGAGGAGCCGCGTGACGTTGTCCCACTTCCCTTTGTCAGTGATGAAAAAGGGAGGTGGGAGCTTCGGGTATGCGGGCTCTTTTGCCTCTGAGTTGGCAGCTACTGGGGGGGAGGGGGTCGTCTCCCTGGAGGCAGGGCAAGCAACTTTGGCTGGAGGGGCTTTTGAGCTCGAGGAATCGTCAAATGCACGCTTTCCCTTCGCTTTCTTGCTAGAGACGAGGGTGAAGCCATCGTCTTTGCACGTGGATGATGATTCAACCTCCATCTCAGGTTCAGACTTCTGAGATGAAACGGGGCTGGCCGAGGAGTCCGGTATGGGATGCGCGATTAGGGAGCGTGAGCGAGACCGGCGCGGTCCGACTGACGACGCGCGCCTGTCCGATTTACGTTCGGGCCTCGTTTTGAGGCCCGAGCGGCCTTATCGGCATTGGTGGCAAACCCATCGGACCCATCGGAGGAAGTCTTTGCAGGCATCCCTGGTAGCAAACTCGTGGTCAGACACCATGGTGACTGAGTGGGGTTACGACCCGGGGGTAAACAGAGAAGTGAAAGTGTTAATACCTGGTCCCCTCCATCGGGATTGACAGAGGCGGTGTCCCTATAGTGAGTCCCTAGTGTGACCCTCTGCCGGTCTTATTGTGCAGAGGGATGTATTCTTTCCTAGTGACAGAGGAAAGGTGACCGGCAAGCCGGAGTGCCCAAGCCCAGTGGGGGACAACGCAACACCACAACAACAACAACAACAACAACAACAACAACAACAACAACAACAACAACAACAACAACAACAACAACAACAACAACAACAACAACAACAACAACAACAACAACAACAACAACAACAACAACAACAACAACAACAACAACGACGACGACGACGACGACGACGACGACGACGACGACGACGACGACGACGACGACGACGACGACGACGACGACGACGACGACGACGACGACGACGACGACGACGACGACGACGACGACGACGACGACGACGACGACGACGACGACGACGACGACGACGACGACGACGACGACGACGACGACGACGACGACGACGACGACGACGACGACGACGACGACGACGACGACAACGACAACGACAACGACAACGACAACGACAACGACAACGACAACGACAACGACAACGACAACGACAACGACAACGACAACGACAACGACAACGACAACGACAACGACAACGACAACGACAACGACAACGACAACGACAACGACAACAACAACGACAACGACAACGACAATTTCTATTATTATTTCTATTATTTATACTAAATTATTCCCATTATCCCCTAGAGTTGGATAACGATACTAAATTTTTCCCATTATTCTCCAGTGGTGGACATCGTGAAGAAATAAGTTGCACCATCCCCCAGTGGTGGATATTTAAAAAAGGACTTTAAAATATAAGCTAATTATCAAGTTTTTTTTATTGTTTGTCTGTACACGCACCACATAAAAAGGACTGGGCTGATAGCGATGCGGTTTTCACTATTGGATAGCTTGTTTTATTCAAAATCAATTGTACTTTGTATCTTAATCTGATGAGTAGAAGCCGACTAATCGATAAAAACCTAACGAAATTAGGTATATTAAACCTATGCCTTGTACTATTATTTATTCTGTGCCTATGCTAGTAGAACTAAGGCAACCGACATACTCGTAGCTCTAACACGGAATAAATGATATGCCAAAAGTACCTTTGAGGTATAAAAACCTACATACCTTTACCTACCCTGTACCTTTTTGTACCTTTTTTGTTTGGTTTTTGGTCCGTAATACCCTTATATTTATTCTGTGTTAGTGCTATGTCGGTTACCTTAGTTCTACTAGCATAGGCAGGGCGGTCGCACTCCGCAACAAGTACAAATATTATACCTAAACTTCGGGGCCGCAATATTAGAGTTCATTCAGCAGTGTCAAGCGTGCGCTCGATGAGTCGCGCGCCGTATGCTAAACGATAAAGTACCTACTTACGTAAAGTTTTTGTAAACTTTTCTTAATTATGAATACCAAGGAGAAACCTAGAAGGTACTGCATAGCATTTGATCTGACCAATCTCGTAAAATACCTACATACCGACATTTTATTACGTAGGTAGCCATTTCTTTTTCATTCGTATTAAGCATCTAAGTCAGACAGGCACCTTTTTTATTCATCAAGGTGTAACCTATTATGATATAATCAAATAATGAGGTACTAGGTCTCTTCTGATATGGATGTCATTATGTTTAGTTAATCGAACTATCGACATTTATAACAATAAGTAATAAAATAATACATTTTTACATAATTGTTTATTCGGTTACAATATCTAAGTCACATTATATTACAGAATAGTACAAGTACCTAGTCATATCTTGATACAACCCTACCGAGCGTAAAAGTGACAGACCGATTCTGAAACGATTAGACCAATGGAAGCTCTCGCGCGTTGTGATACGGTACATTCTAGCCTGCACGCAATAGGTGAGCGCCTTCTAGGTAAATATAATTGAAAGATCGCATCGCTGTGCGTGTTAAATTGCACTTTATTGCGTTGTAGTGAGAGTTGCTATGAATTTAAATGACTTTCCTCAGTTATCCTTCTGTACTTGTACTATTATTTATTCTGTGGTATAGGTCTCTCCATAACTTGCAGTGCCTTCAATTTGTGGACTAGTCTGACTGTGAGTGCCCACGTTTTAACTCCGTAAGTCAAGACTGGTACCACACAAATACCTACAGTCTTTTTTTTCATTTGGCCAGTTATAGTCCCGGGTCAGGGAAACGAATTTCCTAATATCTAAGTGCAGTATTACTTTCTTTTAAAAATAAAATAATATCTCCATTAAATAAAACTTCCTATCTTCAATTTTAGAAGTAATTATAATGCCTTCCATGCTGCAAAGCCGTGCTGAGAATTAAGCGCCTAGCGGAAAATCTAGCGCTTTTTTTAGGATCCGTCTCAAGGAATATACTACTCTTTTTAGGGTCCGGCCCAATGAATGTACTACTCATTTATGGATCTGGCCTAGGAAATATACTAACCACACTTTTTAGGGTCCGGCCAAAGGAATATACTATTCTTTTTAAGGTCCAGCCCATAGAATATACTACTCTTTTTAGGTTTCGGCCCAAGTATTATACTAATCTCTAACACGTAAATAGTTAGATTGTTAGCATGGCAATCATTTATTTTTGTCGCTTGTTCATTAATAATAATAAAATGTATTTATTGCCAACAAACAAAACAATCAATATAATCAACAAAATACATATTCCACAATAACATGACTCGTGACAATGAGAAACATTAAATTTACCGTGCCGCGCGTAATGTTAGCTTGCATAACTGATGTTTCTTGCATAACTGATGTTTCTTGCATAACTGATGTTTCTTTAACAATATTGAGCTTGTTTGACAATTGGGGTATGCTCAGCACTGTACTAGTGTATATTATATTCTGTGGTACTGCGCAGACTAAGAGTCTACGCAGGGCTGGTTTTCAGCATACCCCGTTGCTTGAAAATACTCTACTACTATTCCAAGACCTAAATTACCAATATACTAACATTTAAACAAAATTCCTTCAGCCGTCAAAAAGCTTTTATCGATTGCTCGGCTTCTACTAATCGGATTGAGATAATAAGTACACCAGTTTTTAAGTCAATCCCTTATATATCCAATACTGGAAACCACATCGCAATCGTTCCAGTAATTTTTACGTGATGCATGAACAGACTAACAGACAAACAGACCGACACGTATTTAAAAATGTTTTGTTCTTTTTCAGTAGCTTATTTTAAGTACCTAACCTTGATCGTTTTTTTTGTAATATATTCCTTTTACAGCTTTTTTTGGTACTTACTGTTTTATTATAAGTAAAGATGCCCTTTACTTTTGAGCAGAATATAATATGTTTTATTACATTATTTGAATCATGCCTCTAAAACAGTACCGTGACATACATACTGACTGACTGACTGACACACAGCGCCCAGCCTCAACTGGTGGCTAGGTATTTGAAATTTGGAGAATAATTCCTTGAGTGATCCTAGAGGCGAACTAAGAAAGTAACTATAAACCGTAAAATATGATTACCAACTCCAAATAAAATACCCCTACCCTGCGGGGACCCTTTCATTTACGTATAATAAAAGTATATACCCACCAGTGGGTGAAGCCAGTGGGTGCACGGGGCATGCCCCATAATGTCCTACCATAATGATACAGACAGACAGACAGACAACAGACAAAAATGAAAAATATAACAGTTTTGGATTCAGTACAAATAGTAGACAACAGACTACAAAAAAATATTTTCTAAATACCTTCAATGTACAGAATTTGTACCATTATCTCGCAGGAACCCTTTATTTTTTTCGGTATAAAAAGTATCACACAGTACATCAGTAAAAAGGGCACACCGTTTTGTCACGCTAGTGTGACCACGAGGAATTATTTTTACTCGTGGTCACACTGCTTTCATGCCGTTTCATTTGAATTTATTCAGTGATTTCGGCAGATGCGCGGCCAGGATACAGACATACAGACAAAAAGACTAAAATTAAAAAATACAGTACTTAATACAAGCAAATGGTATAATGGTGGCTTGGTATCTTAAACCCATGATTAGATGCCGAGCAATCGAAAAAAATATTTAACGGTGGAATGAATTTTGAAGAAATGTAGTATATTGTACTTTATTGGTACTTTTGGTCCAGGAATAACACGTACGGGCTACTTTTAAATGGAATGACACGTAAGCAAAGCCGCGGTACAGCTAGTACCTTATAAAATCTTACTAAATTCCAAGTTTAGTACCTATGTACCTATATGTGTGGTACTTTGAAACCACTGTATAAATAGCATCGTCTAAGGAGTGTTAATAAAAACTAGAATATTCGTTTCAAATGCAATTCTGTTTATTGACTACTGAATCTACCACCGGATTCGGAATACACCACTATAGAAGAAACCGGCAAGAAACTATGTAGCGTTTTTTTTTATCATTCCACACATTCACAGCACTTCATAAATAGTAGGTAAGTACAAATAAAAATATTATAATTAACTTGAAAATAGGGTATATGGTACTACTGGTAGCGGAGCAGGGCCAAAACTACCCGTGGTTAGGGTATAGAGTGAGGAACCTCATGACAACAAATACGCTTCATATCGAGAAGTACATAGACGGAATACCTTATTCGCTATCATATGACTATTCAGACACGTAACGCTTTGCGGTACGAAATGTTAATAGAATTTTACATGAATTGCCGTTATGAAGTCACACGTTTTCAGCAAGGAATTTCATGTGGTATAGTGAATAAGCACCATGCCCATCGATGTAGAAAACAAATAAGGATTCACCTAGTTCGCCCGATTCGTGTTCCGCCAAAACTCCGCGCATGGCTCGCTTATAGTGGAGACGGCTTCTTTAATTGGCAAATAGGTAACTAAACTTTATCATCATAAAAAGTAAAAAGCCGCTATCCATAGTTTTAATCCGTACAGTACACATATGTATCCTCCTAGCAAATAACTAATCGACTACATATCAAGCGACCACGCGACACGCACACCACAAATAGTCCATGATCGTATTTTGAACAATAGTACCTAAGTATTAAGTTATTGATCTTTATTTGTTTCCTGCATTCATGGACATGCCTTGTTATCAAATCCTTTTTTTTTAATCCGTTAAACAAGATCCTCTTTAAAGATATTTTATCATTATTATTATAATAATCATTAGCATGTAACTATTTAATACATTTAATTAACATCTAACATAATAAATATCTAACATATTATAAATGTATAATTTATACCTACTAGATTATTTAAGACAGTCAATTTACAAGAGTTAAGCAATAGTAATAATTACAATTAGCGCAATAGTTACACAAACATTTTGAAAATAGCATTGAACATGATCACAGAACACACATTGAATACAATCACAAAGACTATGTTGATCGTAATAACGTCACAACATTAGCAGTATTTACAGTTATTAGAACACAAGGGTTATTAGTACGTTTCTCGATTACTTGACTGCGCGGCACCAGCGACGGCACATGCCCCTGTCGACCATTGACGGCTGTCACATGTGTTTGAAAATCTACCAGAGAATACCATCATCATAATCAACAGGCTATATCTGTCCACTGCTGGACGTAGTCCACTCGTAATGCACGCCACTGAGCTCGGTCTTCAGCTCTTCTCATCCATTTTCTTCCAGACGTTTTTCGCAGGTCGTCACTCTACCTGGCCTGGCGTCCTACACTACGTTTGCCTAAACGTGGTCTCCAATCGAGAACTCGTCTACCCCAACGGTTATCGGTTCTTCGGGAAATATGACTAGTCCACTGCCACTTTACCTTTGAGCTATATCAGTTACCTTGGTTCTCCGTCGGATATCTTCATTACGAATCTTGTCCTTCAGAGAATCTCCAGGCAAAGCTCTCTCCATAGCTCGCTGAGCGGCTTTAAATTTGTGGACTAGTTTGACCGTGAGTGTCCACGTAAAAGGGTACCGCATAACTTGTTTTCATACATTTATGTTCGCGGTAACCGTACCTTCACCGTTGATATACTCGTACCATCGCCTAGTAGTGGAAAACGTTCGATTGTATTACGATAATATGGTGCTTTTCATATTCAGCGCACAGCACAGTATTGCAGTAAAAGTATTGAGCGTTTACGCATTTCGCAAATACTTATATCTGCCCAATCGTGACATCGCGATTGGGCAGATATAAGAATCGCAAAAGACTTGCAAAAGTCTACTAAACTGACTGAGCGTAGGGAAAAAATCCTAAGCCTCCAAAAATTACATTAATTGTCATGGCAAATGCTTGTCATAATTATGTTTAATTTTTCTGAAAGTGTTTGTTTTGCGAGATGAAACCACCTTTTGTAGCGTTTACTGTTAGGGTTACTATGTAGGTATTTAATAGTTGTTGTCTTCTTTTAATCTTTTCATAAACATCATAATTTGTTCATCTTCATATTGTTTCATACATTGTTGTTTCATATAGTTTGTTATTTCCTGTTCTCTTCTTATTTGCTCGGCTTTGATCCTTTCCTGTTCAACTTTCATGTTTTGAATTTCTTGTTCTTTTCTTATTTTCTCTTCTCTGATCCTATTCTGTTCAGCTTTGATTTGTTCTTGCTCTTTTCTTGATTGCTCAGCTCTGACCATATCCAGTTCAGCTTTAATTCGTTCTTGTTCGATTCTACGCTTTTCTTGTTCTTTTCTTATTTGTTCCTGTTCTATTCTAAGGAGATTAATTGCTTGAAGTCTCCAAAAAGTATCCATGGCAATCTGAAACGAGTAACACCTCCAGTAAAGAAATAGAAGTATCGAGATAATATGTTCATAAGTACTACTTCAATAAACGAATATAAAGTAACTAATTTTCTTTGTTTCTTTTCTTTAGATACTCGAGCCGACGTAACTTTTTTACTAGCCCGTATTGAAATAAACGTAAGTTTCGAAATTTCGAAATGCATGGTACTTGTACCCGCCACTGGCGGGGCGAACAGGACCCCGAAAATTATTCCGCGAACAATCGCGGAAAAGCGAGCAATACTACGGGTATTTATATGATATTATTGACTACATTATAATAAATGAATATGGGGGTTGAAACTATAGGGCCCAGAAGCGCGACGTGCTGTTCGGGAGATGTCCAGACTTTAGTATAAACAACAGGTGATCAAAGAGCTGGCGCTGAACTCGGTCTACGAATTAGTCTAGCTTTTCAATGAGCTGACGTCACAGTCCCTAAATATATGTACTGTATCACGTCGCTAGCTTTTTGGCACCTTACCTGCAGACAAAGACTTAAACACTGTCTTTTAATACCTGACTACAGCGAAGCAAAGGAAGGGTTATGTGTTCAAACTAAAATCTTGGTCCGATTTTGACACGCGAGGTATCAATCAATTCGTCTTTATGTGTAGTGTCATAGGCTTTTTTTACCCGACTACTGTAAGGCAAATGAAGGGTTATGTGTTCAAATTAAAAACTTGGTCCGGTTTGACAAGCGAATTGTCTGCATCGCAAGTGTGACAGGCTATCTTTACCCGACCTAGTCGGGTTTCAGTTTTGAAGTTATGCCTCGTTTGTAAATAGGTATCATTTTAGGTTTTGTACATAATTAGTATTCTGGATAATAAGTATATGTAGTCAGCCGCTAGATATAAACACATGGGGTGGTAATACAAACCACCTATTGATTAGGTATGAAGCATGGAAGGGATGCTTCATGTATCCGTCTCTCACAACAAATCATGACATGGTAGCCTAACGGTTCAATAGTGCAATTTAGAATCCAACGATACCGGATTCGATCCTAGGCTCCGCATTAATGACTTTTCTAAGTTGTTTGGTTTTCCATCGCTACGTGCTTCGGACGGCACGTTAATCCGTCGGTCCCTGCTGTTATTGATTAATAGCAGTCGTTAAGCCATGTTAAAGGCCTTCGGGAGGCCTGACGAACTCTGACACCAGAGGCCAGCACTACCTCATACGACAAACAAACAAATGTCCTACGTGCAATTTCGAGCCTCGTTATCTATATCGTCAGTCTGGAGAATTAACAAGCAATTACATACTTAGTTCAAGAGGATTTAAACAAGTTTATAATCAAGGTAAGAGAAAAAGAAACGACTGCCCAGCCAATAAAAAAAAACTCACTCGGGATGATAACTACAAGGATTCTGCGATAACCATACCACAGAATAAACAATAGTACAATAACCTATACATACAAGTCTGTGCCTCAGAAAGACAAAATATTATACTTTAGTAATATTTAGTCTGACGTTCAGACATTTACAAAATTATGATGGAATAAAGAAACTCAAATACTTACATACGTATGTTTGTACATACATACATACATAAACCCTAAAAACATTACACTCTTTTTTTTGGCAGTCGTATAAATAAGACGGAGAAAAACCGCCAAAAAAACAAGCGAATCATAGTTTTGTCCGAGGTTCAGGCATATAAAAATTATTAATTATTACGGAATAAAGGAACTCACATCCTTACATACCTGCATAGGTACATACATACATACATGAACCCTAAAAACATTACACTCCTTTATTGGGTAATCGTGTAAAAAAAACGGAAACCACACCGCCAAACACACAAGTGAATTTAGCAAAAGGCTGCTGCACACCCACGTGTTATTGAGTGGATAAGTTGTGGTGTATACACAATTTCATCAAAAAAAACTTTATTGTTTTTCGTGAGAACTGAACAGAATGAACAGGACTAATAAGGTCGAGATCTTCCTGCGGTGTGGCCGATCGGCATAACATGGTGTGTGTGCTTGAGGCTTGTGTGTATGAGCAGATCGGCATAACATGGTGTGTGTGTTTGAGGCTTGTGCGTATGAGCAGAACGGCATAACATGGTGTGTGTGCTTGAGGCTTGTGCGTATGAGCAGATCGGCATAACATGGTGTGTGTGATTGAGGCTTGTGCGTATGAGCAGATCGGCATATTACACTTATAACACCAGTCTCTTTGTTTGGGGGTTAAAAAAAAACGTCACGAAAACAAAACAGAGCAACCTGTAGAGCATTTACGATATATTTTGTATCTTAAGATAGTATATTAATATATATTTTGTATCTGTTACGATATATTTCGTATCTTAAGATGACATCTTTTAATAAATTGCATATCGCTCGATACCTTAATATACTGTAAGATGCTAATATATATTATCTTCGCCGTTTGTGATGGTTCATATAAATTGTATAGCGAGCGATATTTTATCTTAAGATAAAATATTATCGTATCTTAGCCGTCTGTGACGTTTTATTATCGAACTATACACCTATATAAGATTAAAAGTATGATAAAAGATGTTTAAGGTTTTGGTAGCTTCTCAAGGCTGATATGTTGTATATAAAAAGTTACTTATTCAATTATCTGTAAAGGGCACTCCAGAAATACTTAATTAAGCTGTGGGCTGTTTACTAGTTCAAGATAAATGTTTTAATACTATTGCAGCTGAAAAGCGGTGTAACGAAATCCTTCTATAATGTTTTTTGCTATTGAACGGTCTAAAATGAATGTTTTCTAACACCAACTGGTTAACAGTACGACCGAAAGGTATTTTAACGTTTAAAGCTGTACATTGAACTTGAAGGCATCTTTTATAGCTCCTTTAAGCTACAGTGTGGTGTAATTTAATACTACTGTAAGGTTGTCTGGTTAAGATTGTATAGGAAATACTTTTAACAGCCTGTTGCTGCTTAAATTACGCCTAAGTAGAAAATAATAACTCTTAAAGCTGAAGAAGTGAGAAAATTATATATTTAAACAGCTTTCTTTGCGAAGTTGTTATAAACCATTTTTCAAGTGCTTTGTAATTCTTTGAGAGTTAGAATGTAATTTGTACATACTAGTAAACAGTTCTCTCCATCTAAATACACCACATTAGAGCTTGTTGCTCTTATAGACTTCATTTAACAGCTGTTCTACTTATCTGTTGTAAATTTCATATTTCAGTTAATTTTCTACTTAACTGCTAATTCTAGTTCTATAAATATTAATCTATACTTATAATAAAACTGTAACGGGTCCAATTCTGTACATTAAAGAAATTTTCTTTTGGATAATTTTCTTTTTTATATTCGATACTGAAGCCAACACTTTTTTTTTTCATTTTTGTCTGTCTGTCTGTCTGTATCTTGGCTAGGCATCACACCGAAACTACTGAATGAATTCAAATGAAACTTGGTATGATTTGAGTTCATACTACGAGGTAGGACATAGGATACTTTTAATCCCGAAAAATTAAAGGGTTCCCGCAGGATAGGCGTTGAAAGTCATTTAAAAGAACACTAATCACGCTGAAACTACTAGACGGATTTTGTTGCAACTTCGCACAGTCATAGTTTATATAATGGGTAAAAATTGAGAATAATTTATATCCCGAAAAAATAAAGAGTTCCTGCGGGATAATGTCCTGAATTGTGTAAATTGAAAATGTTGTATAATTTTTTTTGGAGGTCGTTCTATATTCATTGCTAAAGCCAAAACTGTATTTTTGAAATTTTTGTTTGTCTGTCTGTCTGTCCGTCTGTCTGTCTGTCTGTCTGTACCTTGGCAGTGCATCACACCGAAAATACTCACTGAATTCAAATTAAATTTGGTATGATTTGAGTTCATACTACGAGGTGGATACTTTTGATCCCGAAAAATTAAAGAGTTCCTGCAGGATAGTGGTGGAAAATTCTTTAAAAGAACACGTAGCACGCTGAAACTATTAGACGGATGTTGATGCAACTTGGCGCAGACATAGCTTATAAGAAGCGTGAAAATTATGGATACTATTTATCCCGAAAAAATAAAGGGTTCCTGCGGGATATGGGTCCAAATTCTGTTCATTAAAGATAGTGTTTTTTTTTTGGTGTTTACTCTAAGTTCGGTAGTGAACCCTAAGCTGTATGTTTTTTTTCATTTTTGTCTGTATGTCTGTCTGTATGTATCTTGGATGCGCATCACGCCACCGGAACTACTGGATGAATTAAAATGAAACTTGGTATGATTTGAGTTCATACTACGAGGTAGGACATAGGATACTTTACATCCCGAAAAATGAATGGGTTCTCAAAGAATAGGGATTGAAACTTATTTAAACAACACGTACCACGCTGAAACTAATGGACGGGTTTTGATGCAACTTGGGACCGTCTTAATTTATATGATGGGTTAAAATTGAGGACACGTTTTATCCCGAAAAACTAAAGGGCTTCTGCGGGATATGGGTCCAAAGTTATGTTAGTATTTAAGTAATAAATAATATTTTTTGGATGGTTCTCTATATTTGATACTGAAGCCAAAACTGTTTTACTTATTATTTTTGTCTTTATGTCTGTCTGTTTATCCGTATCTTGACCGCGCATCGCACAGAAACTATTCAAATTCAAATGAAACTTGGTATGATTTGAGTTCATATTACCAGGTAGGACATTGGATACTTTTTATCCCGAAAAATTAAAGGGTCTCCGCAATATAGGGGTTGAAAGTTATTAAAAAGAACACGTACCATGCTAAAACTACTAGATGGATTTTTGATGCAAATTGACACAGTCATATATCTGTCATATATCTATACTTATAATAAAGCAATAGGTACGAAAAAAGCTGTAAAAAGAAGATAAATAGAAAGTATTGGGTGCTTAAAAAGGGTATTGAACATGAATATAAAAAAACCTGTCACTCTGTCTGTTTGACTGTATGTTTGTTTGTTCACGCATCACGTAAAAACTATTGGACCGATTGCAATGCAGTTTTAATTGTTTTTTTTTAATTTTTTTTATTGTACAATTACACTCTGCGGACACCGGGGTCCGCACTTTTTTGTTGCTTAATTTATTATGTTACATTTTCTTTCTTATATACAAGGTTAAATTACTCTAGAAGACTTTTTTTATATATCAACTACTACACAGTTTTCATTGTTAGATAGCTTAGGGTTTGATTTGAAAACTGGTGTATTGGTATCTCAATCTGGTGAGTTAGAAGCCGAGCAATTGATAAAAGTATTTTTGACGGCTATAGAAATTTTGATCAAATGTTGGTATATTGGTCCTGGAAAAGCACATTATGGTACTTTGAAGTAAAGAAAAGACCACGCGTGCGAAGCCGCGGGTACAGCTAGTAATTAATAATATACAAGCCTTGGTCGAAAAGAAAACGAAATGGTGCCATAAAAATAAAGTTGGCAAGATAATATCAATAATTAAAAGAACATAACAGTGATGTCAATGAATATGGCCAAGCGTTACTAGTACCCGATGACGAGGGTTCTGTACACGTAAATACTGTCGATGTCGTTGCAAGTACTTCTGGTTTTTTGATTTCACAGTCTTTTTCATTGAACGAATATTCTACGTCTAGTAGAACAGAACAAGAAAAAAAATAAAAAATGAACGGGATTAAAGAAATATATTTAGAAGAACAAATATAAGAAAGTGGGCCCTCGAAAACAATATTAATCAAGTTGCTTTAAGATATTTAGCAGGAATATTTAATAAAGTTATCCCCAATGATTTGCCCAGTGATCCCAAGGCAATAATAATAATAATAAACATTTTATTGCACCAGACTTATGGGAAAAAATATACAAGAAATCATTAAAAAAATGTCAAAGACAATATTACAAACACCCAGACATGTTCATTTAAAAGCAGTCGGAGAAGGTGAGTACTGGCACCAAGGTCTCATACACTGCCTCATATATTATTATATATATTGGATAAATTGTCAAGAAGATGATAGCCCCTCAAGACGTGTAGTACAAGTTTGTATCAATTGAACATAAGGACATATATTTTCTATACCTCTTCTTCATACCTATTGTGTATAAGTGATTTTATAATAAAACAGTAAAATACCTTTAACGAAGACTTTTTCTGCTCCAAATAGCACTTTATCAGTACTTTTGCAAAACTAAATACCACTTAGGATTCTTACAAACTAGAACATTTCTTTTTAAATTACAGTCACGTGATTTCGTAAAATTAGAACAATAAAATGAACGTAACATTGAGTAAAATTCTTGGGGACTACAACAGTTTGTACAGTAGGAAAGTATTAGGTAGGTAAGTAGAATTTAATATGATTTAGAATTCAATATCTTCAATAATCAGTCTAAGTGTTGAGAATTCATAAACACTCGAATTTGAAGTGCTTTAAAAATCATCTCTTTTACTCTTCTTATAAGACTTTTTTTCCTTTTAGTTATTTATTTTATTTTTCAGTTGTTTATTCTTGTCGTCGTACCCTCTTCCCGTACCCTCTTTCATCTTCACGTAATTGTTTTTTCTGCACTTTGTATGTAACAACTTTGTTTGCGCTGTCTCGTATTTTCGCTTATTTGTTTTTCCTTTTCGTCTTCGTCAGATTTATTAGAACTTTCTTCGTTATATCTTTCATCATCATGTTTTTTTTCTGCACTTTGCATGTAACAACATTCTTCCGCTTTCTCATGTTTTTGCTAGTTTTTCTTTACTTTCTTCCTCTTCTGATTCATTAAAGCTTTCATCACTGCTTGCGCGTCGATCGTCACTCTTTTTTTCAAGAGGGTTTTTTACCGAGGGTTTTTTTGTTTTTGCTGGAGTAACCCCAATTATCTGCAAAAAATAGTTATAGTAATACAAAATAATTCATAAGTCAGTACAACTACATTTTCCGAATCCATATAAGAACTAAAAGTGTAAATGAAGGTCTCATAGACAGAACATTAACAGTCTATGGCTGATTAATGGTGTTCTGTTCAGCAAAAAGAATTACAAAATAATATTTTAACGATATAAGCTGAGCATCTTATGGATGCCTAAAAAATAGCTTAACTAGTATTTTTTAAATTAGTTTTACTGCAAGAATACACCATAATTTAAGCTCTATCTTCATAGGCACTTTAAAGAAATAATAAGTATTCATTTTCCATTTTAAGTAGGAATCTAATTTGTTTTCAATTATAAGAGATTAAAAGTTCTTGCACTCGTGATTTATCCACATATTTCTTATGTTAAAATCTAATTATTCGAAGGGCGCATGAAAATTTTGTAACTAAATGGTATAAACATCACGATAAAGTTGCACTCGCATCCTGAACGCATTTAAAATTACTTAGATTATTAGGCACTTACTTAGTCCAAACAAAATTATTTTAATAAAAATGGTGACTGGTTGGTGACATTGCAATTACACAATAAACACTTAAAATAATTTCAAAACTTTTTCAGAACACATAAGTTAAAAAAGTTTGAATAGGGAGTTAAAAAACGTTAGTAGTTACATTAGAGCTAGACTCCCCGTCTTGCACAGAATTAAACTTTTCACAGGGCTTTATTTAAGTTCTAATAAAGCTTATGATAAGCCTAATCGATGCTTCTCTCCAGCCATTCTAATACCAAAAGCTGTATAATTTGGGGCCCTTTTTTGCTGTATAAGCAGATTTATTATACAGGAGAAAAGGGCTCCAATTCTATGGCAGCCTTTGTTAAGCACGTATGCAGCATTTGTGTGCTATTTGGGTATAATTGAAAGCTCGCAGCGCTGTGCGAGTAAAATTGCACTTTATTGCGTTGTAGCGAGTGTTGCTATGTATTTAAATGACTTTACTCAGTTATCCTTCTGTACTTGTACTATTACTTATTCTGTGGTCAAACTAGAGAAATGTCGTACATTTTTGTTATATGAAACGCAGGTTTTGCCTATTCGACTGACATTTGTAGGTTTATTATGATTTGTCGCTTTATGAAATAGGGCCCAGATCTCTTTGTACCGTCAGGAAGAAAAAATTACATAGATTTTAGAATTAATTTTAATCACTTAAAAATTGCATATTTTATTTTAATCTACCTACCTTTAGGTATTTGCCCCTTGTTTATATTAGAAGCGTCAACTAATAATACAAGTATCTATAAACAATAGATACTTTCTAACATGTTCCTGATATTTCTTCACATGTTTATTTTGTCTACTCTACACCCACTGATATGTAAATTGTTATTAATAGGTTTCCTAAAGACGAACTGTGGAGACATAAGTGGCTACGAGTTGTCAGAAGACAGAGGGAAGACTTTTTCGTACATATTGATTTATTATAAGTATAGATATTTATACCCCTATCCCGCAAGAACCCTTTATATGTTCGTGATATAAAGTATCAATTTTAACCCATCATATAAACTATGACTGTGTCAAGTTGCATCAAAATCCGTCCAGTAGTTTCAGCGTGATATGTATGTGTTTTTAAATCACTTTTAACCAATATCCTGCGGGAACCCTTTAATCTTTTATATCCGGCGGCGGTTGACAAACGCTCTAACGCATAATTGCAAATCAAAAAGATAAGGTTTATTTCATGTAGAAATAATAAATGATAGAATGAAAAATGGGAAGAAAAAAGAAAAATAGAGGAAAAAAGAACACGAGAAA
Organism: Alsophila aescularia; assembly: GCA_946251855.1. NCBI lineage: Eukaryota > Metazoa > Arthropoda > Insecta > Lepidoptera > Geometridae > Alsophila > Alsophila aescularia. The sequence goes on from OX276381.1 coordinate 57,294,026, forward strand.
AGAATGACCGTCACTTCCACCGTGTCAAAGTCACGAAACATTTCCATGCTTTCATATTAGTTCTTCTGACGGTTCTTCAAACAAAAAGCATGGGCCCGATAATAGTTAAACATTACTTCCTCAAAACGTCACATCAAAGTTAATTTAACCCTAATCTCTCAAAACTGCCCTAACAAAGACAATAAACGCTTACAAGGCTGTCCCTATAATAAACATTCGTTCAGGCCTGCCCCTTCATAATAAACCTTTAACCTCAAGCCACGAAATGTCACTGCAGGGAAGGCCAAAGGGTAATTCTACCTAAGATAAAGTAAAAGGGAAGATGTGTAGATTTCTTCTACAACCTCATAAAAATATATGATTTCTAATGAAGTTTCAATCCTTGTGTGGATTGTCTGAGAACTTTCATAAGGAATAAGTATGTAAAGCAACGTATTCAATTTTGCTGTACCTACATGTATTGTGACTGCATAGCTAAAGTTTCGGTCACACAAAACCAATATTCGCTGCGAATTTGATCGCCGAGAGAAAACTCGCTTGGTGTGTCATGGCTGCGATTGCAGCGATATGACTGCGATTCATGTAAGTGATTTCCGATCTGATTTATCCTTCGATTCGTCTTCATTTATATAGTGTCAAAGGCTATTTTTTTACCTGACTACGGCGAAGCAAAGGAAGGGTTATGTGTTCAAACTAAAAACTTGGTTCGTTTTTTAAAAGCGAGGTATCAATCGATTCGTCTTCCTCACTACCTAGATTATTTTTTCCCGACTGTAGTCGGTTAATAATCGAAAGTTATTAACCGACTACAGTCTACTAGATTAATGGAGATGTGATAAATAAATTGTGATTTAATTTAATTCGTTAAATTATGTATGTGACAGAAGTTTCAGATATTTGACCATTCGTAGTTTAAGTCAAAAGTTTAATACATTTTTTTTCTGCTGCTTGCTCACATCAATACAAGCTGCCTATAATACAAGCTGCCTATAATACAAGCTGCCTATAATACAAGCTGCCTATAATACAAGCTGCCTATAATACAAGCTGCCTATAATACAAGCTGCCTATAATACAAGCTGCCTATAATACAAGCTGCCTATAATACAAGCTGCCTATAATACAAGCTGCCTATAATACAAGCTGCCTATAATACAAGCTGCCTATAATACAAGCTGCCTATAATAACCACCTCAGGAAAAATGGTTTGGTGCAAACGTAAAGTTCATCTTGGTTTTGAAATGACCTGCAGCATAGATAGTCCTGTAAGTGGCGTATCGACCTTTTTGAATAATCAAAGGTTAAATACATAACCTTCCTGAGCTATAAAGTTGTTGGTTTCGCAAAGAAAATAAGGGGGCGAGTCAACATTGATGAAATTTCGATTTACTTTTACGATAGTGTAACCAGTTTTGCTTTGGACTCTGATGTAGTCGATTCATCCGGGATCTAACTTGCAGATCAACAATAAATACAAAAGTTATGAAGCAAAATGAAATATAATATTTGTCTGATATTCAATCTCCAAGCAGTACTTAGTGTGTAAATATTTATGTTTTGGTTGGAAGGGCAATGTTTGAAGCGAAATTACTGGGCAACGAGATTTAAAAACCAATGTTTAAGGGTGACGAGCGCAGAGCAGTGACGTGCAAGATTTTGCAACCAAAGCAACTGTTTGGGCAGGCGTTACGTTTACCGCTTCGAAATATTTCGATCAACCTATCCCCCCTTATTATAGCGGAGGCCAATGTTCAGCAGTAGACTTCTTCTAGCTGATTATGAACAGCAACATCATCATCATCATCAGCCCGTGTCGGTGCACTGTTGGACATAGACCTCTCCCAAAGCACGCCACTGAGCCCGATCTTTGGCTCTTCTCTTCCAACTGCTGCCAGCCACTTTGCGTATATCGTCGCTCCACCTAGCTGGAGGGCGCCTTACAATACGTTTGCTGAGTCTTGGTCACTCAAACACACGTCTGCTCTAAGGGTTATCAGTCCATCGACAGATATGACCAACCCACTGCCACTTCATCTTACTAATCCAAAATCCTAACTTTTTTTTCTCTGCCGGATCACCTCATTCAGGATACGATCTTTCACAGAAACTCCGAGAATAGCCTTTCGATAGCCCGTCGAGCGACATTAAATATATGTACTAGTCGTACCGTGAGTGTCCACGGCTCGGCTCTGTATGTAATAGCAGGTTTATTTAGTTTAATTTATAATGGATGATGAATATGATGATGAAAGCATTATAATTATGTTAATCCATGACCTAAATTTAGGTACGTAGGTACCTAAATTCAAGCAGCCATTTCAAGTGAAGAAGTTACATATACATAATCACTCACAACTATCTCACGGGTTTCGAGCCTAGTTTAGGAACCAGGTGCTCCACTTTATTTTTTGTTGTTCATGCCTTGTTTCAATAAATTATTATTATTTTATTATTATTATTAACTTTCGTTGAGTGAGATGACTTGCCTATAGGTACCTGGGCCATTATTCTCTATTGCCAATAAGACACGTTACGCGCCGCGTTAAAATATCTGCGTGGAATTGTACGGCAATTGCCGTACTGACGTCACACGTTTTCAGCGAGGAATTTCATGCGGCATAGTGAATAAGCGCCCTGTTCGGTTAGAGATTAAAAATGTATGAGCAGTCTTATTTTGGAAAGTGAATAAAACCTTAGTACAATTTCTGTTTCTACTATGACAAATATATCCCTGCATGCTGCCGTAAAAGCTGCAAGTCATAATTATACATACGAAAAGTAGGTACTAATAAAAAAACAGAGCCAATCTAACGCACAAAGAACATCGGTAAAAATGGACCTGACTTCATCTAGAGGGCTCAGCTAGAGGGTGTCTAGAGATGAGGTTTACACGAAAAAATTGTTTTTATTGCTATATATGATCATAGTAATACTAGCTTTCCCGCCCGCGTCTTCGTCCGCGCGGACTAAAAGAAAGAAAGAAAGAAAGAAAGAAAGAAAGAAAGAAAGAAAGAAAATACATTTATTCAACACACACAAAAATAAAAGACACAAATAATTAGAAAAATTAAGTAGGAACAATAGAAAAGGAAAACAAAGAAAAGGTAAAAGAAGATAATTAAAGTGGTGATGAATGGGCCTTAACTTAACTACAGTTTATCGCGAAAAAAGCATCCTATGTTCTTCTAGAATATTAAAAACCAATGCAAAAGTAGGTATAGCACCAATGCTCTTAATGTTTTTTGACATACTTGTTAATTCGTTTCCATGGCTACCGTTTCATACAGCGAGTAATCAACATTTTTCCAGTTTTTCCAAATTCCCGTTGAAACTTACAAATTTCGCATTAAAAAGTATCCTATGTTTTATTCCAAGTATAAGCTATCTTTCTTACAAATTTAATCAAAATTCTAGCCGTTATCGCGTGAAAGGCCCCAAACAAATAAACAAACAGACAACGTTTCACTTTTATATATTGGTATGGATAAACGTTTAACCTAGAAAACACCATAAAAAATAAATTCCTATTTATTATTGAATAATTTATTCACCAGTTTTAAAAATTGTATATTTGAACGCACTCTGTTCAAGAATATACTACTCACTGCCACTTTCATAAACGTTCCATTTTACGAATCGAAAATAGGTCTGACTAAGCAACGTTTTTGTCTATGTTACTCAACGTAAATTATATTTAAACTAGCTGATGCTCGCGGCTTCGCACGCGTGGTCATTTCTGTAGGTTAAAAGTTTTTTTTTCCAGGACCTAAAATACCAATATACCAACATTTGATCAAAATTCCTTCAGTTGTCAAAAATATTTGTATCGTTTGTTCGGCTTCTACTTATCAGATTGAGATATAAAGTACCCCAGATTTTAAGTCAAAACATAATCTATGCAACGGTGAAAACCACATCGCAATCGGTCCAGTAGTTTTTACGTGATGCGCGAACAAACATACAGACAGACAAACAGACATACACGAATTTTTGAAATGTTATATTATAGTTCAGTCGCTTATTTTATGTATCCTAGACCATTTATTTTTTAATTATCATCTTTGTACAGACTTTTGCGTTCCTATTGCTTTATTATAAGTAATAACTAATTATAGTCAACATGGGTTTTAAGGTTATTAGCAATTAACCCATGTTGATTATTCATATTCTATCTATTCTAGTCAAGAACCTTGGTAAGATGTTTGTTTCATTTGTTCAAAATGAAACGTTAATAACCTTTTTTTTTTTTCTTTTCCCCGTATGGAAAGATTCAATGTCAAATTGACCACAGAATGATCTTTGCAGTCCATCTTCGAATTTGCTTAGTGGTGCGCATATTTTTGGATTTCTGTAGAGTTTGAGATCCCGGCTTTGTATTACGGACTTTGATACATACCGCTTGTGACGACCACGATGAAAAGCGACACAAAAAATGCCTGCCCAAAAAAAGGAGTGTAATGTTTTTATTTGGATTCATGTATGTTTGTTTGTATGTGAGTTTCTTTATTCCTCCATAACTTTAAAATGCCTGATCAAATTTAGACGTATCGGGTATCGTTCGAATTCTTACATCCCACGAGTAACATAGGCTTTTTATTATATAAAATTCTAAATGGCTTCCGTATTAAATTGTTGGAATTTGCTTATCAAGGCCTTTAATTTGATACCCAAATTGTAAAATTCGAAGAAAAAATATGTGTTCGCAATTGAAAATGGAGCCATAAGGAAGGGCTCCATTTTCAATTGCGAACACATATTTTTTCTTCGAATTTTACAATTTGGGTATCAAATTAAAGGCCTTGATAAGCAAATTCCAACATTATATAATTTATTGGCATTTAAGTTCTTTTTTGGCAGGGCAGGCGTATTTTTTAGCTTTTAAGCTAGTTATTCTTAACATTTATTTTGTGCTCTGAGAATTCTCAGTACATTTCTAAGAATATTAATTAATCATGGCTTTGAAAACTAAAATAAAATATGTAATCAATAATACTAGTAGATCTCTTTTCATTGAGTAGAACAGCGGCCAGACCTCGTATGTTTTCATGCTATCGATTGAAATGAGATTTTCATGATTATATTTTCTTATGTAAGTGACAACTTTAACAATTGTTTGAAAACACTCGAGTGGGAGGCTAGAAAAGTTGCGTTATCCGAATACAAACAAAAATAATCCTAATAAACTTATTAATTTGATTAGTCATTAGTCATCATTACGAAAATCAATGCGGTTGAAATTTAAGAAAATGTTAGAGGAATTCTGTCGGTCCCGGCTGTTATTGATTAATAGCAGTCGTTAAGCCATGTCAGAGGCCCTCGGGCGGCTTGACAAACTCTGACATGAGAGGCCAGCACTACCTCTTACGACAAACAAGGATGTTTAATTTATGACGTGATTTAACGCTGAGCGCTGGAGTGTATTGAACAATTTTTACTAAATATAAATTGATGGCACTGCAATGATTTGTTAGTTTAATTGTGTGGCTTTTTGTGGTATCGCTGCCACAAAAGAATATGGGCCCCGCGGATGAACTAGGCATAAAAATATTTAACATTTGTGTTTTGCATTTTCACTTATCATTCTGCGAAGGAGTACAATCAAACAGGGTTGGATATATAATTATGTACATATAACTCAATGACTTCCACTGGTTTTTCGTGTTTTTCATAAGGTTTGAAAGTACGATAACACTATACCTGCAAACGTGGACAGAAAGGATGTTCGCTATTACAATTGATCGTTGTCCCTGTCAAATAGTAAGAAAACTTGTTCTGATTCTTGTTTAAACATATTTATAAACTATGTTAATACTGTTGCAGGAGTTCAACAGCATTTCATAATATCTATCTATCTATATCAGCTTACATCAAACCACTGTTGGGAATAGGCCTCCTTATGTGCACTCCATTGATTCCGATCCTGCGCAAAGTGAATCCACTGCCTTCCTGCCACCTTGATGACGTCGTCTGATCATCGTGCAAGTGGTCCTGCATCTTAATCTACGACCTTCTCTTGGACACCATTTCGCCTCTGCTCTTGTTCATCTGCCATAGATGAACAAGGTAGGTTAGAACCTACCTACTGTTTTTGTCCGTTTGCATTAACCCGGTTTTTTCCTTACCTGTCAACTATTCAAAAGAATCTGGCCAGCGAAAGTAGGCATTCAATTTATTCTAAAACTTTTAACGTCGCCAGACATATTGCCTCGCGTTCTCTCGGACGAAAAAAGTCGCGAGGTTTATCCGACTTCGCTGTACATTTCTGTATTAAAAGAAATAAACCGGGTTGCTATAATATAATTCTGTTAAATCCGTTATCATTTTTGGAACAGGCTCAGGCTAAATACTGCGTACGCAAAATGTCAGAAATAAACATTTGAAAGTAAAACGTCAAAATCTATGTACATGTTCAATATCAGCACGTAATCTATCTATATACTTATAATAAAACTGTAACGGGTCCAATTCTGTACATTGAAGATATTTTGAAATATTTTTTTGGATGGTACTCTATATTCGATACTGAAGCGAAAACTGTTTTTTTTTTTAATTTTTGTCCGTCTGTCTGTCTGTATCTTGGCTAGGCATCACGCCGAAACTACTGAATGAATTTAAATGAAACTTGGTATGATATGAGTTCATACTAAGAGGTAGGACATAGGATACATTTAATCCCGAAAAATTAAAGGGTTCCCGCAGGATAGGCGTTGAAAGTTTTTTAAAGAATTCGTATCACGCTGAAACTACTGGACGGATTTTGTTGCAACTTGGCACAGCCATAGTTTATATAATGGGTAAAAATTGAGCATACTTTTTATCCCAAAAATAGAAAGAGTTCCTGCGGGATAATGTCCCAAATTCTGTGAATTGAAGATATGTAATTTTATTTGGAGGCTGTTCTATATTCAATACTATAAAACCAAAGCTGTATTTTTTTAATTTGTGTCTATCTGTCCGTCTGTCTGTCTGTACCTTGGTAGCGCATCACGCCGAAAATACTCAATGAATTCAAATGAAATTTATTATGATTTGAGATCATACTTAGAGGTAGGACATTCGATACTTTTAATCCCGAAAAATTAAAGAGCTCCTGCAGGATAGGGGTAGATTTAAAAAAAAACACGTAGCATGCTGAAACTATTTGACGGATGTTGATGCAACTTAGCACAGACACAGTTTATAAGATGGGTGAAAATTACGGATACTTTTTGTCCTGAAAAAATTAAGGGTTCCTGCGGGATATGGGTCCAAATTCTGTAAATTTAAGATATTGTGTTTTTTTTTGGAGTATACTCTATTTTCTATAATAAAGCATAAACTGTATGTTTTTTCATTTCTGTCTGTATGTCTGTTTGTCTGTATCTTGGCCGCGCATCACGCCGAATGAAGCCGGAACTACTGGATGAATTCAAATGAAACTTGGTATGATTTGAGTTCATACTACGAGGTAGGACATAGAATACTTTACATCCCGAAAAAATAATGGGTTCTCGCAGGATAGGGGTTGAAACTTATTTGATAGAACACGTGCCACTCTAAAACTAATGGATGGGTTTTGATGCAACATGGCACTGTCATATATCTATGCTTATAATAAATCAATAGGTACGAAAAAGGCTGTACAAAGAAGATAAATAAAAAAATGCTCTTGGGTGTTTAAAAAACAAGAATATAACATTTTTTTAATCGTGTCTTTTTTATCTGTTTGTTGTTTGTTTGTTCACGCATCACGTAAAAACTACTGTACCGAAAGCAATGCGGTTTATATTGTTAGATAGCTTAGGATTTCATTTAAAAACTGGTGTACCTAATTGGTATCTAAGTCCAGTGAGTTACATTCCGAGCAATTGACAAAAGTATTTTTGATGGCTGAAGAAATTTTGATCAAATGTTGGTATATTGAAAATCAAATCAAATTAAATCAATAATTTATTTGCTAGAATACACAACATTAAGTTCTTAATATACAAAAGTAGGTAAAGTGCATGCAGACGTGCAAATATTAACAAGTATTTTTGACAAAAAAAAACTACAAACTCCTTAATACTATAAAAACAGTCATTTAAAATTTGGTCTTTGGTCCTGGAATAGCACATTATGGTACTTTGAAGCTAAAGAAAAGACCACGCGTGCGAAGCCGCTGGTACAGCTAGTATTATGATAAAACTGTAAAAGGTCTAATTCTGTACATTGAAAATATTTAGAATATTTTTTTGGGGTCTACTCTATACTCTTATTACTGAAGCCAAAACTTCATTTTTGTCTGTCTGTCTGTATCTTGGCCGCGCATCACGCCGAAACTACTGAATGAATTCAAATGAAACTTGGTACGATTTGAGTTCATACTACGAGGTAGGACATCTGTCTGATCGCCGCTTGCCCCCTCGCTGATTTTGTCTATTATTTCTAGCCATCCATTGTGTGAATTGTGTTTGTGTGTGTGTGAATTGTGTGAATTGTGTTGTTTCGCCTTTTTGAAAGCTTGTACTTTTTAGTACTTCATCGCTCACTTTCATTATTTGCCCCCTTTACTAAACATCCATCAATAAATTAGTGTTTGGTACAAAACTGGAACTATAACTATCATCTCTAACTGTTTGTACACTATTCATATAGTCAAGTACAAAATACTGAGTACAAATGATTTGTATTGAATTATAGTTTTGCAGATCAGAAAATAATTGCGTTTTTTTTTTTTTATCGATTACTTTTAAAATTGAAAATTTAGACAAGATTGGGATCTTTTTTTCATACTTTGTTCGTCAATGGATGAAGCCAGATACTTTACAAATAGTAAGTTGCTTTGTCAACAATCGTCATCGTACCATAAACGCTACAGATTGTTAGAATTTCCGACTCAACCAAAAAGTAAAAAACACAACTTGGTGTATAACGCACTTAAAAATGAGAGCATTCATGATGATTTTTTGGTAAGGTGACGAAAAATATTCGTACAATATACGATAAAAAGGCAAGATAAAGACATTGTCGCTGATCAACGCTTCAGGACCAATTGACGAATAAAATCAGCATAAAGTAAAGTAGAGCGAGAGTAAAATTTACTTATTGTCTGTATTTTATTATTTGTCTGTTTATTTGTGTCACTTTAAATTAATATGTTCGCAATAGGGCGCAATTTTTTTATCCTGAGTCTGTAGGTAACTTTTGTTTGAGTGATTTTATTTCAATTTGTTTGTCATGCTATTTCAGGGCCCAGTATGTTATTGATGTATTCGTTTTATTTATTTTTTGTTTCTTTAATAAAATAATATTTAACCTTCTTTTTTTTCGATCAAAAGTTAATTTTCTTTTCGACTGTACAGAATAGGGCAAATCTCTACCTAATTCATGAATACTCCAAAAGGAGGACATATTTTGATCAAGTATTACATCGGTGAGAAAAGTGAGCGATGAAGTACTAAAAAGTACAGGAATTCAAAAAGGGGGTAAAGATCCACTATTTCTATGGATGGCTAGAAATAATTGACGAAATCAGAAAGGGGGCAAGTGGAGAACAAACCAATAAAACATAGGATACTTTTTATCCCGGAAAACTGTAAGTTTCTACTGGAAAACTGGAAAAATATTGATTACTCGCTGTAAGAAAAGGTTGCCATGGAAATGAAATAAAAAGTATGTCAAACAACACCAAGAGCATTGGTGCTATACCTACTTTTGCATTGGTTTTTATTATCCTAGAACAATCATAGGTTTTTGTGATAAACAGTAGTGCGCGCGGACGAAGTCGCGGGCGGGAAAGCTATTGCGTTATATAATTTTAAAATGTTCTTTTAAAGCTCTAGAATAATACCCATCTTGATGGAACCCGATGATTTGTATTATTTAGTTCGTTACTTTTTATGGAGTAAGTACACGGAAGCCATATTGTATTTTTAAAAGCTTTTATCTAACTTGCAATATGTTTGCATGTATGTCTGTATGTATACCTGTATTTATTTCTGTATGTATGTCTATATGCATGTCTGTATGTATGTCTGTATGTATGGCTATATGTTTGTCTGTATGTATGTCTGTATGTATGTCTGCATGTATGTCTTTATGTATGATTGTTTAGGTCAAATCTTGCAAGCTGAATTAGAACCTCTCATCCTATGGATTTGAATTTTTGCATGTTGGTTCAGTTCCAATGACAATGCATTTTGATGGTAAGCATGATATCCAGGAACAGCTCAGGATAAAGGAACTTTTCAACGGTCAACAGCAAAGTCAAGAAATGTTGTGTAAGCGTTCTATTATGATAGCCGGTATGTAATTTTCTCCTGACTAGGGAACTTCTCAATGGTTAGCACAGACACAAAATTTTGTGTATGCATTATATAATGCTAGCCGATTTGAAGTTTTACCATGACATGGTTGCTGCACTCCGGGTTGGGCTCCTAATTAGGAAACTCCTCAACGGTTAATAGCATAGACACGAATTGTTGTACACGCATTTAATTGTGATAGCTCGTTCTAAGTTTCATCATAGCATGGCTACTGCATAAAAGTATTTTAAATATTTTTAAATTAACTTATTTTACCTATAATATTGCATCCGTACAGTTAGGAAGTGTTCCACAATTCGTTGTTCATCGGTTATGTAGTTAAGGCTATGTGAGGGATGGAACAGACGAACATACAAACATACATATGCTTTTTAAATCGATCATAACTCTCCTTATTCGTAGTCAGGTAAAAAATAGGTACCTTCTGATCAAAAAACATAAAGTTGGTTGGAAAACAGGAAATTGACAACCACTAAACCACTAGGAATCTTCCTGCACATCGGGGCTTCCCACAATTAATGATAAAAGTTGCAATGATAACATTTCAGCATTTAAATTGCAGAGCGCAGCGTTGTAAATCATCATTCAGAGTTCAGCTTTGGAGAAAAGGAGACAATTCGAATATTTCCAACAAAATGACGGAAAACGGACACGGTTGTCAAGTTGTAAAGATTTTGAAGGATCATACATACCAGCTGGATGAAGCATTGTTGGAGCAAGTGTTGCTGAAGGCAGAGGTGAAGGATCTCCCGGTGGCGGTGGTGAGCGTGGCTGGTGCTTACCGCGGCGGCAAGTCCTTCCTGCTCAACTTCTTCCTCAGATACCTCACGTCTACGGTAAGTGTATTCTTTGGGCCAATACACCAAATAGAGTTTGGTTCTTGTAGCCTGCTTACCCAGAATGTGCGAGGAAAGTCTACCATAAGCATTGGCTCTTTTATTTACTTTCGCGCAGGGTAGCAATGTTATTGGTGTTTTTTATGTCTTGAGTGTATCAAGAATGAGCTGGTTTTCAAATTCCATGGTGATGGCATTCCTCATGGCAGTATTTATTTCCTCTCCTTTTGATATTGATTAAACTAATTCACTCATTCTCCTTTCGGCAGACGATCTCCAGAACTATATTATTTCCAGAACCTATAAATACCAAGCATTAAGTTTATATTAATAAATTGTGATTTTAATTATTACTAGCTGCGCCCCTCAGCTTCGCCTGCATTTAAACTTTACCACCCCATTTCCCTTGAAGATGGAATTTTTAGTGCACCTCTAGGATACTAAAATAATATTTCCTCAAAATTTCAAATCTTTAGGTTCACCAATTTTAGCTGTCCGTTGTCTGTCTGTTAATCAGTCAGTAGTAGTCTATGTCACGGTACTATTTTTAAAAGCTTTTATTTAACTTGCAATGTTTGTATGTATGTATGTTTGTTTAGGTCAAATCTTGCAAGCTGAATTAGAACAACTTCCTCTTATCCTACGGAGTCGATTTTTTTCATATTGGTTCAATTCCAATGATAATGCATTTTTATGGTAAGCACAACCTGAACTGACATCCAGGAATAGCTTGAGATAAAGGATCTCTTCAATGGCCTACAGTACAGATACGAAATTTTGGGTACACATTTCATTTTGATAGCCGGTTTGAAGTTTCAACATGACATGGCTGCACTACTTCTGGTTGGCTCCTGACTAGGGAACTCCTCAACGGTTAACAGCACAGATACGCAATTTTGTGTACGCATTATATTATGCTAGCCGGTTTGAAGTTCTACCATGATATGGTTGCTGCACTGCGGGGTGGCTCCTGATTAGGAAACTCCTAAACAGTTAACAGCATAGACATGAAATGTTGTATACGCATTTAATTCTGATAGCCCGTTCTAATTTTCATCATTACATGGCTACTACCTAGAATCGTTTTCAATAAACTTATATTGTTATAGATTTAATATCCATACCAATATATAAAAGTGAAACGTTGTCTATTTGTTTGTTTGTTTGTTTGGGGAGCTGTCACGTACTAACGGCTGGACGGATTTTACTGAAATTTGGAATAGAGATAGCTTATACCCTGGAATAAAACATAGAATACCTTATATCCCAGAAAATTGTAAATTTCCACGGAAAAACTGAAAAAATTATAAAAATGTTGATTACTCGCTGTAAGAAACGATTGCCATGGAAACAAAATAACCAGTATGTTAAAAACATCAAAAGCATTGGTACTATACCTACTTTTGCATTCGTTTTTAATATCCTAGAAGAACATAGCTTTTTTGCGATAAACAGTAGTCCGCGAAGAAAATAGATCCTGTTTACATGTTAATAGATGATAATTCATAAATTAATAATATAATATATTCGGCACAATTCCATACCAATTACCTAGCCCCAAACTAGGATAACGTACTAGATAACGGATAAACATACATATATACGAATATTATAACATCCATGACTCGGAAACAAACATTTCTGCTCATCACACAAATGATTGCACCTTGCAGGATTCGAACCCGCGACCATAGTAATAATAATAATAATAATATAATAATAATATATTCGGGACATTTCCACACCAATTATCTAGCCCCAAACTAGGATACCCTGTGCTATGATGTGCTATGGCACTAGATAACGGATAAACATACATAGATAAGAATATTACATCCATGACTCGGAAACAAATATTTCTGCTCATCACACAAATGATTGCACCTTGCAGGATTCAAACCCGCGACCGTTCGATTTCGTACCTAGGATCTCTAGCCACGAGACCAACCGGTCGTCAAACCATGAATTGAAACCATGAATTGTTGAATGAAAGGGATAATGTTAACCACCCCTTCAATCAACGTAAGAATAAAAAAATACTTTAAAAGTTAATAAACCCTTCCATTCCTTCATACAATCATGTCTTCAATATAATAAAGTTAATAAACCCTTCCATTCCTTCATACAATCATGTCTTCAATGTAATAAAGTTATAAAACTCTTCCATTCCTTTATACAATCATGTCTTCAATATAATAAAGTTAATAAACCCTTCCATTCCTTCATACAATCATGTCTTCAATATAATAAAGCATGAAGTTACAAAAAGTCTATACAATGGAGATAATTTATAAAAAAAAGTTTAGTTTAAGTACTGAAAATAATGTAGTGAATATAAATACATACTACATTCATGAAGTAAAATAATGTAGTGAATATAAATACATACTACATTCATGAAGTAAAATAATGTAGTGAATATAAATACATACTACATTCATGAAGTAAAATAATGTAGTGAATATAAATACATACTACATTCATGAAGTAAAATAATGTAGTGAATATAAATACATACTACATTCATGAAGTAAAATAATGTAGTGAATATAAATACATACTACATTTATGAAGTAAAATAATGTAGTGAATATAAATACATACTACATTTATGAAGTAAAATAATGTAGTGAATATAAATACATACTACATTCATGAAGTAAAATAATGTAGTGAATATAAATACATACTACATTCATGAAGTAAAATAATGTAGTGAATATAAATACATACTACATTCATGAAGTAAAATAATGTAGTGAATATAAATACATACTACATTCATGAAGTAAAATAATGTAGTGAATATAAATACATACTACATTTATGAAGTAAAATAATGTAGTGAATATAAATACATACTACATTTATGAAGTAAAATAATGTAGTGAATATAAATACATACTACATTCATGAAGTAAAATAATGTAGTGAATATAAATACATACTACATTCATGAAGTAAAATAATGTAGTGAATATAAATACATACTACATTTATGAAGTAAAATAATGTAGTGAATATAAATACATACTACATTTATGAAGTAAAATAATGTAGTGAATATAAATACATACTACATTTATGAAGTAAAATAATGTAGTGAATATAAATACATACTACATTCATGAAGTAAAATAATGTAGTGAATATAAATACATACTACATTCATGAAGTAAAATAATGTAGTGAATATAAATACATACTACATTCATGAAGTAAAATAATGTAGTGAATATAAATACATACTACATTTATGAAGTAAAATAATGTAGTGAATATAAATACATACTACATTTATGAAGTAAAATAATGTAGTGAATATAAATACATACTACATTCATGAAGTAAAATAATGTAGTGAATATAAATACATACTACATTCATGAAGTAAAATAATGTAGTGAATATAAATACATACTACATTTATGAAGTAAAATAATGTAGTGAATATAAATACATACTACATTTATGAAGTAAAATAATGTAGTGAATATAAATACATACTACATTTATGAAGTAAAATAATGTAGTGAATATAAATACATACTACATTCATGAAGTAAAATAATGTAGTGAATATAAATACATACTACATTCATGAAGTAAAATAATGTAGTGAATATAAATACATACTACATTTATGAAGTAAAATAATGTAGTGAATATAAATACATACTACATTTATGAAGTAAAATAATGTAGTGAATATAAATACATACTACATTTATGAAGTAAAATAATGTAGTGAATATAAATACATACTACATTCATGAAGTAAAATAATGTAGTGAATATAAATACATACTACATTCATGAAGTAAAATAATGTAGTGAATATAAATACATACTACATTCATGAAGTAAAATAATGTAGTGAATATAAATACATACTACATTTATGAAGTAAAATAATGTAGTGAATATAAATACATACTACATTCATGAAGTAAAATAATGTAGTGAATATAAATACATACTACATTCATGAAGTAAAATAATGTAGTGAATATAAATACATACTACATTCATGAAGTAAAATAATGTAGTGAATATAAATACATACTACATTCATGAAGTAAAATAATGTAGTGAATATAAATACATACTACATTCATGAAGTAAAATAATGTAGTGAATATAAATACATACTACATTCATGAAGTAAAATAATGTAGTGAATATAAATACATACTACATTTATGAAGTAAAATTATGATAAAAATACAAACAACCCGACTGTGAACAAAATTAGCTGAGTTAAAAACTGTAAAAAACTGGCGAAAGTTTGTATGTATGTAAGGGTGTGTGTGTGTGTGTTTGTGTATGTTTATTACTTCTTCACGCTTAAACGTTTGAACGGATTTGCATGAAATTTGGTATCAAGGAAGCTTATACCCTGGATTACCACAAAAGCTATTTTTTTTCTCGGAAAATGCACGGTTCCTGAGGGACGCGGGTGTAACCGCGGGGCGCAGCTAGTATTTATATAAATGTCATGTTTATTTTTACCTACAACTTTTAATATACTTTAATAGTTGCAATTGTAGACTAGTAGTATTTACATTAAATTGAATAAAATAAAATTGAAAATTTTGTAAGAAGTTTAAATGACAATTATTTTTAAAATGTTTTTTTAAAGACTTTCATTTTGATATCTCACTCGATAGGTTTTGCTCATTTTTATTCCGACGGAAATACAATATGGCAGCTGTGAGCCGCCATATTAGTTTTCTTCATAAAATATATCCTACTAGTTTTCCCACCCGCGCCTTCGTCCGCGCGGACTACTGTTTATCGCGTATAAAAGCATCCTATGTTCCTCTAGGATATTAAAAACCAATGCAAAAGTTGGTATAGCACCACTCTTGATGTTTTTTGACATACTTGTGATTGAATTTTCTAGTTTTCCCGTGAAAACTTACAATTTTCCGGCATTAAAAGTGTTCTATGTTTTATTCCAGGGTATAAGCTGTCTCCATTCCAAGTTTCATCAAAATCCGGCCAGCCGTAATCGCGTGAAAGCTCCCCAAACAAACAAACAGACAACGTTTTACTTTTATATATTGGTATAGATAGCACTTTCGTGATCAAGACGAATCCAATGTTACCTCATTCATCAAAATCCATCAAGCCTTTTAGGTTTATAGAACGCGCCTAAGAAACATACAAACAACCCAGACACATAACCCTCCGTGTAGTCGGGTAAAAAACCGTGTCTGACTGTTTGTTTTTTTATGCAACAGGTAAAAACAATCAAACCGATTGCAATGCCGTTTTCACTGATGTATAGATAGATTAACTCTTTATTGACACCAAGAAAATAAAACGATACAGACATAGGAAAATACCTAGATTATAGGTACAATGGGCGGTCTTATCGCTAAAATCGATCTCTTCCAGACAACCTTTGGACGGTCAGAAATGATTGATTAACAAGGACGGTGGTGTATAGTTTATGGGTTTGTCTTAAAAACTAATTAACTTTGTATCTCAATCCGATGAGTAAGTAGAAGCCGAGCAATAGATGCTTGCTTGCTTGCTTGTCGTATGAGGTAGTGCTGGCCTCTGGTGTCAGAGTTTATCAAGCCGCCCGAGGGCCTCTGACATGGCTTAACGACTACTATTAATCAATAACAGCCGGGACCGACAGCTTAACGTGCCTTCCGAAGCACGGAGCGATGGAAAACCGCAATAGATAAAAAGCTATTTGACCATGTACCATATTGTATTTTGGTTGTGGAATAATTATAAAGGTTACTTTTATCCCAGAAAAAATACCACGCGGGCAAAGCCGTGGCACATCTAGTTATAAGTATAGATTATCTTATAAGATTGGTCAGCGAGCTATGAAGAGAGCTATGATTGGAGTTTCTCTAAAGGACAATATTCGAAACGAAGTGATCCAACAGAGAACCAAAGTAACCAATATAGCTCTAAGGATAAGCAAGCTGGAGTGGCAGAGGGTTGGTCACACTTACCGAAGACCGAAACCGTTAGACGAGTTAGGAAAACTCAGTACACGACGCCGTGTGGCCAGGAGTGACAACCTGCGAAAAGCAGCTGGCAGAAACTGGATGAAGAGAGCTGAAGACCGAGTTCAGTGGCGTGTATTAGGAGAAGCCTACGTCCAGCAGTGGAAAAGTATAGGCTGATGATGATGATGACGATTATATTGGTTGAATGCAACTTGATTAGCGTTAATTAACGTTTCTGAGTGCAGAGTGATACTAAAAATATGGTAACGCACACTGAATTAAATTAAGTATTTCTGATGTAAAGCTTGTTTAGAACTTGTGGCCCGTTTGTTTTGTACAAAGGTGTTTTTTTAGCAAACCCCTACTTTTTAGCAAACCCCTCCTTTTCCAGGAATCAGACAAAAAAGATGGCTCATGGTTGAGCGAGGACAGCGAGCCACTCGCCGGCTTCAGCTGGCGAGGAGGTGAAAAAAGGAACACTACCGGCATCCTCCTGTGGTCGGAACCTTTCATTACTACACTGTCCTCTGGAGAAAAGGTTTCGTATTATGTATTATGGAGATAAGGTTTATTATATTTACGTATCAGTATTTGTCTAATTCTAAATCTAATTCTCATCGTCACGTTCGTGGCAAATTTTATTTATTACTTATTTGAACTAATTTTGTTAAAATACTTATAGCGCTTGATAAGATGAGTAAATTCATATGTAAATTAATGGAATCGTGAATCTAGTTTGGAATAATAATGGTTTTGAAGTTCTAGATACCACAAAAGTGACGCGATGATCCACGAAAGTGACTCAATAACTTCCATTATTTTCTCACAATTTACTATTGTTTAGGAGAATGAATATGAAAAAAACAAAAAAAAACATAATATTGCAATAATCTTATTTTTATAATTAAACAGGCAATTACATGATATCAATAAACAAAAGAGACAATTATCAGTTCGGTCCTAAGTTCGGTCATCCTACGAAATCGGAATACTAATATGCTACGACGATTAAAACTACACAACTTTAGTGAAAATTTTACATTACAACCTTTATTAATGTGGGTGAAAAATAGGAAGTCCACTTTGGTTTTATTAACCAGATACTTATATTTCAGAGTATATTTTTAGTCTCAACAACTTCAGAAATAAAATATTGATGTATGTATGTATGTTTGTATTTGAGTTTCTTTATTCCACCATAACTTTTAAATGCCTGAACAGATTTAAAAGTATGGGGTATCGTTAGAATCCTTACATCCCCCCGAGTAACATAGGCCATGTTTATTTTTGAAAACATTCAATCTGACGGCAGCATGGCACCATTTTCAAACTCGAAAAAACTTCAAAGTTTTCAATATGGGTATCAAATCCAAGGCATTGGTAAGCACATTCCAACAGTGTATAAAAAATATATTGGCAAAAGCTCTTTTTTGGCAGGGTAGGCGTGTTTTTTTTAGCTTATAAGCTAGTTATTCTTGATATAGAAGTCTTGAAAAAAATTGTAAATACATTCACACCATTCATTTTTTGCTATATCACTAAATAAAACAATGCAAGAAATCACTTTCGTGGCATAAAATCACATTCACGAATAAAACGCCACGAAGGTGACAAAAATATTCCGTATTTATAAATTGCTGCAAAGTTAAGGTGTAGCGTTTTAAATCAAATTCTACATAAATATCTCGCACATTTTGCAGTTTCAATGAGAAAACCCCGGGCTGATGTACCGCATGTTTCACTTCTGCGATGCCGGAACACGACTGACGTTCAACTGAATCGAACTCAGTGTTTAATTGCTGATGTTGTGTTTGACAGCCAGCCGTTATACTACGCAAATATAAAGTGCCTAAAATCGTGTGACCGACGCATATGTTATTTTAAATGCAAAATAATGATTCAAAGTTTTTTATAGACTATTGGGTGTAAAGTGTATTTAATTACGATGACTTTAGTATTTGTTACAAATACACTAAAATTTGGTGAAGCAGTATTATTTTTCCTTGTTTAGATATTCAACCGCCAAGAATCAATGTTTAATATTTCTGTGTTTCGGTTTGAAGGGAAATGTTACTGCAAAATTACTGGGCAATGAGACCTAAACACCAATGGCGTATTTCCGAAGCCACGGTAGAGTCAGAACTCAGAAGGGTATTTCCTTTTCCTGTCCTGTGAGAGATTTAACTCTGCTGGCACATGAAAGGGAAATTTCCTTTTCAAACTCAAAGCATACTTAGTTTACCTAAATTTTATTGATTTGATTTTATTATAATATTTTATGTATTTCTCCTTGTTCATGAGATATTAATTTTGACTTGTAAAAGTGCTATTATTTTGCCTATTTACAATTAAATCTTTGACTTTGACTTTAGGGCGGCGAACGCAGTGGAGTGACACGCAAGATTTCGCAACCATAATTCTTACTGTTATGGGCAGGCGTGATGCTTAGCATCAGGCGAGCGACCTGCTTGTCTCGTCACTCGTAAAAATAACTAGCTGACCAAGCGATTATAATGGTCGTGAGATTATAATAAACAATGATTTAACTGAATAGTCATAATTATCATAATATTATTTTTGCGGCAGGTGGCAGTGATTTTGATAGACACTCAAGGTACTTTCGACAGCAAGAGTACCATCCGCGACAACTCTACGATCTTCGCACTCTCTACTCTCATTTCTTCAGTCCAGATTTATAATCTCTCAAGGAATATACAGGAAGATAATCTGCAACATCTCCAGGTATATTTATATTTTCATATATTTTTTTCACTCTTTTAGTATGTATGTATTGGATGAAATGTTTGTGACAAATCTTGCAAGGCAATTTTGAAACAACTACTTTCAATGAAGCTACAATTTTGAATATCTGATGATATTGCAATATTATGGTATCAGGGTATGATAATGAAGCCGCAAGGCTGTCACAGGAACTCGTATTTTATTTGTCTGGATGAGTTATCCAAACCGCGAACTACCCAATTGTATTTACCCAATTTTAACATAGTTGGCCAAGTGAGGTGTTAGAAATACAAAAGTTATTGCATGAGCAAGAGTTGGGGTCTGTTCGAGAATCTTCAGAAGACTTACTTTGCATCTATAATCAAGGCATTATTCTGTATACTCAACAAATTGTATAAAGAAATAGCAATCTGTTCAAACTTTGCCCGAGCACCAAAAAATTAGGTACATGCAGATGTACCATTGCACGAAATATTAAGGAAATAACACCAGCCCGCACTTGCTAGATCTACACTAATATAATAATGAGGAAATATTTGTTTTTTGTACGAGTATGTTTGTCCGTTTGTTTGTTTGCATGTGTGTTTGTTTATTATGGATAAACTAGAAAAATATTGAACCAATTTTAAAAATTATTTCTCCTATAGAATGCTACATTATCAGCGAGTAACATGAGCTGTATTTTATATTTCAAATAATTAGAGATGAAATTGAAAATGTAACAGGTATCAAAATTTTGCGTGTAAAATGTTTGATTACTCGCTAATAAGAACGGAACGACATGTTTCCATGGAAACGAAATAATAACAAGTCTGTCAACAAGTAAAATTATTATAAAAATACTAAATACCCGACTACGAACAAAATTATACAAAACTAGCTGATCGCCTGTAAAAATAATTACAGTAATATTATAAAGTTAAAAGTTTGTATGTATGTATGTATGTAGGTAAGGGTGTATGTGTATGTTTTTTACTTCTTCACGCTTAAACGGCTGAATGGATTTGGATAAAATTTGGTATGGAGGTATCTTATACCCTGGATTAGCACATTGGCTACTCTTTATCCCGTAAAATGCGCGGTTCCTGAGGGACGCGGTTGTAACCGCGGGGCGCAGCTAGTATTGGTATAAATTTAATATTTCTTTCTTACATATTTGACTTTACTTTAATAGTTGCAATTGCATCAGTAGACTATAGTATTAATCTTGAATTATCTAAAATATAAAATTTTGTAAGAAGCTTATAGACAAATTGCTACTGTTTAGGTATAAGAATTATAAATTTTTGAAATGGTATTTTAAAGGCTATTTGATACTATTTGATACCTCACTCGATAGGTTTTGGTCACATTTTGTTCCGTCGGAAATACAATATGACAGCTGTACGCCGCCATATTAGTTTTCTTGACACTTCATATATCCTATAGCTCTCTTGTGATCAAGACGAATCCAATGATACCTCATTTATCAAAATCCATCAAGTGGTTTAGGTAGGCTGTAGGACGCGCCTAAGAAACGTACAAACAAACAAGCAAACATACATACAACCCAAACACATAACCCTTCTCAGTCGGGTAAAAATAATGCGCGCCTACGTGATTTTTGTCATCTACTCTAACGTAAGTATAAATAATTATCATAAACTATCTGATGCCCGCGGCTCCGTTCGCTCTATGTGCTATTCCAGGATCTAAAATACCAATATGGTATATATTTGATCAAAATTCCTTCAGCCGTCAAAAATATTTTTATCTGTTGCTCGGCTTCTACTTATCGGATTGAGATAGTAAGTACTCCAGTTTTTATGTCAAACCGTAAGCTATGCAACAGTGAAAATCGCATCGCAATCTGTCTAGTAGTTCTTACGTGATGCGCGAACAAGCATCTAGACAAACAAACTAACAAACAGACAGACACGAATTTTTAAAATGTAATATTCTTGTTCAGTATTTTATTTAGAGTATTTATTTTTTAATTATCTTCTTTGTACAGAGTTTTTCGTTCCTATAGCTTTATTATAAGTATAGATAGATAGATAGATAGATAGATAGATATTCTGCATCCTTGCTTTTGTTTGGGATATGTCGTTAACTTAGTTCTCTACATGTTTATGTGTTGGACACTCCTCGTGCTACATTCGTTCTTTCAAAAAAAGTTTATAAGATAACCTCTTATAAGATAACTTTAGTTTTCTGTTAGATCACCTCATCTTTGTTTAAATCTTCCAAAGAGCCTCATAGATTACCTCACTATACAAAGTTACATTTGTAGCAATCTATATTAATTACAATTATTGCACTAATTTTACAAGACTAGGACATTTCGGTATGTCGAAGTATTATTCTCGTCTCGTCTCTTAGACAACTGGCAAACATTGCGCTCCATAATGCATACTCTTACGCAACACAACTGGCAAACATTGCGCTCCATAATGCATACTCTTACGCAACACAACTGGCAAACATTGCGCTCCATAATGCATACTCTTACGCAACACAACTGGCAAACATTGCGCTCCATAATGCATACTCTTACGCAACACAACTGGCAAACATTGCGCTCCATAATGCATACTCTTACGCAACACAACTGGCAAACATTGCGCTCCATAATGCATACTCTTGTAAATGTTCAGTCTTACGCAACACAACTGGCAAACATTGCGCTCCATAATGCATACTCTTGTAAATGTTCAGTCTTACGCAACACAACTGGCAAACATTGCGCTCCATAATGCATACTCTTGTAAATGTTCAGTCTTACGCAACACAACTGGCAAACATTGCGCTCCATAATGCATACTCTTGTAAATGTTCAGTCTTACGCAACACAACTGGCAAACATTGCGCTCCATAATGCATACTCTTGTAAATGTTCAGTCTTACGCAACACAACTGGCAAACATTGCGCTCCATAATGCATACTCTTGTAAATGTTCAGTCTTACGCAACACAACTGGCAAACATTGCGCTCCATAATGCATACTCTTGTAAATGTTCAGTCTTACGCAACACAACTGGCAAACATTGCGCTCCATAATGCATACTCTTGTAAATGTTCAGTCTTACGCAACACAACTGGCAAACATTGCGCTCCATAATGCATACTCTTGTAAATGTTCAGTCTTACGCAACACAACTGGCAAACATTGCGCTCCATAATGCATACTCTTGTAAATGTTCAGTCTTACGCAACACAACTGGCAAACATTGCGCTCCATAATGCATACTCTTGTAAATGTTCAGTCTTACGCAACACAACTGGCAAACATTGCGCTCCATAATGCATACTCTTGTAAATGTTCAGTCTTACGCAACACAACTGGCAAACATTGCGCTCCATAATGCATACTCTTGTAAATGTTCAGTCAGAGCGGTTTGGTAAACAAGGCGATATGTGTAGGTGTCTCAGCGAACAAGAACTTGTAATGCGACACGGGTCATGTGGGTTTATTAAATGCAGATGAGAGAAATGTTGTGTGTAGTAACTGAACAAATCAGTATCCACCTACTGTGACACACAAATGGTCCATTCGTTTGGGAGCTACGAAGCCACAGACAGGCACACACACACACACAGAACACCCCTCATTTTTTGCAACTTAGGTATAAAAACATTGCCTAGGGTACTAAACTACTGAACAAGAATGTAATTAGATTAGATTATATTTATTTATTTCATAAGGTAAGCACAGTGCAAGCATAAACAATTACTGGTGGTCCCCACACTAGGTCAAGCCTGTCTCGTGGGGGCCTTAAAGCCAAGTTAACAGAATAGAAATTAACAACGATGACAAGAGCAATAAACTAAAACTAAACTAAAATTATGTTTACAAATAGAACGTTAGTAGGCACATAAAGTGAGTCGTAGAAGTTGGTTAGAAGGTACAATGTTAGATGGAGGCATATTAACTATATGAAATAAAATTTGCAATTATCTGTTATGATATGATTCTTAGAAATTGTTCAGTAATATCATATGACATATTCAAAAGCCACTTGAGAACAATACGCTTAGCTTGGATGACTGTGCATGTTTTAACATCAAGTATTTTGAATATTTTATAGGTCAGAACGAGCGTAATACATTAAAAAATCGTTTTTGTCTGTCTGTTTGTTCGCGCATCACATATAAACTACCAGAAAGATTGCGTTGCAGGTTCCACTGTTGGTTAGCTTAGGATTTGATTTAAACAGCAGAGTACTTAATATCTCAAATCTATAAGTAGAACCCAAGCAATCGATGAAAAACTTTTTGACGTCGTATCGAAGTTTTATGATTTTTGGCAGGTATTTTAGATTAATTGGTTTTCGAAAAACATATAGGACCCTTACAACCCAGAAAAATTACAACGCGGAAGAAGCCGCGGGCACAACTCTAAAAAAAGTGTCCGAGTCTTACGTCCAGACACAAACTTGTATATACAAGTTGTATATACAACTTGTTTATAAACCCACGCTGTCTGAGAGGGAGAAAAAGCATATAGCATAGCAGTGTATAATACGTGCCACGAAAGATGAGACTTGTCGAGCGTCAGTAGTGGGAGCTTGCGCATGTATAGTCCTGTACGAAATAGTTATGCATAATTTGTAAATCTATTCAGGGATTAGATTTACAAATTATGTCGACGACATTCGGAATTAGGTGTATAGTAATACCATATTAAAATTCATCACAATATTTATTACGAAATAATAAAGTTAAAGATAAAAAAATGGGTGATTGATTGGTGAGGAACTACCTGAGTCGCTGTCTGACGAATCTCCTACTGTCATAATGATCTCCGTATCCGTCAAATTGACAATTATGTGACCAATTAATAGCTAAAAAAAGAAGGTTTTATCACATGGGGATTTCCATTCATTTGGTCCCATTTTATTTGCCTTTTATGTTACTAACTCTAGCACACGTTTTAGGTTCCATTGCACATTCTTACTATTTACTTACATAACCTTTTATTTTAGCCCCCATTTTGATTGGAATTAATAATAATAATAATAAATCTTTATTTCAGACATGTATTACATGTCCATAATGCTCGTACACCAAATTAAATATTTTTTTATAAAATAAGATATACTTCACACAAAAATTAAAATTACACTGAGAAAATTCACTTTTAAATATCTATTAGCAACTGTATTAAATGTCCATTGCAAGGACAATCAGGTTGTTCAGCAATGGTATTCAGAATGCTATTAACACTGCCTCGAGTTCTGCGTAAGAGAGATGCCGCCATATCAGCTTTCACACAGTTGCACTCGTATGCAACAAATCTACAAAGTAGAAAATATTTATAAACACAGGTTGAACTCGTCTGTACTGCGGAGGAGTCAAGCGGTGCGTGCGCGGGGCGAGGAGAACAGGAGGCAACTAACGCGCATGCGCAGCGCCATACCGCGCCTCCCGCGCTCTTTCTGACCTATAAATCGTAAAAAAAACAGTTTTCTACTGCGCATTTCAAATCACGTGATGTGTCAAGTCTCATCTTTCGTGGCGCGTAATTGTAGGGACACTGTGTAGAAAGAGTAATGATATAGAACTATGCCAGATCTCCATAGTGACTTAGGCTCGATGTAAAATTGTTGCGGACACAACTGATCAGTTTTTTAATATTTCAAGCATTATGTTGTAAGCTTTTGTGTGTTATTAGTTTTTGCTGGGAACTTATAAAAAACTGGTTATGAGGATATAAAGTTAACTTTAGAGGTTATGTGACTTTCGTTAGATTATGACACGGTTGATGGTCAAGGGAATAAAAAATCCTAGATAATTATTGAAATCTAATATTAAACTGACTTTAAGTAGGTAGCTCGTAAGGTTTACGATTATGTGTGATATCATTTATAAAGTATACCTACCTATACTTTATTAATCGTTTATTTGCACTATTACGTGTTATATTGGTGCAACAGTATAATTCGTAATTAGTATCAATTCACAGCAATTTCCGGTCATTTCTTTTCATTTTAATTCTTTTTTGTTTAATAACAGTTCCAGAATGTTATTGTTTAAATAAGAATGAGTTATATAATTTTATATAGTCAATAACGTGCCTAGATTTTGTGTCCCCGGCATTTAACATTTAAAAGTCTTGCATAGCAATTTCCGGTAATTTCTAAAAAATTTTTTTTTTTTAATAACTGTTACTGAATGTTATTGTTATAATAAGAATTAATTGTATTATTTTGTATGGTCATTAATGTGGATATATTTCGTGTATCCAGCATTTAATATTTAAAAATCTTGCACAGCAATTTCCGGTAATTTCTATTCATTTTAATTGATTATTTTATTAATAACCATTCTCGAATGTTATAGTTTTAATAAAAAAATATGTATTATTTTATATAGTGAATAATGTGTATATATTTCGTGTCCGCGGCATTTCAAATATAAAAGTCTTGGAAGCCGAAAGCTGGCATCCTCCTTTAGTTTTATAACATAATAATTAAGATTTTAAATTGTCATAGTCACTAACATTAGTATAAACATCAGATACGGGATATTTACTATGTATTTTATTTCCTTTGAGTTTTCGTCATACAAAAAAAACATGCTTAATATCCTGTTTCTAGTGTAAATACTACGTGTGTATATTATCATTAGATTATCATTATATTATCATTAGATTAGATTTTCTATTCCACCTTTTTCTGATGCAGTTGTTCACGAACTACGGAAAAATGGTGCAAGAACAAGACCACGATGGGAAAGCTTTCCAGGTTCTGGAATTCCTCGTAAGAGACTGGCCGTATCCGGAAGACTTTCCTTATGGAGTAGTGGGCGGCAGGCGGCTTCTGGAGGAAAGGCTAGAGGTAAATAGTTTTATCTACCCTTCAAAATAATAACTTTTCTAATGAAAAACTACTTAATATATAAAAAGTACACCGACTTCAAATAGTATAAAATTTAAAAGAAAGAAATAATTATTTTTTACGTCTGTGTTAACCCGACCACTAAAGTATATAAGGCTCAACCTAAAAAATAATAAAAATACACAACTTTAATGTGTACTTTTACTTATTTTTTTTACTTTTTTTCTTATTCATTAGTTACATTAAAGAATGCTTAAGAAAATGAAGTTCCTACTTAATTCCGTTCGCTAAGAAGAAAGCCCTAAGGGAAAGAGTTATATCTTTAAAACTATTGAACAGATTTTGATGAAACTTAATTTGTTCCCTAAGTTGAAAGATACTGAAATATTACAAAAAACATTATTGCAATTAGACTTGTACTTTCTGAGAAATACGTGAATATACATACTCACAAACATACATACATCCACGAAATTTGGCACATTTGTTTAGAGATCCATTTAGACTAATATATGTGAATGAAAGCATTTTTAACATCATAACATGATCAACTTGATAACCTCCGTTCTTATGTCGGTTAAAAATAAAATCATTTAATATCATAAATTGTAACAGATAAAATCATAAATTGAAATTCTCGTAAATATAATAAAGCAACAAGGAAAATAATAATATTGTGATGTAATTAATGACTATGCGTACTTTTAATGTGAAACGCACACACATAACTATTAAACCGACAACCGTTGAGAAAAACGAGTTTTTGAGTGGAAACCACGCTTAGGCAATCGTAGTGTGAGACGCCCGCTGGCCAGGTGGAGAGACGACTCGCGAAATACAGCTGGCAACGACTGGTTGAGAAGAACCGAAGATCGGGCTCAGTGGCATTCATTGGGAGAGGCCTACGTCCAGCAGTTGACAAGTATTAGCTGATGATGATGATGATGATGGTGATGAAAGGTTGACGCAGATATTGAGAGGGAACGCAGGCCACTGGCAGTCCGGTGAAATATGATCGCACGTAGGTTTGCACGCTGCTCGAGGGATGTGAAAATCACTCTTTTCAAGCCATACCGCCAGTCATTCTACTCGAGCAGCCTCTTGATTAACCACACTGCCAGGTTACCAGTGACCTACGAGCTACGAGTCCAGTATAGCGCCATATTCGGGCTGTTTTTGAAACTGCCTCGCTATTGCAGTGCATATAAGATGTTTTCTGAAGCGCGTACGGATGGCTTTCATGCGGTCATTCGAAAGAATGTCACTTTCTTGCTGCAGCGGCAGTTGCAATGGCATCCTGCAGACGATAGTTTCCGAAACAGGAGCGCCCCATAAAAAAAAAGATGATGAATGTTGGAAAATAATTTTTAATATTTTTGACGCGTAGGACATTTATTTAATTTATTTAATATGACGTTATTATAATATAATTTGTATGAATTATATTGTTTTATATAAATTTGTTTTGATTTTTGTAAATAATTAAGTATGGATTATTCTGAAATAAATGGATTAACAGTCTTCTTCTTCGTGTCGACAGGGTACATTTAATAGTTTTAAATCCACTTGGACCATTAAGTTGCACTTCTATGGCTTTACCAGTACACTGATACGTTTCTTCCAGTGTGCAGCGGTGGGGACACGAAGGACACTCCAGCAAGCGTGACATGGTTTGCTCGGGTTCTCCCTGTATCATTGACTGTCAATAATGTCCCACTTGCACAGGTTACTCCTGCAGCGTCCAACCTGGGTACGGAGTCTATTTAAGGCTTTCCACACTGGCCAAGGCTGTTCATGACCAGGCGGTAGCCCCTCCATTGGTGTTATTTGGTAGTTATCAGGTTTATGCCTCGTAGTCAACAGATTAATTCGAGCATATTTTAATTCGCTTGGGGCAACAGGCGTTACTGTTCTCAGGAAACTATGTCGGCTTTTTAATCTACTCGTATTAAGGGAAGGTTGAGCATTATGCAATGGGTGCCTGTTATCTATTTCTTGTTTTTCAATGGCTTTAATGGAATCTCTGCAAACACTGGGTGGAGTGATTCCCAATAAGGGATACAAAAGTGTCAGAGGAGTTGGTTTTAGGCAACCTCTCTTGATGCGACAGGTCGCATTGAGCGTGACGTCCACTTCTCTTACGTGGGCAGAACGATGCCATATTGAGCATGCGTATACTCCCGCAGAGAAGCTCAGTGAGAGACCTGATATTTGGAGTACTTGTGGAGAGGCTCCCAAGATTAAACGACGGCGCAGGTTATTTCTGGTTCCAACTTTTGCCTTTTCTTCTGTTTTCTGACAGTGTGCTTTAAAGCTTAATGTTCTGTGTAGTGAAACACCGAGATAGGTGGGCTTACAGCAATTTTCAATATTAACGCCCTGAATAGGGCAATTAGCTTGATGATTTCGCAAGTGGAAGACACAGGATTGGTTGGTCTTGGATGGGTTAGGCGTTAAGGTATTCGCATCGTAATATTTCTCGAGGTATTCCAGGGCGTGCGTTAGCCGTTCTTCAGTTTCTTCAAAGCTGTGTATGCGGCCAGAGCTTGGTCATCCGCATATATAAATCTTTCTGTGGACGGGATTCTAGGTTAATGGTTTGTGTAGATGTTGAACAATGGTAGTGCCAAAGCACTAGCTGTTTTTTAGATTTCGCCAACTACTTTTATCCGATTGGAGGTGGACTTGGAATCGTTTAGCAATAACTCTTAATGTTCACTGTGTCGTAGGCTGCAGACAGATCGACAAAAACAATACCAGTTATGTTTTTTGCCTCGTATACGTCTTTGATGTGTTCTATAAGCCTAAGGAGCAAGTCTTACCAGGTCTGAAACCTGCCTGCTCTGGTTTTTTGTTGGTTTAATTTGTGATTGTAAACGGTTCAACAGTAGTCTCTCTAAGAGTTTGAAGGTGTGGCAGAGTAGTGAAATAGGCCTGTAACTTTTTGGGTCTGTGTTTACTAGGTTCTAGAATAGCTATGACTTTAGATCTCCTCCAGAGTTTTGGAATGCGGCAGCTTTCAAGGACGGAGTTGAAGAGTGCCAAAAGCCACGAGACATCTACAAAGCCTAGGGGTTTTAATTGTTCAACCGTGATGTTGTCAACACCAGCAGCTTTGCCATTTGTAAGTGATTTCAGGGCTGTTATTAAATCGGTCAGGTTAAAAGGTGTAATAACATTATACATTTCGTGTTAAAAAAAAAAATTGAAGTAGTATACAATACCTCGTATGTCAAAATCGGACCAAGTTTTTATTTTAAACCCTTCCATTGCGTTGCCGTAGACGGGTAAAAAAATGCCTATGACATTCAATACATAAAGACAAATCGATTTATACCTCGTTTGTCAAAATTGAACCAATAGGGGCGACGCTATGGTAGAACATCCACATACCCACATACATAGATACATACATACATAAATACACACATAGACTGTTAAACTCATAACTCTTCCCTTGCTGTAGTCAGGTAAAAAACTTGTACTAATAGCAATTGACAACATTTATAAATTTTAACATTACCTTTTTCTCTGAATGAATTTTGAAAAAATATTTTTTTTCCCATCTAAGCTATATTTTCCGAGAAATTAATTAATTCTAAAAGGACGAAACTGCCAGAGTTCGATGGTATGAATAAGATTACCGAAGCCAACTTCGAAAAAAAAACACATATAAATATCTGTCAAAGTCAGGCTCTAGCGTAGTATTTTTTGTTCTTTACAGGCAATTGTATTTTATTATTCCACTGCAATCTGCTTGGTTGAGAGTTATTACTTAATATCTTTGTAGCTACTGCACTAAATATTTTGGAAAAATAAGAATAATGATCAGCATCGCAATATCTCGAAATGGTTTTCGAATTTCATTGCCTTATGAAATATGAAAACTTGTCAATTGCTAGTGCTGATACTAAATACTAAAAGCAATTATTGCTTCTGTTTTATTCACATTACCCATCAGTTAAGTTCAATGACAGACGTAAAAAAGGAGCCACGACTGCTCAAAATTGCAATTTATTCCAGAGAACTTTGGATAATATGTCTTGCAAGAAGCTGAGGCCATAGATAAAAATTTAAGAAAGATTGAACGGTTTCGAAATGTGGTTTCGAAGCATGTTACGAGTGACAAATTTGCGTTCATTTACTCCAAAATTTTAAAATGATCCCAACCTTAGAAATATTTAACACGCACAAACGGCTGAACCAATTTTGATAAATAGTTGCACTGTAAAATACTCAAATACTACTTTTACAGCAGGCAAACTCCCGCAAAAAACGCAACCACAGGTGCAGCAATTGCTGCATAAAATTTTGTATGTGCAAATCTAATCAGGCCTTTTAATTTATCAGATTTCTCCAGAGCAACACCAAGAGTTACGAGAAGTACGGACGCATATACGCAACAGTTTCGAAAATGTCCTTTGCTTCCTGATGCCGAACCCAGGGTCTAGAGTTGAGGAGTCAAGCTTCAAGGGCAACATTAACGGTACAAGACATACAATATTATTTACTAGCGAGAGAATTCATTAAATGGGCAGCAATATTGTCCTGTATAAATATCAACATCTACTGCAATCACCATGATGCCTACCAAGCGTTGTGTGGGGAAGTTTAACAAGTGGATGTTTTCCACCTTATGCTTATGCTATGATGTTATGTAATCCACCAACCTGTACTAAGCCACCGTAGTGCGGTACTGCCCATTCTCTCTCGGAGCGCGAATACTGGTCAGAGATAGAAGATAAGGCAGAACCCAGCGAAAGGACTCCGGTAGGCACATGACAGTCAAAGCGACAGTATTTCTGCTTGAGCATGTGGTTCCTAGCCAGCTAAGCGTACACTAGTGCCCACAGAACAAATGATGTTCTGTGCTAGTGCCCCTAAGATTTTATCGATGCATTTCTTATTCGGAGGCTCGTGCTCAGTTTTGCACGGTTCGTTGATTTTGTTAACGTAATTTATTTTGTATTGTTCCAGAAATTGGATCCAACTTCAAAATTCACTTGAAAGATCTGGTGTCGTCCATATTCAGCACAGACAAATTGATTCCTAAAACTGTAAATGGGCAGAAAATAAAGGCGGGAGAACTGTTCAACTATTTCAAGGCTTACATGACCATACTTAACAGTGACAAGGTTCCCAACCCAAGGAGCATTTTGCAGGTAAAACCATACTTGTTACGAAATAATATAGAGATCTAAAATTCACACACACTATGTAGTATGTAGATTGTTGTCCAAAAAATAAAATTGTATTGAATTTTTAAATATAATATTAGATATACCTTTGTGGAAAGGGTAGACACATCTGTTTTTTTTAAATAATTGTGAATTAATAGTGAAGAATAATTGAACATTACTTTTAAAGTTGAGCACAAAAATATAATAAAATAGAAATCAAATAATTATCGCGGCTATTTAGAATTTACTAATGAACGAGAGCAAGTCAGACCAACTTTGTTGTCATATCAAGTGAAAATTACTATAATTAGGTTTCCATAGTTTGGTGGCTTGGGATCCCAGCTACAGTAATCTGAGTGAATGCATGTCCAACACGTATATGGTTTGCATAGTTTGGTAGCTTGGAATCCCAGCTACAGTAATCTGAGTG
This sequence comes from Alsophila aescularia, assembly GCA_946251855.1. Lineage (NCBI taxonomy): Eukaryota > Metazoa > Arthropoda > Insecta > Lepidoptera > Geometridae > Alsophila > Alsophila aescularia. The sequence goes on from OX276381.1 coordinate 57,326,297, forward strand.
AATGCATGTCCAACACGTATATGGTTTGCATAGTTTGGTAGCTTGGGATCCCAGCTACAGTAATCTGAGTGAATGCATGTCCAACACGTATATGGTTTGCATAGTTTGGTAGCTTGGGATCCCAGCTACAGTAATCTGAGTGAATGCATGTCCAACACGTATATGGTTTGCATAGTTTGGTAGCTTGGGATCCCAGCTACAGTAATCTGAGTGAATGCATGTCCAACACGTATATGGTTTGCATAGTTTGGTAGCTTGGGATCCCAGCTACAGTAATCTGAGTGAATGCATGTCCAACACGTATATGGTTTGCATAGTTTGGTAGCTTGGGATCCCAGCTACAGTAATCTGAGTGAATGCATGTCCAACACGTATATGGTTTGCATAGTTTGGTAGCTTGGGATCCCAGCTACAGTAATCTGAGTGAATGCATGTCCAACACGTATATGGTTTGCATAGTTTGGTAGCTTGGGATCCCAGCTACAGTAATCTGAGTGAATGCATGTCCAACACGTATATGGTTTGCATAGTTTGGTAGCTTGGGATCCCAGCTACAGTAATCTGAGTGAATGCATGTCCAACACGTATATGGTTTGCATAGTTTGGTAGCTTGGGATCCCAGCTACAGTAATCTGAGTGAATGCATGTCCAACACGTATATGGTTTGCATAGTTTGGTAGCTTGGGATCCCAGCTACAGTAATCTGAGTGAATGCATGTCCAACACGTATATGGTTTGCATAGTTTGGTAGCTTGGGATCCCAGCTACAGTAATCTGAGTGAATGCATGTCCAACACGTATATGGTTTGCATAGTTTGGTAGCTTGGGATCCCAGCTACAGTAATCTGAGTGAATGCATGTCCAACACGTATATGGTTTGCATAGTTTGGTAGCTTGGGATCCCAGCTACAGTAATCTGAGTGAATGCATGTCCAACACGTATATGGTTTGCATAGTTTGGTAGCTTGGGATCCCAGCTACAGTAATCTGAGTGAATGCATGTCCAACACGTATATGGGCGTTTTATTTTGACTGGAGGAGTCGTAGTAGTTACCTAGTAATTTTGTTATAGAATAGTATTACATTTTTTCAGGTTCCGATAGTTAATGGTTTTTTGATGTTTGGAAGTTTATTTAAATTGGAAAATGTATGATGTCATACTTAATAGCTTAATTATTCACAGGCAACCGTAGAAGCAGGTCTTCTCTCCTCAATAATTGAAGCTCGTGAAGTATATGAGAAAGGGATGGATTCCGAGTGCGGACCGACCAAACCCGCTTTCACCGTTAGTGACCTGCAAGACCTGCATCGCAAAAATATGTCTGCAGCACGCACAACCTTGACGACCAAGAAAACGATGGCCTCCAAGGAAGAAGTCAACAATTATCTAGACAAACTCAATAAGGTAGCTTACTTGCAAGCATAATTATGTTAACTGTTGTTATGTTTTTTTAATATGTTAATTTCAAAGAAAAATTAGTTATCAACAGCCAGTGATACTCATGGAAGAATAAAAAAATGATTTGAATGTTATAAAATTCATAAAATATGAGATGTTAGGTTAACCGGTTCTACACGGTGAGCAACCAACATCACCACCTTGCTCGTTTTAGACCGTGTAGTGGTTTGCCATCTTTAGTTTGACCTTCAACGTCCAAATCCTATATTACTATACTCTTTGGTCCAAGTCAACGGGCGTGCGTTGGCGACTGCAGCAGTCGCAAGCAACAGTCGATAACCATGTAGACGCTTATTTCCAACAAGTATGTTTTCTGTGCGGGAACTTTGAACACACTGAATTTGTGGCCTTGTTGGTGAACGTGCAGTCGGAAACGACGACGGCGGTGAGCGACCAACACCTCAACAAGGGCACCTTGGCGGAGGCTTGGCTGCTCAGCGTGTAGAACAGGTTTTACTGCTGGACTTGAGAGTAGCTAATCAGCAAAGAAGCCGTTTTTAGGTGCGGATAGGAGTCAGCACAAATCTGAAGTTTGAAGTTATGTATAAACGCATACCTTTATCAGTTAATGCTTTCAATTTGTGAAAGTCGAGCTTCGGTTACGTACAGTTACGCTCAAAAGTAGAGACACACTATGGGTTAATTACGTTTTAACCCTGGTATAGGATTCCATATACCCAAACTTAAATACTAACAATTATTTTTAGGAGCTGGAAAACCGTTTACCCCAGTTCGAACAAAGCAACCTATCAAAGATTGAAACGGCGATGAAAAAAGCTAGTGAAAAATACGAGGAGGTTTTCGATAAATCTAGCAACCACAGACAACTGTGCCTACATCCGTTGGACCTCGAAAAAGTTCACAAAAAGGCTGTTGAAGAAGCTGTGAAACTTTACGATGCGCATGTGAAAAGAATTTCAAATAAGCCCGATCAAAAAAAATATGAACTTACTCAGGTAAGCCTTTAAAGCAAGGTACAATAAGTGTATTATTGTTTAAAGCAAGGTACAACAAGTGTATTATTGTTTACAGCAAGGTACAACAAGTGTATTATTGTTTAAAGCAAGGTACAACAAGTGTATTATTGTTTACAGCAAGGTACAACAAGTGTATTATTGTTTACAGCAAGGTACAACAAGTGTATTATTGTTTACTTTTGTTTTAAAAATACGAGTGTAATTAGAAGACTGCTTTTAATTTGACTAAAACAAACATGTATCTATATATTTTGATTTAGCTTTTTGATGAGTATAGGCCGACATTGCATTTTATTATATTTATTATATATAAATTATGTTGAAATTATACAATCGATATATCTTGACAAGAGCTAGCTGCAAAACCAAGCTGTATACCCAGATTTCATTATCATCAGTTTTCTGGATTGTATCCCTATGACGTATAGTATTGTATTGACGTTAAAAATGTGGGCGGGCACAAAATCCTATGAAGGTTTAGTTCACGTTCACGTGTCACGTTCGACACCTTGCAGTCGTGTTGAGATTAAGTTCGCTGCTTTCGCCATCCACGAAAGCTAGATAGAGAGGTTTATTGAATTCCGAGAACTTCTCAATGACCTGATTGAGCGCGGAGGTGATCGGTACTGGAGAAGCTGGGGCGGAAGCCAGCTTCTGTAGGTATGTATCAGGACGGAAGCATGCTCAGTTGTATTTTTTGCGCTCGGAATAGAGGTTTTTGTAGAACTGTGTGCTTATTTCTAATAGTTTTTCGCGACTGTTATGTTTCACTCCATTTTCGTCGTCCAAAATGTTTATCCAACATTTTCGAGATGCCTTGTTTTGCCGCTATGAGCGAATTGTGCTTGTAGTGCTACTTTTGCTTGATGGAAATTTAATTGTCTTATATCGTGCCTTATATACTACGCTTTACTTTTTTGTCGACTTTTCTATATTCAATGGTGCCAATTTCAACTTGTTTAAGTTATTATTTGCTAACTTAGATCAACTTGTTTAAATTATTATTTGCTAACTTAGATCAACTTGTTTAAGTTATTATTTGCTAACTTAGATCAACTTGTTTAAGTTATTATTTGCTAACTTAGATCAACTTGTTTAAGTTATTATTTGCTAACTTAGATCAACTTGTTTAAGTTATTATTTGCTAACTTAGATCAACTTGTTTAAGTTATTATTTGCTAACTTAGATCAACTTGTTTAAGTTATTATTTGCTAACTTAGATCAACTTGTTTAAGTTATTATTTGCTAACTTAGATCAACCGACAAATCTAATGAGTATTACAAAAATATATTTAATTACAGAGATTTGAGAGCCGGTACGTGCAGCTGAACATGACCAACTATAAAAACAACGCAGAGGCAGTGAGAGATCTGCAAACGGAGTACTGGAAGTTTATGGAAACCAAGTTTGTGAACCCCCCAATGTCTGACGCTGACTTCAGGCATGCCCACGACGCTGGCCTCAATACAGCTCTCGCCAAGTTTCAAGCCAGAAGAAACAGCCCCAACTCGTACCCTAATGATATTTACAAAGAAGATTTAGTGAAGGTGAGATCCACTCAGCTTAAGGACAAAGAGTGGTCGTTTGCTCATAATAATGTTCTTCTATTTTCTGACGGGTTTTTTCGAAATAAAGTAAACTATTGACAATACAGTTGACTTATCAGATATCTAATTTGTTGATTTTTATGCAACGTTATTTATTGTTTACGCAATTTGAGAAACTAGTTAGTTCAGAATTACCAGCACATCCCAATAAACAGACTTTTGTGGGCAAAAATTCTGGCACTCCAGATCTCGCACATCAAGTTACACTGATTCCGGACAGAAGGTTGATGTGGATCGTGAAGCGAAAGTTTTATATTTAAAATGAAAGGAAGTTAGGCCGAAACAAATGAATGTTTTATTAATAAGAGTAATTTGTTTTATTTAAGTTAGCAACAATAAAAAAACCGTTAAAGTACAAGGAACGATGATAGATCTATGACAAGGATATAAAATATATTTCGAAAAAAAAACGTCTTCAAAATAAAAAAGTTATTTTGTAAAAAACCACTAAAAATAATAAAATAATTACAATTGAGCCGGAACAGTATCACTTTTTAGAAATAACCAACATAATAATAATGCATAAATACAACATAAGATAAGAAAGAGTTTTTTGAAGGCGGTGCCAAACCCAGGCATCATAGATGAATAAAACCTACTATAACAACAGAATTAGTTCTGACGAAAATAATGTATGATTTCACTGGAATGAAATGGAACTCATTAAAAAAATGGTTACACATCTCGTAGATATTGTTAAAGGGACTACTGGTGGATGGTAAATAATAAGATTTAATGAACTGTAATAAATGGTGCGGTATAATCACTAAATATAGTACGAGTACATTACGATGAGCAGTATAACAAAGGGAGGCGCAGGGGCAAGTGTCCGCGGGCGGCGCTGGTGCACTATATATATGGGTGCCGGTGCCGGCGTGGTGTGGTGGCTCGTCGTCCCCTCCGGTCCCCGCACTGGCTGATGCGTAGACAGATATGAGGAAACATAAACCCAAAACAAATGGATTTATAAGTTGTAAATGCTGTAATGATGTTTGTGTCCTTTTATAAAGCAATCTATTACGAGACACCACCTGTAACACATATCCAGTTGCTTACCGCGACGCGCACGCGCAGTATGCTCGCTGCAGCGCGCAATGTTAGATATTTCGCCACCTGATGATCTACTGGCCAATCAATTAAGCCTAAACTCGAAGGTTGATGGTTGGTTAATTGGTTCCTATGACGCCACCCCAATTTATCATACCAAGGATATCTCATTAGACCACAGAACTTATGAAGACAAACCCAATGAAACCAAACTCGAAGGTCAATTCAATTCATTTATTAGTCTTTTGACATTTCCATGCACTTAGACATGTCACAATAAAATAATACAATGTACACAATTATAGAGAAAAAAAGCATTAAATTATCAATACAAAAATGGAAATGTAACAATGGCAATTAAAAAAAAATGTATCTGCAATAGCATCGTCAATTATTGTAAAACAAAATTAATAAAAATAAAAAGGTAATACGCACTGTATCAGTTCCAACATCGTCAAAAGTGAATATAATTAATCTATTACAAATATATTTTTGTCAGCTAAAGCCTCTCTCATATTATAATAGCTTTTCTGTATTAAATGATTCTTCTCTACAGCAAAAAATTCGTTATTGTTTATGTCTTTGACCGATTTCAGAATTTTATTATACAATCGTATGCCCATGAAATAAAAGCTTATTGAAATCTTAGACAGTCTTATCTTGGGCATAGTTAAGCGGTCCCTATGCCTAGTGTTGAAGTTGTGAATATCTTTTATTTTGAGCGTATTATCTATATTTTCTCGGATATACACTAAGCGTTGGTAAATAAATTCTCCCGTCATTGTTAATGTATTCAAGTCTCTGACTTTATCTCTTCAGGTTTCCGTTTGTCTAATGCTCAAAATATACCTAATAGCTCGTATTTGCAGCATAAAAACTCTATTAGATTCTGCTGCTGTACCCCAAAACAAAATTCTATTAGATTCTGCTGCTGTACCCCAAAAAAAAAATCCATATGTCATCAAGGAGTGAAAATATGCAAAATAAACATCTTTTGCAGATTTGATCCCTCCAAGTTCTTTATGTTTTTTTATTGCATAAGTAGCAGAGCATAACTTCTGTGTCAATTTTTCAATATGTACTGCCCATGTCAATTTTTTATCCAACCATATAACTAAAAGGTTCCAAAACGTCCTTTGATAAATTAAAATTTAAGTTGGTATTAGTAATATAATGTCTAATAAATATGTCGAGGAATTAATTAGTTAATTCCTCGACACATTTATTAGACATTCTAGGTGTTCCATTATTTGATTGTTGAATTCCTATGACTACCTTCCGGCTGCATCACATAAAACCAGAGAACTCATCATGACAAACCAAATGAGCCAAAACTCGAAAAAGTTCTATAATTTTGTTGTTGAGTTTCTGCAACTACCTTCCGGCTCTATCATCAGACCCTGGATACTGCATAACACCAGGGAGCCCATTAAGACAAACCAAATGAGCCCAAACTCGAAAGGTTTCCATCATTATGTTGTTGAGTTCCTGTGAATACCTTCCGGCTCCATCATCAGACCCTGGATACCACATAACAGCAGAGAGCTCATTAAGACATATCAAATGAGCCCAAACTTGAAAGGTTTCCATCATTTTGTTGTTGAGTTCCTGTGACTACCTTCCGGCTCCATCATCCGACCCTGGATACTACATAACACCAGAGAGCTCATTAAGACAAACCAAATGAGCCCAAACTCAAAAGGTCTCCATCATTTTGTTGTTGAGTTCCTGTGACTACCTTCCGGCTCCATCATCAGACGCTGGATACTACATAACACCAGAGAACTCACCAAACCAAACCAAATGAGCCCAAACTAGAAGGGGTTCCACCATTATGTTATTGAGTTCCTGTGACTACCATCCGGCTCCATCATCAGACCCTGGATACCACATAACACCCGAGAACTATTCAAGACAAACCAAATGAGTCCAAACTCGAAGGAGTTCCATCATTTTGTTGTTAAGTTCCTGTGACTACCTTTCGGCTCCATCATCAGTTCCGGGATACCACATAACGCCAGAGAATTCAACAAGACAAACCAAATGAGCCCAAACTAGAATTCTATCATTTTGTTGTTGATTTCCTATGACTACCTTCTGGCTCCGCTCCATCATCAGACCCTGGATACCACATAAAACCAGAAAACTCACGAAGACAAACCAAATGAGCCCAAACTCGAAGGGGTTCCATCATTTTGTTGTTGAGTTCCTGTGACTACCTTCCAGCTCCATCATCAGACCCTGGATACCATATAACACCCGAGAACTCTTCAAGACAAACCAAATGTGTCCAAACACGAAGAAGTTCCATCATTTTGTTGTTGAGTTCCTGTGACTACTTTCCGGCTCCATCATCAGTTCCTGGATACCACATAACACCAGAGAATTCATCAAGACAAACCCAAATGAGCCCAAACTCGAATTCTATCATTTTGTTGTTGATTTCCTGTGACTACCTTCCGGCTTCACTCCATCATCAGACCCTGGATACCACATAAACCCAGAAAACTCGCCAAGACAAACCAAATGAGCCAAAACTCGAAGGGGTTCCATCATTTTGGTGTTGAGTTCCTGTGACTACCTTCCAGCTCCATCATCAGACCCTTGATACCACATAAAACCAGAGACGATCTCATCAAGACAAACCAAATGAGCCCAAACTCGAAGAGATTCCATCATCCGATTGTGTAGTGCCGTTGACTACTACTATTACTACTACAAAATCAAGGCAATATGAACACAAAATCGAATGGATTTACTCAAAAAACTATTTATTCTCAAAAAACTGCTAAATTAATTTTTTCATACAATTTATATGGGTCCACCTGAAGAGTAAAATAAAAAAATAATTTTCTAAATAGGTTCGCAATTGACGGAGATATCGACCGACATACATAAAAATAAAAATAAAAAACATACATAGATAGATAATTCTTTATTGAACCACACAAATAAAAATCTTACAACTAAAAAAACAAAATTAATAATAAAGTGTCACAATGGGCGGTCTTATCGCTCAGAGCGATCTCTTCCAGACAACCGTGAACATACCACGTACAGTCATACGTACAGTCGAACATATAACCGTCTCCTTTTCTGAAGTCTCTTAATAAAAGTAAACGTGAAAAAAAAGCGCGACCGTGGTCTATCGACGTCTGCGTGCGTGCCGGGCGCGAGCTGGCTGCAGTGCAGTGCCACAGACTCACGATTAAATCGCATTGTAAGGCTACCCCTTACAATGCGATTTAATCTCGTTGGCGGAGTAATCTTGAGAACCGTGTATCTGTGGAAATAGTACGCCACAGTTTAAAAACATATTTAGTTTTATCCTATAAGCACACTATTGTAAAGCAGGGGCACATCTTTAGTGTGGAGAGCGTATCGGCAAATCCATTATCAATATATAAAAGTGAAACGTTGTCTGTTTGTTTGTTTGTTTGGGGAGCTTTCACGCGATAACCGCTGGACGGATTTTGATGAAATTTGGAATAGAGATAGCTTATACCCTAGAATAAAAGATAAGATACTTTTTATCCCGGAAAATTCCACGAATTCCGTGGAAGTTTCCACGGGAAAACTGGAACAAGTTCAATAGTCGCTGTAAGGAACAGTTGCCATGGAAACGAAATAACAAGACTGTCAAAAATCATCAAGACCGTTGATGCCACAGATTAAGTAGTTGATGCTATACCAACAACAAGACACAGAGGCCATAACCAAGAAGTCTTAAGTCTACTTTTGCATTAGTTTTTAATATCCTACAGAAGATAACTATACGCGATAAACTGTAGTCCGCGTGGACGATGTCGCGGGCGGATACGCTAGATAAAAAAAAACGTTATTTCACAATACAAAGTAGGTAGGTGCACCTCATTGGTAATTACTTAAAATTTTATTGAAGTGGTAAAAATAAACTAATGCAAAGTTACGCTAACATCCCACACCAGGCTCGAGGCGTGTTTCGTGGGCGCTATCTAACAAATGAGTTTTCAGAGTTGTGTGCGGTTTCCATCGCTCCGTGCTTCCGAGGGCACGTTAAGCTGTCGGTCCCGGTTGTTATTGATTAGTAGCAGTCGTTAAGCCATATCAGAGGCCTTCGAGCGGCCTGACAAACACCAGAGGCCAGCACTACCTCATACGACAAACAAACAACTACTATATAGGCACTGATAGTCACAAACACAAACATGGGTCGCGTAGTTATCATCAACAACCTATACTGGTCGAAAATACTAACGGAATGACACATGTTGTCGTGGAAAATAAATAAGAACAATTCTGTCAAGTTCGTGAGTAATAATGCAGTTGTTTAAGGTCAAAGAGCCCACAATCATTGTTGCCAAAGATTTTGAATTACGCTTTCAGGCTTTTTTTTTAGAAGTAACGATGCTATATGAAAAAATACGCGATGAAAGCGCTACCCGTGCTAAGCTGAAGCAAGTCACTAGTCCATACCAATATATAAAAGTGAAACGTTGTCTGTTTGTATAATTGTTTGTTTTGGGAGCTTTCACGCGATTTTTGATAACGACTGGACGGATTTTGATGAAATTTAGAATGGTGACAGCTTAAACCCTAGAATAAAACATAGGGTACTTTTATACCGGAAAATTGAATGTTTCCGCGGGAAAACTGTAAAATGTTGATTATTCACTGTAAAGAACGGTTGCCATCACAGAATAGTATGTGGTTGCCATGGAAACGAAATAACAAGTCTGTCAAAAAACATCAAGAGCATTGGTGCTATACCTACTTTTGCATTGGTTTTTAATATCCTAGAAGAAAATAGGACATGTTTTTTCGCGATAAACAGTAGTCCGCGCGTACGTAGTCGCGGGCGGAAAAACAGTAGTCCGCGCGTACGTAGTCGCTGGCGGAAAAACAGTAGTCCGCGCGTACGTAGTCGCTGGCGGAAAAACAGTAGTCCGCGCGTACGTAGTCGCTGGCGGAAAAACTGGTTACTTTATATTCGTTTATTGAAGTAGTACTTATGAACATATTATCTCGATACTTCTATTTCTTTACTGGAGGTGTTACTTGTTTCAGATTGCCATGGATACTTTTTGGAGAATTCAAGCAATCAATCTCCTTAAAATAGAACAGGAACAAATAAGAAAAGAACAAGAAAAGCGTAGAATCGAACAAGAACGAATTAAAGCTGAACTGGATATGGTCAGAGCTGAGCAATCAAGAAAAGAGCAAGAACAAATCAAAGCTGAACAGAATAGGATCAGAGAAGAGAAAATAAGAAAAGAACAAGAAATTCAAAAGATGAAAGTTGAACAGGAAAGCATCAAAGCCGAGCAAATAAGAAGAGAACAGGAAATGAAACAAAATAAAGCTGAACAAGATAAGATGTTTGCCGAAAGAATAAGAGTAGAAAAAGAACTAAGTAAATCTGAAAAAGAGAAAGCCGTAATTGTGGAGCAAAAAAAAGCAACTGACAAAGAAATTATAAGTATCCAAGAAGAAATGAAAAACTTGAAGTCAGATTATGAGAAATGTAAACAGTCAGTGGAAAGTGTTACTGCGTCGGAAAATAGAGGAATAGTCAAGGATGTGCTTCACGGGATAGGACATGTGGCAACAAGTGTTATTAATGAAGTGAGCCCCTTTTAGGATGATCTTAACGGGAAATTCACATATTTACAGCACCATTAAACTACATTAGATAAGTAGATAAACTCTGAAGTGTTTTACTACAAAACAGCAACTATTAAATACCTACATAGTAACCCTAACAGTAAACGCTACAAAAGGTGGTTTCATCTCGCAAAACAAACACTTTCAGAAAAATTAAACATAATTATGACAAGCATTTGCCATGACAATTAATGTAATTTTTATAGGCTTAGGATTTTTCCCTACGCTCAGTCAGTTTAGTAGACTTGCAAAAGTCTACTAAACTGACTGAGCGATACTTATATCTGCCCAATCGCAATTTCACATGTGTAAGAATTTGCGAAATGCGTGAACGCTCAATACTTTTACTGCAATACTGTGCTAAGCTGTGCGCTGAATATGAAAAGCACCATATTATCGTAATGCAGTCGAACGTTTTCCACTACTAGGCCGAGTATATCAACGGTGAAGGTACGGTTACCGCGAACATAAATGTATGAAAACAAGTTATGCGGTACCCTTTTACGTGGACACTCACGGTCAAACTAGTCCACAAATTTAAAGCCGCTCAGCGAGCTATGGAGAGAGTTTTGCTTGGAGTTTCCCTGAGATCAAGATTCGTAATGAAGATATCCGACGGAGAACCAAGGTAACCGATATAGCTCAAAGGTAAAGTGGCAGTGGACTAGTCATATTTCCCGAAGAACCGATAACCGTTGGGGTAGACGAGTTCTCGATTGGAGACCACGTTTAGGCAAACGTAGTGTAGGACGCCAGGCCAGGTAGAGTGACGACCTGCGAAAAACGTCTGGTAGAAAATGGATGAGAAGAGCTGAAGACCGAGCTCAGTGGCGTGCATTACGAGTGGACTACGTCCAGCAGTGGACAGATATAGGCTGTTGATGATGATGATGATGATGGTATTCTCTGGCCTGGTGGATTTTCAAACACATATGACAGCCGTCATTGGTCGACAGGGGCATGTGCCGTCGCTGGTGCCGCGCAGTCAAGTAATCGAGAAACGTACTAATAACCCTTGTGTTCTAATAACTGTAAATACTGCTAATGTTGTGACGTTATTACGATCAACATAGTCTTTGTGATTGTATTCAATGTGTGTTCTGTGATCATGTTCAATGCTATTTTCAAAATGTTTGTGTAACTATTGCGTTAATTGTAATAATTACTATTGCTTAACTCTTGTAAATTGACTGTCTTAAATAATCTGGTAGGTATAAATTATAAATTTTTAGTATGTTAGATATTTATTATGTTAGATGTTAATTAAATGTATTAAATAGTTACATGCTAATGATTATTATAATAATAATGATAAAATATCTCTAAAGAGGATCTTGCTAAACGGATTAAAAGAAAGGATTTGATAACAAGGCATGTCCATGAATGCAGGAAACAAATAAAGATCAACAACTTAATACTTGGTACTATTGTTCAAAATACGATCATGGACTATTTGTGGTGTGCGTGTCGCGTGGTCGCTTGATATGTAGTCGATTAGTTATTTGCTAGGAGGATACATATGTGTGCTGTACGGCTTAAAACTATGGATAACGGCTTTTTACTTTTTATGATGATAAAGTTTAGTTACCTATTTGCCAATTAAAGAAGCCGTCTCCACTATAAGCGAGCCACGCGCGGAGTTTTGGTGGAACACGAATCGGGCGAACTTAGTGAATCCTTATTTGTTTCCTACATCGATGGGCATGGTGCTTACTCGCTATACCACATGAAATTCCTTGCAGAAAACGTGTGACTTCATAACGGCAATTCATGTAAAATTCTATTAACATTTCGTACCGCAAAGCGTTACGTGTCTGAATAGTCATATGATAGCGAATAACGTATTCCGTCTCTGTACTCCTCGATATGAAGCGTATTTGTTGTCATGAGGTTCCTCACTCTACACCCTAACCACGGGTAGTTTTGGCCCTGCTCCGCTACCAGTAGTACCATATACCCTATGTTCAAGTTATTAATAATATTTTTATTTGTACTTATCTACTATTTATGAAGTGCTGTGAATGTGTGGAATGATAAAAAAAACGCTACATAGTTTCTTGCCGGTTTCTTCTATAGTGGTGTATTCCGAATCCGGTGGTAGATTCAGTAGTCAATAAACAGAATTGCATTTGAAACGAATATTCTAGTTTTTATTAACACTCCTTAGACGATGCTATTTATACAGTGGTTTCAAGGTACCACACATATAGGTACATAGGTACTAAACTTGGAATTTAGCAAGATTTTATAAGATACTAGCTTTACCGCGGCTTTGCCTGCGTGCAATTCCATTTAAAAGTAGCCCGTACATGTTATCCCTGGACCAAAAGTACCAATAAAGTATAATATACTACATTTCTTCAAAATTCATTCAGTCGTTAATTATTTTTTTCGATTGCTCGGCATCTAATCATGGGATTAAGACACCAAGCCACCATTATACCATTTGCTTGTATTAAGTACTCTATACAAGTTTTTTTGGAAATTTTCTTCATGTTTCTTTTTTGGTACTTGCTGCTTTAATATAATTATAGAAGATAAACTTGCTTATATATAATACTAGCTTTCGACCGCGACTTCATCCGCGCGGACTACAGTTTATCGCGGAAAAGCATCCTATGTTCATCTAGGATAACACCTATGCGAAAGTATAGCACCAACGCTCTTGATGCCTTTTGACAGACTTGTTATTATTTCGTTTCCATGGCAACCGTTCTTTACAGCGAGTGATCGACATTATCCAGTTTTCCCGTGGAAACTTACCAATTTCTGTAACAAAAAGTATGTGGAGTACCTATTTAAAAAGTTTCATCAAAACACACAAACAAACAGACAACGTTTCACTTTAATATATTGGTGTGATTTGGGTTAACCAACCATCTTTGCTAAAAGTCGTGAAAAAGTGTCGGAGACATGATCACAGCCGTGACGTAAAAGTGATGTTTTTTTTACTACCGACAAACAGAAACACTTTCGCTGTTTCGCTGTTTGCATTTTTAATAGGATTAGGTCCTTAACACTCCCTAGATTTACGTATAAAAATATGTACGAAAGAATACCCAGCTTATCTTTGTACTGTTACTTATTCTGTGGTATATTGTTGAAGAGATAGTGACGAAGACAATCACGCCACTGTTGCCGTATTACAGATCATGGTTTCAATCAGATTGTCACTTTCTTCATAGCAATTTTGACTCTATCGCAAGACATTGGTGATAGCGATATTGACAATCCGATTGAAATCAAGTTCTGTGGTCGGGCCCCTGCAGTACGATTTTGTAATGTTGATCATATGGTTTCGAGCCGTCAAATTCATTTGTGCCTTGCAATAGAGTCGATTTTGCTATGAAAAAAGTGACAATCTGATTGAAGCCAAGTTCTGTGGTCGGGCCGCTGGTGTCGATGAAGTTTCAAAGAAGTAGCGAATAACTAAAGATGTTGCTAGAGTACATAAGCATTTCTTGCAAACACACTGTATTTAAATCAATGTGATAAATAATAATAATAGCCGACGATTGGAATTGGAACCCAGACCACTATTCAGTGTCACACCAGTGCTGCCAGATAGACAAATGTATTGAGAACTAAAACTAAAGCAAAAAGCGCTAGAATCAGCACTAAATTTATGTTATAAAAAGAAAAATAACATAAGAATGGAAACATCTATACTGATAATAAAACTGTAACAGGTCCAGTTCTGTTCATTGAATATATTTTGTATCATTTTTAGAGGCTGTTCTGTATTCCATACTGATGCCAAAAGTGTTTTTGTTTCTATCTGTATCTTGGCCTAGGCATCACGCCAAAACTACTGAATGAATTTAAATAAAACTTGGTATGATTTGAGTTCATATTACAAGGTAGGACATAGAATGCTTTTCATTCCGTAAAATTAAAGGGTTCCCGCAGAATAGGGGTTGAAAGTTATTTCAACGAATACTTATCACGCTGATACTATTGGTCGGATTTTGATGCAACTTGGCACAGTCATAGTTTATATGATAGGTTAAAATTAAATATACTTTTCATCTCGAAACATAAAGGGTTTCTGCAGGATAGGGGTCCAAATTGTGTACACTGAAGATATTATGTATATTTTTTTGGAGGCTGTTATATATTCAATACTGAAGCCAAAACTGTATTTTTTAATTTTAGTCTTTCTGTCTGTATGTCTGTATCCTAGCCGCGCATCTGCCGAAATCACTGAATAAATTTCTAATGAAACGGCATGAAAGCAGTGTGACCACGAGTAAAAATAATTCCTCGTGGTCACACTAGCGTGACAAAACGGTGTGACCACGAGTGACTGAACTTCTACTACACGGATTTTGATGCAAATTGGCACAGTCATAGTTTATATGATAAGTGAAAAATTGATACCTTTTATACCGAAAAAATAAAGGGTTCCTGCGTGATAACGGTACAAATTCTGTACATTGAAAGTATTTAGAAAATAGTTTTTTGTAGTCTGTTCTACTATTTGTACTGAATCCAAACCTGTTATTTTTTCATTTTTTTCTGGTGTCTGTCTGTCTGTCTGTATCTTGGACTTGCATTACGCCAAAACTACTGAATGAATTCAAATGAAACTTGTTATGATTTGAGATCATACTACGGGGTAGGACATTATGGGACATGCCCCGTGCGCCCACTGGCTTCACCGACTGGTGGGTATATACTTTTCATGCCGGTAAATTAAAGGGTCCCCGCAGGTTAGTGGTATTTTATTTGGAGTTGGTAATCATATTTTACGGTTTATAGTTACTTTCTTAGTTCACCTCTAGGATACTCAAGGAATTATTCTCAAAATTTCAAATACCTAGCCACCAGTTGAGGCTGGGCGCTGTGTGTCAGTCAGTCAGTCAGTAGGTATGTCACAGTACTGTTTTAGAGGCATGATTCAAATAATGTAATAAAACACATATTTTATATTCTGCTTTACTTATAATGAAGCAGTAAGTACCAAAAAAAAACTGTAAAAGGAATATATTACAAAAAAAAAACAAAACGTGTCGGTCTTCTTTTTTTTCTTTTTTTTTTTATTACGGACTTGGCAATCGTTTGACCACGATCTCACCTGATGGAAAGCGATGATGTGGTCGAAGGTGTAGCACGCTTGCCTAGTAGATACCTATTCACTCTTGACTTGAACACACCGGTGTTATAATTTACCGGAAACACTGACGAGGGCAGGGCATTCCACTCCTTTGCAGTTCTTATAATAAATGAAGAAGCGTAACGCTTCGTTCTTGTGCGAGGTATTTCAACCATGAAAGGGTGGCGCTTTGCTGATCGTCTAGTCGTACGGTGATCGAAAGGTGATGGGGGAATCAGGTTGTGCAGTTCTTGTGCACACTCTCCATAGTGCAATCTGTAGAATACCGCCAGGCTTGCTACCTCACGTCGATGCGCCAGACTCTGAAGCTTACTCTTTAGCAGAGTGTCATCCCCAATGAGCCTGATAGCACGTCTCTCAATTGGATCCAAAGACTCGAGCTGATACTTGGCAGAACCGTCCCAGAGGTGGTAGCAGTACTCCATACAAGATCGGACCTGTGCTTGATAAAGATTCAAAAGCTGTCCCGGTGTGAAGTACCGCCTAACCTTAGACAAAATACCAAGTTTTTTTGCAGCTACCTTGGCTTTGGATTCGATATAAGACCCAAAATTCAGGTTTGATGTGAGTTCGACACCCAAAAGCTCCAAATGGTCGCCTATTGGTATTGTTACACTTTGGAAAGACGGAGATCGTTGTAGAGGACTCTTTTTAGCAGAAAACAAACACGCTTGCGTTTTAGTAGCATTAAACTTAACCAAGTTAGCATCGCCCCAATCGGACACGGCTTCTAAGGCTAAATTTAAACGGTCAACCATAGCCTCTCTCTGAAACTGGACAGCGTCACAGCTGACTTGAGCATTGGAAGTGTATCTCTAAACTACAGTACTGTCATCAGCATACCTAAAGGTACCGGGCTTCAGAAGGTCATTAATGTGTAGTAAAAACAGTGTAGCCGAAAGAACCGATCCCTGAGGTACACCGGCATTGATAGCCATTTGATCAGACGAGCAGCCCTCTAAGACTACTCGAATAGATCGTTCCTTCAAGAAATCAACTATCCAATTGCATAAGCCAACAGGTAAACCATATGAGGGAAGCTTGTTTAAAAGGCCATCGTGCCAGACCCGATCAAATGCCTTCGATATGTCAAGGGAGACGGAAAGCGCCTCACCATGCATCTCTATGGCTTCGCTCAGTACGTGAGTGGCATACGCGAGAAGATCCCCAGTAGATCGGTTTCGGCGAAATCCGTATTGCCGGTCACTGAGAAGATCAAGGTCAAGGTCTTCAAGGTATGCCAAGAGCCTAATGTTTATGACACGCTCCATACACTTACAGAGTAAGGAGGTAATCGAGATGGGACGATAATTGGCTGGATCAGCACGACTACCCTTCTTTGGTACTGGTTGTACATTGGCAAGCTTCCAGCTCTTCGGAACTTTACCAGAGTGAAGAGAGAGGCGGTACAAACGCGTTAAGATGGGAGACAATTCGGGCGCACAGTTTTTCAACACAATCGCTGGATTACCATCAGGTCCACTGGCCTTGTTCACATCTAGAGCTCGAAGCGTTCTGAGAACCTCCTTCTGGCGGATGCGAATTTCGGGCATAAAAACCCCGCAATGAGGAAGGCAGGAAGGTGTCTTGCCAGAAGTATCTAGACGCGAGGCTTCTGCAAAAAGAGAAGCAAATAAATTCGCTTTGTCTCCAGCAGTGTGAGCTAGTGATCCATCAGGTTTCAGCAATGGTGGCAGTGAGGGGCGGCAGAAGTTTACTTCGACCGACTTGGCCAGGGACCAAAAAGCTTTGCTACCAGCGGGGTATGAAGCCAGTTTGGCCCCAATTCGACTAACGTGATCAAAATGGGCCTTCCTAAGTATCTTCTTGCAGGTCTTAGCGGCAACGTTAAATTTTCTCTTCTTAGCCCGAATATCGGAAGACTTGCGCTTTCGAGCATCAGCCCAGTCTAGATATGCCGCACGCTTAGAGCCACAGCATGACCACAGCTGGATCCAAACCAAGGCTGAGCTTTGCTGGAAAGAGTCTTGTCACTGAATGGAATGAAATATTCCATTGCCTGACATATTACCTCTGTAACAGCAGACGCGCAAGTCGACGGGTCCTGGGAGATGAAACATGTTTGCCGCCAAGGGTACGATGCAAGGAATTGCCGCATCTCGTCCCAATCTGCTGAGTTGTATCTCCACACGCGCCTATTTCCCTTAAGGCTAGGATCAGGTGGGGAATACACTGAGACGGACTTAACCAGGCAGTGATCAGAGCTACCAAGAGGTGGGGATACTGATAAGGAGTATCGGTCTGGTTCAGTCGTCATCAACAGGTCGAGACAGTTGGCAGTGTCACCGCCACGGTCAGGTACCCGTGTCGGCTCCTGCACAAGCTGAGAGAGATCTAACGCCAGAGCAAGCTTCCGCGTCTCTCTACCAGCGTGGTCGGTTTTTTGGTATGGGACAAGCCACTCCTTGTGGTGGGCGTTAAAACCCCCCAAAAACACCAATTGAGCAGACGGGTAACGCTGTTGGGCCACACTTGCCGCCTCACCTAGATAGTCTACCAATAAAGTCATCCCCCGATCTCCGCTATGTGAGCGGTACACACAAGCATACATAATTTTCTCTATGCCCGTGTCCACCAGCACCCAAATCACTGAGAAGTTAGGGTGCTCAAGATTTCGGAGACGCAGACAGCAAATGTCATCACGGGCGTATACACAAACGCCGGCATTTGGGATAAATAGATGCTCCAAGATATAGCCTGGGTAATACAAGTACGCCGTATCAGCTGGACATCCTATCTGCGTCTCCGACAAGAAGAAAAAGTGGGGCTTAGAGGTCTCCAGATGATAATGGACCGGTTGGAGATTGGAGTAAATCCCGCGAATATTCGCAAGATCCACTTTAAGTGTGAGGACGTGCATCTGCCGTTTTAACTTATATCTTCTTTGGACTTTTTTCATGATGTGTTTTTGTGAATAGGTTGGACGAGTAATTGCAAACGAGATGTCGGTAAGACTAACCCACGGAAGTCAAGGCATAACTACGCCATTGAAGAACTTGCCGCGGGGACCGGGGACTTGGAGACCGCGGGGACGCTCGAACCCCCCTGAAATAATACATCAGTTCCTCACATCCGGACGCCAGCCGGCCCAATGGATCATTTTAGGATTTTTACAAGCGGCAGGGCAGCCTTTCGTAGCTGGCTAAACTACTGCTTGGGCCCCCTACAACTTGCGGTCGGCCAGCAGAGAACACCGTGCTTCGGATCCCGCTACCCTCCAAAGCAAGGCCTCCGACGCAGAAACACCATGATTCCGATCACGGTTCACCCTTCCAACACAACTGCATCCTACAACTCATCTGGACGGCTTCCCTGAACATCATGATGGAACACGACAAATCGTTTGGCATCAAGACTTTGTCCAGAGGGTGGTAATATAAAAAGCCAGCGGCCGAAGCCTACCACCAGGTGATTCGGTTGCTCTTTTGGCACCACCCGAGGGTCACGTGTAGGACATCGAGGGCTGAATCCTACGGACGCAAGCAAACAATAAACCCTCAAAAACTCTGTTTGTCTGTTAGTCTGTTCATGCATCACGTAAAACTACTGGACCGATTGCGATGCGGTTTCCAGTGTTGGATAGATAAGGGATTGACTTAAAAACTGGTGTACTTATTATCTCAATCCGATTAGTAGAAGCCGAGCAATCGATAAAAGCTTTTTGACGGCTGAAGGAATTTTGTTTAAATGTTAGTATATTGGTAATTTAGGTCTTGGAATAGTAGTAGAGTATTTGTAACCTAGAGAAATGGCCATGCGTGCGAAGCCGCGGGTTTAGTTAGCCGACAATAAGAATAATACGTTACTTAGGTAATAGGTAAAGTTTTAGATTGGATTTATATAAAATTAATGTTAAAAAGATTATCAGAAACACACAAGACCTATTTATAACTCTTCTGCCGTCATAACTGCATGTCAGGGACTAGCCTCGTTAGAATAAGCATTTTTAATATTTATTGTTATCCATAGGTACCAATATATAAAAGTGAAATGTTGTCTGTTTGTTTGTTTGGGGAGCTTTCACGCGATAACGGCCAGAAGGATTTTAATGAAATTAGGTATGGAGATAACATAGGTTACTTTTTATCCCGGAAAATTGTAAGCATCCACGGGAAAACGTGAAAAATTGGAAAACTGTTGTTTACTTGCTGTAAAAAGCGGTTGCCATGGAAACGAAATAACAAGTATGTCAAAAACCATCAAGAGCATTGGTGCTATACCTACATTTGCATTGGTTTTTAATATCCTACAGAGCATGGGATGCTTTTTTCGCGATAAACAGTAGTCCGCGCGAAGGACGAAGTAACTGGTCGCATTGAGTTAGGTATATAATACTAATGCAGTGCGGATGAGCGAACGAACGACCTAGAATGGAATGGAGGTCTTCTTTTGAAGCGTTCTAAAAAGCGAATTAAAGCAACCTTTAAAACAAAATAACAAAACACACACACATACACTTTCTTTCCGTCAAATTACACACTTGTACACATACACACCAACTCCCATCCCCTTACACTCATCATCTCCCGCATACTGTAGTCAATGGTGAAACTTTTGTAACACAGAATATACGGCCTTTAATTAATTATTTTTGTAATGTCCATCATGTAGTGCTGTTTTGCAATTATGTTTTTTTTTATGTAGAAAATAATAAATTAATATATATTATTTTTTGATTACTGCTCTCTTAACACATCATTTGCGCTTGACTAACACCAGAGCTCAAGCAACGGGGTATGCTTAAAACCAGCCCTGCGTAGACTCTTAGTCTGCGCAGTACCACAGAATATAATATACACTAGTACAGTGCTGAGCATACCCCAATTGTCAAACAAGCTCAATATTGTTAAAGAAACATCAGTTATGCAAGAAACATCAGTTATGCAAGAAACATCAGTTATGCAAGAAACATCAGTTATGCAAGAAACATCAGTTATGCAAGAAACATCAGTTATGCAAGAAACATCAGTTATGCAAGAAACATCAGTTATGCAAGCTAACATTACGCGCGGCACGGTACATTTAATGTTACTCATTGTCACGAGTCATGTTATTGTGGAATATGTATTTTGTTGATTATATTGATTGTTTTGTTTGTTGGCAATAAATACATTTTATTATTATTAATGAACAAGCGACAAAAATAAATGATTGCCATGCTAACAATCTAACTATTTACGTGTTAGAGATTAGTATAATACTTGGGCCGAAACCTAAAAAGAGTAGTATATTCTTTGGGCTGGACCTTAAAAAGAATAGTATATTCCTTTGGCCGGACCCTAAAAAGTGTGGTTAGTATATTTCCTAGGCCAGATCCATAAATGAGAAGTACATTCATTGGGCCGGACCCTAAAAAGAGTAGTATATTCCTTGAGACGGATCCTAAAAAAAGCGCTAGATTTTCCGCTAGGCGCTTAATTCTCAGCACGGCTTTGCAGCATGGAAGGCATTATAATTACTTCTAAAATTGAAGATAGGAAGTTTTATTTAATGGAGATATTATTTTATTTTTAAAAGAAAGTAATACTGCACTTAGATATTAGGAATTCGTTTCCCTGACCCGGGACTATAACTGGCCAAATGAAAAGAAGACTGTAGGTATTTGTGTAGTACCAGTCTTGACTTACGGAGTTAAAACGTGGGCACTCACAGTCTGACTAGTCCACAAATTGAAGGCACTGCAAGTTATGGAGAGACCTATACCACAGAATAAATAATAGTACAAGTACAGAAGGATACTGAGGAAAGTCATTTAAATTCATAGCAACTCTCACTAAAACGCAATAAAGTGCAATTTAACACGCACAGCGATGCGATCTTTCAATTATATTTACCTAGAAGGCGCTCACCTATTGCGTGCAGGCTAGAATGTACCGTATCACAACGCGCGAGAGCTTCCATTGGTCTAATCGTTTCAGAATCGCTCTGTCACTTTTACGCTCGGTAGGGTTGTATCAAGATATGACTAGGTACTTGTACTATTCTGTAATATAATGTGACTTAGATATTGTAACCGAATAAACAATTATGTAAAAATGTATTATTTTATTACTTATTGTTATAAATGTCGATAGTTCGATTAACTAAACATAATGACATCCATATCAGAAGAGACCTAGTACCTCATTATTTGATTATATCATAATAGGTTACACCTTGATGAATAAAAGGTGCCTGTCTGACTTAGATGCTTAATACGAATGAAAAAGAAATGGCTACCTACGTAATAAAATGTCGGTATGTAGGTATTTTACGAGATTGGTCAGATCAAATGCTATGCAGTACCTTCTAGGTTTCTCCTTGGTATTCATAATTAAGAAAAGTTTACAAAAACTTTACGTAAGTAGGTACTTTATCGTTTAGCATACGGCGCGCGACTCATCGAGCGCACGCTTGACACTGCTGAATGAACCCTAATATTGCGGCCCCGAAGTTTAGGTATAATATTTGTACTTGTTGCGGAGTGCGACCGACCTGCCTATGCTAGTAGAACTAAGGTAACCGACATAGCACTAACACAGAATAAATATAAGGGTATTAGGGACCAAAAACCAACCAAAAAAGGTACAAGGTAGGTAAAGGTATGTAGGTTTTTATACCTCAAAGGTACTTTTGGCATATCATTTATTCCGTGTTAGAGCTACGAGTATGTCGGTTGCCTTAGTTCTACTAGCATAGGCACAGAATAAATAATAGTACAAGGCATAGGTTTAATATACCTAATTTCGTTAGGTTTTTATCGATTAGTCGGCTTCTACTCATCAGATTAAGATACAAAGTACACTTGATATTAAATAAAACAAGCTATCCAATAGCGAAAACCGCATCGCTATCAGTCCAAACCTTTTTATGTGGTGCGTGTACAGACAAACAATAAAAAAAACTTGATACTTAATTAGCTTATATTGTAAAGTCCTTTTTTAAATATCCACCACTGGGGGATGGTGCAACTTGTTTCTTCCCGATGTCCACCACTGGAGAATAATGGGAATAATTTAGTATCGTTATCCAACTCTAGGGGATAATGGGAATAATTTAGTATAAATAATAGAAATTGTCGTTGTCGTCGTCGTTGTTGTTGTTGTTGTTGTTGTTGTTGTTGTTGTTGTTGTGTTGCGTTGCGTTGTCCCCCACTGGGCTTGGGCACTCCGGCTTGGCGGTCACCTTTCCTCTGTCACTAGGAAATAATACATCCCTCTGCACAATAAGACCGGCAGAGGGTCACACTAGGGACTCTCTATAGGGACACCGCCTCTGTCAATCCCGATGGAGGGGACCAGGTATTAACACTTTCACTTCTCTGTTTACCCCCGGGTCGTAACCCCACTCAGTCACCATGGTCTCTGACCACGAGTTTGCTACCAGGGATGCCTGCAAAGACTTCCTCCGATGGGTCCGTTTAGATTAGCCTTCTGTCGCAATACGCGCGCTGTAAAAACCTCAACACCGAGCAGGAAAATCTGATTTTTCCCCATTAAAACTTCCGCGGCCTCCCCCCCGCTCCTTTCGCGACTAAGACTCCTAAAGCCACAAAAGCCACCAATGCCGATAAGGCCGCTCGGGCCTCAAAACGGGGCCCGAACGTAAATCGGACAGGCGCGCGTCATCAGTCGGACCGCGCCGGTCTCGCTCACGCTCCCTAATCGCGCGTCCCATACCGGACTCCTCGGCCAGCCCCGTTTCATCTCAGGAGTCCGAACCTGAGATGGAGGTTGAATCATCATCCACGTGCAAAGACGATGGCTTCACCCTCGTCTCTAGCAAGAAAGCGAAGGGAAAACGTGCATTTGACGATTCCTCGAGCTCAAAAGCCCCTCCAGCCAAAGCGGCTTGCCCTGCCTCCAGGGCGACGACCCCCTCCCCCCCAGTAGCTGCCAACTCAGAGGCAAAAGAGCCCGCATAGCCGAAGCTCCCACCTCCCTTTTTCATCACTGACAAAGGGAAGTGGGACAACGTCACGCGGCTCCTCGCCGAAAAGAGGGTGACTTATACATCCGCACTCAATACCCAACTGGGCATAAATGTGCAAGTCCTGACTGCGAACGGCCACCGCGCTATAACCATGATCCTTCATGACAAAGGCGTGCGTTTCTACACGTACGCCCGTGAAGACGAAAAACTCCTCCGCGTAGTATTGCGTAGTGTCCCTAGTGAACTACCCTCATTTTCAAGGTTCACCTTTTATTTAGAGGAAACCCTAAAGTGCCCCTCCCCCTTGTCCTTGTCATTTTGGAACTTACACCGGAGGGGAAAGCCATCTTTAACGTAAAGACAGTCTGTCACCTATCCAGGATCTACGTTGAGCCGCCGAACTGCAACGGAGCACCCAGTCAGTGCCATAACTGCCAACTTTATGGCCACGCCGCGAGATTCTGTTTCCTCTCCCTAAAATAGGTCAAAACAACCAGTCTTTCGTTCTCGGCTACGTGAAAGCGGTTGACATGATCGAAATGGACGTACTCGCCGTTAAACTTCGCTAGTATAAAACCGACGTGGACAAAGTCCGCGCCCTAAATAAGCACAAAGTGCTCCTTACTACCCTCCGTAACCTGAATTAACCGAACCAATATGTATAGTACACCGAAACGTATTAAGCTCCGCTCCGTAGCGTTAGCGTTCTTCAACGCTGACGGCCTCAAAAACAACGTGACCAAGTTCACGAATTCAATTCATCGACCCATCAGATCAATATAATGTAAGTGCAAAAGAACTTTCTCAAACCTTGTAACTGCAATCCCGGGATTGTCAACTTCCGGGTCCATCGTAACGATAGAGCCATCGCCCTCGGCTGGTGCACGAACAACGTTGGGACAACCTAATGTCCGAAATCTCGCCGACTCACCAGGCCTAATGGGGGTTGGCGAGAAAGCTTAAATCCGATACCATTACCGTAATGCCCCTCTCAATAGAATCCAACTCCCGCCAGCATTCGAGACGAGGTGAAGGCCGAATGCTTGGCGGAGAGTCTCGAATCCCAGTGCACCCCCACAAACGATCACGTTGATCCTATCCACATTGCCGCGGTTGACCGCGAACTAGAATCTAGGAATGCCTTACTTCTGGCCAAGGGGTCCTCAAGCACCTTTCTGTCCCGCTAGTTTATCTCTTAGTTAGCATCTTCAATGCAACCATGAGCAAATTATCTTTCCCCGACGCCTGGAAGAGTGCCGACGTCATCGGCATTCATAAACCAGGACCAACCAGGCCTTCTAACAAAGTCGCCTCGCGTTACTCCTAGGCAGACGTAGTAAAATGACCCTTTGAAATAAGTTGACACTTTACAAAACCTGCGTCTGACTGACAATGACATACTCGTTTCTAGTATTTGCTCACGCCTCCCGCGTTTCCCTAGAGAAATTTTAGATCTTACAGAATAAATTCGTCTGCTGTGTAGTAGATGCCCCCTGGTATAAGAGGAACATCAACCTGCATTGCATAGTGATCTCGAGCTTCCCTCGATCCTTCAATACATAAAAGATGCTTCTCACCGCTATTTTGACGCGGTACCCCTGTAACGTCTCACTTCATCTCACGTTTGTTTTTATTTCGTTTAGTTGAGTTTTCACGTAGTATCAAAATAAGTCGACTTCACAATAAAATAAACAGCCGATAATAAACAAAGAAATACGTAACCTTAAAATGACTATGTGTTGTCAAGATTTTTAGTATTTCTTGTCTTTGAGTTAGTATGACCATTCTACACGTTATCCGCTCGATTGATTCTATGCGCTACAGTCACTTTTTTTGTTTTCATTGATCATCGCAACTAACGCTACAGTGTCATTTTTTGTTTTCATCGATCATCGGACCACTCGATAGCGACGTAAATTTTGCCACTCGATTTTGAACATTATTGACCTCAATAATCATTCAAATCTAAGCGTGTTTATATAATTATTTTGCTTTGAAACCCACAACATTAACACTTTAAATATGTGTCGTACCTATTTAGCTCCATAAATCACCAGTTTGTTTATCTAAGCGCTCTTATGTATGTATGTATGTATGTACATACATACGTATGTAAGTATTTGAGTTTCTTTATTCCATCATAATTTTGTAAATGTCTGAACGTCAGACTAAATATTACTAAAGTATAATATTTTGTCTTTCTGAGGCACAGACTTGTATGTATAGGTTATTGTACTATTGTTTATTCTGTGGTATGGTTATCGCAGAATCCTTGTAGTTATCATCCCGAGTGAGTTTTTTTTTATTGGCTGGGCAGTCGTTTCTTTTTCTCTTACCTTGATTATAAACTTGTTTAAATCCTCTTGAACTAAGTATGTAATTGCTTGTTAATTCTCCAGACTGACGATATAGATAACGAGGCTCGAAATTGCACGTAGGACATTTGTTTGTTTGTCGTATGAGGTAGTGCTGGCCTCTGGTGTCAGAGTTCGTCAGGCCTCCCGAAGGCCTTTACATGGCTTAACAACTGCTATTAATCAATAACAGCAGGGACCGACGGATTAACGTGCCGTCCGAAGCACGTAGCGATGGAAAACCAAACAACTTAGAAAAGTCATTAATGCGGAGCCTAGAATCGAATCCGGTATCGTTGGATTCTAAATTGCACTATTGAACCGTTAGGCTACCATGTCATGATTTGTTGTGAGAGACGGATACATGAAGCATCCCTTCCATGCTTTATACCTAATCAATAGGTGGTTTGTATTACCACCCCATGTGTTTATATCTAGCGGCTGACTACATATACTTATTATCCAGAATACTAATTATGTACAAAACCTAAAATGATACCTATTTACAAACAAGACATAACTTCAAAACTAAAACCCGACTAGGTCGGGTAAAGATAGCCTGTCACACTTGCGATGCAGACAATTCGCTTGGCAAACCGGACCAAGTTTTTAATTTGAACACCCTTCATTTGCCTTACAGTAGTCGGGTAAAAAAAATGCCACTACCTACACATGAAGACGAATTGATTGATACCTCGCGTGTCAAAATCAGACCAAGATTTTAGTTTGAACACATAACCCTTACTTTGCTTCGCAGTAGTCAGGTATTAAAAGACAGTGTTTAAGTCTTTGTCTGCAGGTAAGGTGCCAAAAAGCTAGCGACGTGATACAGTACATATATTTAGGGACTGTGACGTCAGCTCATTGAAAAGCTAGACTAATTCGTAGACCGAGTTCAGCGCCAGCTCTTTGATCACCTGTTGTTTATACTAACGTCTGGACATCTCCCGAACAGCACGTCGCGCTTCTGGGCCCTATAGTTTCAACCCCCATATTCATTTATTATAATGTAGTCAATAATATCATATAACTAAATACCCGTAGTATTGCTCGCTTTTCCGCGATTGTTCGCGGAATAATTTTCGGGGGTTCTGTTCGCCCCGCCAGTGGCGGGTACAAGTACCATGCATTTCGAAACTTCATAGTTTCGAAATTTCGGACCATATTGGCATGTTCTGTAATTTCAAAATCGAAACCCTAAGTTTCGAAAATTCGAAACTTACGTTTATTTCAATACGGGCTAGTAAAAAAGTTACGTCGGCTGGAGTATCTAAAGAAAAGAAACAAAGAAAATAAATTTCTGACAACTCGCTCGGTCAATAATGTTTAATGTTGGGTATTAAACATAAGTAGATCGAGCGAGCGCGAAGCGTCTCCGTTTCAGCTTGGGCAAAAATTCTTTCCTATGTGTTTCTGGATGTATGTCTGGCTGTTCTCCTCTACACGTCGCATTTCTCAACCGATCTAGACAAAACTTGGTACGTATACCAAGTTTTTTTTATTCGTCGGGGATTTTTGATTGAGGAGTTATTACCACCAAAAACAGGCAATAAGGGGGCTACTGAATATATCCGCATTATTAGATCCGATTTCGAAGGTTCCTTTTTTTATTTGAAAGGTAGTAACTTTCCTAAGCCAAGGTAGCTGCAAAGAAACTCGGTATTTTGTCTAAGGTTAGGCGGTACTTCACACCGGGACAGCTTTTGTTTCTTTATAAAACACAGGTCCGATCTTGTATGGAGTACTGCTACCACCTCTGGGACGGTTTTCTGAATTGAGTCCAAAGACTCCAGCTGATACTCTGGAGTCTTTGGACTTAATTCAGAGACGTGCTATCAGGCTCATTGGGGATCACACTCTAGTAAAGAGTAAGCTTCAGTCTGGCGCATCGACGTGAGGTCGCAAGCCTGTCGGTATTCTACAGATTGCAGTTATTATAAAAACTGCAAAGGAGTGGAATGCCTTGCCCTCGTCAGTTTCCGGTAAATTATAACCCCGGTGTGTTCAAGTCAAGAGTGAATAGGTATCTACTAGGCAAGCGTGCTACACCTTCGACCACATCATCGCTTTCCATCAGGTAAGATCGTGGTCAAACGATTGCATAGTCCGTAATAATAAAAAAAACTCAAAAGTTCAATTTTGCAATTTAGTTGGTTCCAGCATTCTTCATGATTTAGTTACACCTAAGACTAAATCATGAATATGCGAACCTTTAACTTGCCATAACTCAAAAGTTCAATTTTGCAATTTAGTTGGTTCCAGCATTCTTCATGATTTAGTTACACCTAAACACCTAAGACTAAATCATGAATATGCGAACCTTTAACTTGCCATAACTCAAAAGTTCAATTTTGCAATTTAGTTGGTTCCAGCATTCTTCATGATTTAGTTACACCTAAACACCTAAGACTAAATCATGAATATGCGAACCTTTAACTTGCCATAACTCAAAAGTTCAATTTTGCAATTTAGTTGGTTCCAGCATTCTTCATGATTTAGTTACACCTAAACACCTAAGACTAAATCATGAATATGCGAACCTTTAACTTGCCATAACTCAAAAGTTCAATTTTGCTATTTACTTGGTTCCAGCATTATCGATGATTTAGTCACACTCTTAATATAATAATATGTTAGGGTATGACTAAATCATGGAGATACAAACCTTTAACTTACCATAACTCAAAAGTTCAACTTTGCAATTTAGTTGGTTCTGACATTATATTGCTATTATTCATGTTTACGTAAATAAATGTTGAATCTTCTTTTAAGTCCAAGTATCAAGGTGTTTATCTACATATATGAGTTTTTTTATGCCAAACCCCCCCCCCCCCCTTAATTTCGCCTGTAGGTATATTGTCTAAATCTTGTAATTCGAAAACTAAGAGTGTAAGGATGATTTCGATAACTTTCATAATTTTGTTATATTATTTTAGAAGCATTATTTATTTATTTATTTATTCTTTAGAACACAAATACAATGTACAAGGAGGACTTAATGAAAAGTAGCATTTTCTACCAGTCAACCTAATTAGACAGATATTAACCTAACCTAACCTACCTACCTAATTTAGACAGTAAAGATCGTTAATCTTCTACATTTTCATAAATAAGGGAAAAAAAAAATTGTCGGTTCCTGCACCCGATTCATATACATACACAATTAGTTAAAAGTATTAATTATCAAATATTTTGCAACATAAACAACTCTAAATGTAATAGGGTACAAAAGTAAACAGCTTTGTCACTCTATCTCTATCTATCTCTCTCTAACTTTGAAACAATAAACAGAGCCAATTCCAAGCACATGCAGTTGAATGGACGAGCGCTTTGGACATTTGATCTATAACAACTACCTAGCTTTTGCCCATGGCTTAGTCTGGGCAAATTGCTTAGAACCTAAGTGCTTATAAAGATGTTTAATAATACTAAAACTTTCCTCGATAAATACGGTAAAACCCGCATTAAATTTTATAATCTAATCATGAACTTAGCAAACATACATTTTACAGAAAGTCTTTGACTTGTTTGTATTTTAGACTTGCGAAAACAGCAGCGTCTAGCAGTGGACCAATCAGGGCTGAAGAAAAAAATTGAGCTACTCTTCATCAGAAGAATCGGATGCCGTAGCATCTGGTAAACGGACCACGTTCGATTTTTCCGTCTTAATGTTTTGGAATCAGGCGTGAAATTCTTCGGGTATAACACCTCCTTGGCATAGTTTGAGCCTCAAGCGGTCTTGTGCTTTGAGGTACGAGATCTATAACAAACAAGTTAGACATGTTGCAATTGTGTTTTGAGGTACGAGATCTATAAAAAACAAGTAGTTAGACATGTTGTAATTGTGTTTTGAGGTACGAGATCTATAACAAACAAGTAGTTAGACATGTTGTACTTAATTGTGTTTTGAGGTACGAGATCTATAAATACCTACGATGCGCCAGACTTTGAAGCCTACTCTTTACCAGAATGTCATCCCCAATGAGCCTGGTAGCACGTCTCTCAATTTAATCCAAAGACTCGAGTTTATACTTGGCAGAACCGTCCCAGAGGTGGCAGCAGTACAAACAAGTAGTTAGACATGTTGTAATTGTGTTTTGAGGTACGAGATCTATAACAAACAAGTAGTTAGACATGTTGTAATTGTGTTTTGAGGTACGAGATCTATAACAAACAAGTAGTTAGACATGTTGTAATTGTGTTTTGAGGTACGAGATCTATAACAAACAAGTAGTTAGACATGTTGTAATTGTGTTTTGAGGTACGAGATCTATAACAAACAAGTAGTTAGACATGTTGTAATTGTAATAAATCTTCATTTCACCCTTCAGGTATCGCATTCTTTTTAATTTTAGCCAAATAACTTTGTCTCCTTCTGTATTTTTCAGTTTGTCCCTATATTTGTTGCCAACTCTTTTAGATCAAAAAAGTCATTAAGTTTCTTTTCTCTGACGCTGTATGGCTTTTTTGCCACTTGGTGTTTCGATGCTCGGGAAGAATGCGCTCTCCTAAACACATTAAACCATCAGACATTGAGTAAATAGATGTATGTTTCCATGTTCACTTTATACTACTGTGCATCGAATCGACTTCCATGAAGGAATGTCCAGACTATGACTTTTAGGTTGTCAATTTTATGGACGGCCCGCAGCAAAAGTGAAGCTACAAATTGATTCCGATTTTGTCCTCCACACGTATCGGAATAGAAAGCCACTTCATTCACATGTACCGGAATGCATTGAGATAGATAATGGTTGAGTATCGATCCAATTTCTGAACTTCCCTTCTTTCCGTTTTATACAAACCAGACAAAACAATAAGCTTCATTGGGTAATGAATTTTCGTAAATGGTTAGGTTGTAAACAGTAAATTCGCGTGAATAGTACAAAATACCTATTTCATCGCTATGAATTTCGTCTATTATTATCATCGCGTCGCTTAAATCATTGTCTGGTTGGGCAGCACTTTTTTTCTATTTGATAATCTTCTACAGTAGATGCGTCGCTTAAATCATTGTCTGGTTGGGCAGCACTTTTTTCTTTTTTATAATCTTCTACAGTAGATGCTTCGCTTAAATCATTGCCTGGTTGAGCAGCACTTTTTTCTATTTGATAATCTTCTATATCAGATGCGTCGCTTAAATCATTGTCTGGTTGGGCAGCACTTTTTCTATTTGATAATCTTCTACAGTACATCCGTCGCTTAAATCATTGTCTGGTTGGGCAGCACTTTTTCTATTTGATAATCTTCTACAGTACATCCGTCGCTTAAATCATTGTCTGGTTGGGCAGCACTTTTTTCTATATGATAATCTTCTACAGTAGATGCGTCGCTTAAATCATTGTCTAGTTGGGCAGCACTTTTTTCTATTTGAAAATCTTCTATAGTAGATGCGTCGCTTAAATCATTGTCTGGTTGCACTTTTTTTTAACTGAAAATTGTCAACAAATCTTCCAATGTTATCAAGCCATTTAAGTAATCCACTTGTTCTTCTGCATTGGATGTCTTGATGATTGATTCATTCCCTTTGCTAGCCTGAGCTAAATAGTTGTCGTATGCCTGACATATTCCTTCGTCACTGATGTTCTCAAAAAGGTTATCTGAAATAATTACATAGGTACTTTAGTTATAAAAATACAAGTAACAAATTAATGTTACAATTAAATTGAAAAGTATTTTTCTAGTCGATACAAAGAAGTCCCTAACTAGTCCTAATTAGTACTATCATATTACGCAGTTTAGTTTATAACTCTAGAAGTCATGATATCGTCTGAAGTAAGTCCCAGCATGGCTGTGCTGAGACGGACTGGGACTGACAAACGTACAGACGGACGGACTGGAAAATTTTATAAGGGATGGAAGGGTTTTTGGACTCTTTTTGAGATTTACATAATTAACAACCTGGTTGCCATTTATTTTTGAAATTTACATAATTAACAACCTGGTTGCCATTTCTTTTTGAGATTTACATAATTAACAACCTGGTTGCCATTTCTTTCTGAGATTTACATAATTACCAACCTGGTTGCCAGTTCTTTTTGAGATTTACATAATTACCAACCTGGTTGCCATTTCTTTTTGAGATTTACATAATTACCAACCTGGTTGCCATTTCTTTTTCTCGCATGACTTCGCAGAGCTGTCGTTATCTTTGCTACTCTGAGCCGAAAAGTTGACATAGGCCTGAGACAATCATCACTATTGTGATTAGTTACAGCACCTGAAATAATGACATGAGTTAGGTAGGTAACTCTAATAACATAAAATAGAAAAAAAAAACTTATTTAAAGTTGGTAACAGTTTTTATATGTTTTGGCACAAAATATTCCATGAATGTCAAGTTAACTTAAAAAAATTGTTAAAGACTTGCAACTGTATTTTATTTAGCTAACTTTAATGACTATAATTGTCTGCTAGTCGTCGTTTTAGACTTTTGATGGAGGGATCCGGCTTAGGTTCCTGTGTCATGATGGTGTGTATGTCCACGGTCTGCGTTTGATACCTTGCTCTGTCTTCTAGTCTCCTCTGCTTAGCGCTGAGTTTTCGTGTAGTTTTATGTTCGGATGTAGCCGTGACGTATTCCTCTGATCGCCCGCTTTCCTATTTGGTCTAAGTCGGAAAGCGGGCGATCAGCTAACAAGTCAACTTGGACAAAACCAAGGTTATGTTCAACGAACACGTTATTGCGGAACCAATCGCTGTTAACCCTACAGTGCTCGAGTTATGAGCATTTAGAAGCAAAAAATAATCTAGTTAGCGAAATATTAACCTTAAATGACTGGGTATTTGCTGATTTAATACTTAGGTACTGCTGCTAGTCTTACTGTTATCTTCTATGAGGGTTGGTTTTCCTCTATTAAAATCCATTTCCATTTCTTTCTTTCTATTTTTATAAGTTCTTCTTCTTCTTCTTCTGTATGAGTTTATAGCACTTAAAACACAGTAAAACCGGCTGATAAATAAAACAATTCGCCAGCAGCCGCGAGTTCGTTAAACAACTAAGGCGCATGCGCGAAAGAGACAAATGTTGGCGCTAGCGGCGCTGGGTAATAATAAGCGCTGTTAGTTGGTTCTTGCTCTAGACGAAACATGAAAAGAGATGAAGATGAAAATAGCAATAGCTACTAAGATGAGATAATATTTTTTACTTGATTACGACAAAAGGGTGAGAAGAATGAAATCAACAGGTAAAAAGTATTAACTTTGTAAAGTTTGAATTTGCTGTAGAATTTCATTGGTAATCACAAACATTGTCAAATGGGAAAATGTATTTTCTTGAAATAATATATTTTACTTGCAAAAAAAGTGTTCTTCTAAGAAAATGGCCCCTGATAAAACTAATTACGATGGATTAGCATTTTTAAATTCGTGAAGACTAAGTATTATTCAAAGAAACTCCTCCCTGATAAAAACAATTACAAACAGATATTATTTTTTACTACGACAAAAATAAAAAAAATGTTGATTATCTAACGATATTCGTTTACGACTCGACATGTTTAGTCAAAATCATCAAGAGATCAAGCAGAGGGCGGTAAATTGCTCATAGCTCGAGCACTAACACAAAATGTTCGTTGAACATAACCTTGGTTTTGTCCAAGTTCATCCGGAGACCAATGCATTGAGACAAATCAACTAGCGCAGTCCAACATCTGTTGCAAGTCCTGCAACGTTTCGGCCATAATGAAGATGTCATCCACGAATCTCAAGTGTGAGATGTACTCACCGTTAATGTTAATGCCACATCCTTTCCAGTCCAGAGTTTTAAACATATCCTCTAATGCATTTGAGAACAATTTCGGAGAAATAACGTCCCCTTGTCTCACACCATCTGGTGTGAGACAAGGTGACCTACATGAAAACACTACATACATCATTAGAATATACAGAAAAATTATATAATACCTATATTTGTAAATATTTGCATAAATATATTAAAATTATTTGAAATAGTGACTTTTAAACTTTCGCGATTCGAACACATAGTTAAATATTTAAACGGGACTTAATCGCGCTGAAAACTTAATATTTATTTACCTCGACGTTTCGATCAAGTTGCATTGATCGTGGTCACGAGAAGACTGAAGTAGCGGGTATCAGCGTCGAGAAGGGCGAGCGTTGTCTCCAACTACCCGCATTTGGTTTTGTAAAAATTCAGAATTGTCACGACACACTACACTAACGACATCTGCAGATATCTTCTGACATAAACCGCGACGCGAACACTTGCTTATCACGGGATTCCAGGACGCAGCCAACTTCTCGGTTGAAATTGGGATACTTTTTAATTTCAACCGCTTCACGTCTACGCTTCACGTACAATCCTGGAGTAGTAGTGCGTTCCGTGGAGAGGATCTTCGGGTCATGGAGTTCAATCCAGTGATTAGGGCCCGATTTGAGCAAATGCTCAGCAATTGCAGATTTATTTATCTGGCGGTTCTTTATTTGAAATAGATAGGATAGTCACTTAGTTTACTATGTACATAAAAATTAACGTAATATTAGTAAGTTTAATAATACTAAGATATTTTCAATATTATTGTAATTAAGCTTAGCATAATTATTACACTGTCTGGTTAGTTTATAACATTAGTATTTGCTACACCCTAGTTAACAGGGTACATCTTTAGACATAAGGCTATTGTATCTGTGTGCATTAATGTTTTTTTTTTATATATGCTTATTCTGCTGGTCTACTAGGACGGTCATTGTTGCGGCGTCATACAGACATCTTAATACTTGGATATACCATCAGTCGACTTGAGACTCCAAAACAGACCAAGTCTCGATAGATTCAAGGGCTTTCTCATAGTCCACAAACGCTTAGCACAGAGGCTGATTATACTCTTGTCATTTGTATAATCTGCCGAACTGTATGGATGTGGTAAAATGAAGATAATATAAAAAAAATGGTCTATGGTACTTAAAATAAGCTACTTTTTTTTACCCGACTACGGCGAAACAAATGAAGGGTGAAGTGTTCAATCTAATAACTTGGTCCGATTTTGACAAGCGAGGTAACAACCGATTCGTCTTCATTGCAAGAGTGTCACGGGCTATTTTTCGGGTATTAGTTTTTGAACTTATGTCGTGTTGAGTAAGCTTAGTCCGTCCTGTACATCTTCTCGAGTCTTAAGAGGCATAAAGAATTATATATGTCGACGCAAGATCATGCGTAAATAAATGGACCGAACGAGCGCGAAGCGTCTCCGTTTCAGCTTGGGCAGAAGTACTTTCAAATGTCAGTCCGGATCTCTGTTCTCTCTCAACTGATCTAGGCGAAATTTGGTAACTTTGGTATACGAATTTTAATAATTTTTTTATCGTCGGGGATTTTTAATCGGGGGGGAGGGAGCTGGGGAGGGAGGGGGGGAGGTACTTCCACCAAATAGTGGCTAAAATGGGGCTACTGAATATCTCCGCCTTATTA
Organism: Alsophila aescularia; assembly: GCA_946251855.1. Lineage (NCBI taxonomy): Eukaryota > Metazoa > Arthropoda > Insecta > Lepidoptera > Geometridae > Alsophila > Alsophila aescularia. The sequence goes on from OX276381.1 coordinate 57,361,864, forward strand.
TATCCGATTTCAATGTTTTTTTTATGGTTATTTGAAAGGTAGTAACATTAAGTTACTCTCATAAAAAATTGGTGAAGATCTGATGAGGATCTTCGGCGTGATGAGCAGAATAGCACCTCAAAATGCAGTAAACTGCTCACCTTTAGGTTTCTACCAGTGGAATCAGCCCCTTACCTACTAGGTAGGAATTGATGGAGCACCTTGGTTATTAATGTTAGTTTTAAATTAAGGTAACTTGATTTACGATTATGTGTCATTGCATTTCATCATAGGGTTTAGTTATTCAAAAATTAACAAAAAAAAGTTTGGATATTTTAAAATAGGCCCTTAAATTTAGCTAAGAATTATCGATAGGTTTATGTATTGTTAATAATCCAATGTGTGTAAATTTTAGTTCCTAATGGACTAAGCACTCTGAAGGAAACGCTTCCATGGCACGCTTTTATGTTGAGCTGACAATATTCAGAGTGCTCAGTACGCCTAGTACGAGTTTTCACATTAGGAACAACAGTTTTAATTGTAGGTAATCGGTAGGACGGGTTCATGTTTTAAAATGAAGTTACACGTTATAATCCTTCGAATAGCTCGATTGAACGTACTTCACACTATATATTTCTATCTCTCTTCCCCACAGGCAAAAATACCGCATCAAAAAATCGGTCCGTTCGTTTGGGAGCTACGATCCTCACCTCCATCACCTCCTAAATAACGAAAACAGTGCCAGGAAATCGCTTATTAAGTGGGTACTTATTTGCGAATGATCAAAGCTATCAATGGAATGTTATTATCGCTATTTTACGAACGTCGTCGTCGGCAATAAATAATTTTCTTGAAATTTGAATCAAACATTTTACGTTATTCTTTTGTTATAAGATACTATGTTACTCAAGAGGTTTTTTTTATCCATTCTTTCAATTGGCATCATAAAAATATTTGGTGTTTTTTTTCACATTGGGGTTGGTTCGATTCCCAGACGAAGCATGTAATTTTTAGAAAATCTTTGAATGTATACTGCATATTTAAAAATAAAAGCAAAATATCCTATCTACAATATGTAAGGTACTTTCTCTTCATGTCGCATAGTCTTGGGACGTACTGTACATGAGTAACATAAAATGACTATGTAACAACAATATGTCTTATTCTGTAAGAGTAAATCATAACAATTGTGTATAAAGAATGCACAAACCTATAATAATTTTAAGTAACAATATATCTTGGTCACTTACTGAATGTCAGAAGTCCCGACTCAAGGTTTGTCAAAGGGCAATGATCGAGATCGAGTCAGAAATACCGTACTACGTTCCATGACAGGTATTGCAGATGTAGGAGAAAAAACTGCAAGGCTCAAGTGGGATTGGGCTGGTCACGTGAGCAGGATGAATCCCGAAAGATGGGCAAAGATCGCTACACACTGGGTACCCAATAAAAATAATAAATAAATATATTCGGGACATTTCCCCACCAATTATCTAGCCCCAAACTAGGATACCCTGTGTTATGGGCACTAGATAACGGATAAACATACATAGATAAGAATATTACATCCATGACTCGGAAACAAACATTTCTGCTCATCACACATATGATTGCACCTTGCAGGATTCGAACCCACAACCGTACGATTTCGTACCTAGGATCTCTGATCTCTAGCCACGAGACCAACCAGTCGTCAATGACCGACGAAGGTGTCGAGGCCGTCCACGGAAGCGGTGGCGTGACGATCTTGATACTTTCGAAGGAAATTGGCTTGAACTTGCAGAAGATAGTGATAAATGGAAGGAATTGGGGGAGACCTTTACCCAGCAGTGGGACACTACAGGTTAAATAATAAATAAATAATAAAATATATCTTTCAAATGGAACTTATTATTATTCCCTGTCCAGTTACATTTCATAGCCAAGGTGATGGTGAACTCGTTCAAGGTGATGGTGAACTCGTTCAAGGTGATGGTGAACTCGTTCAAGGTGATGGTGAACTCGTTCAAGAACCCTCCTGGTGGTTTTAGCAGTTTTATTGCTTACAATCTTTATCTGTAACAATAAGTAAACTCATAAATGTAAAGGCAAAAAAACGAGGACCAAACAGACAGCTGGTGGGTTTGTTTCTCAAGAACATAAAAGCTTAATTACCTAGTTTGCTCGGCATGCTTAGTTAAAAAACCTAGAAAACACTCATATGAAGTTCACATGACCACCTTTCAGCTCCATCATCAGAGCTTTGACACCATGTGTAATGAAATGAATGCTACTCATCAAGACAAATCATATGAGCCCCAACTCGATGGGTTTACTAAAAGTCATTTAAAGGTTCTCCACAACCCACCTTCTTTCCATCATCATAACAGCTTGAAAGCACAATGTTATTTATTGTATTGTCTTATGTTATGTTCTTTATTGCAATATGTTTGCAAAGTGTTCAACGTAACAATTCAAATAGGTTCAAGTTCCGTTTCATAAATGTGGACTTAGTTTGTTAACAAGGTCAACCTAATTAAAGCAAAATTACACACAAACAAACCAATGGACAAATTGACCAACACTTTAATTACATGCTGTCTTATGGTCGGCTCCTATATCTTAAAACATACCGTTTTTGCTTAATGTGCATCAGCGCTGTTGAAATAAATGCCATACAAAAAACGACAAAACATAATGAGACGTTGGAAAAATGACTCGTTTCATTTTTATAGGAATGGGGGTTAATCGCTCAGCTTCCATGCTTATATTTTTCATTTGGTTTTTCTATTGTATACATGTGTGCAATGGAACAGGACGATTAAGACAGCGTTCATTAGGGTCAATTATTAACATACCAATATTTCTTTCTTTTCCTCTTTTTCTAGCCAATTTTGAATAAATATGTTGAAACGTTTCCAAAGGCAGGGTCTGGTAAAGTAGTTGGTGTTGTTGCTGTAGAACTTGGCTGCAGACTATGGCTGAAGGTGTTGTAATTCTGTAAGTGCATTTTAATAACATCATCTTATCTTCTTGTCGCAGATTGGTATCTGACCTCAAGACGAAAGTTTATAATCAGTGTGTGGTGCCAGTGATGACATACGGCACTGAGACGTGGTCACTAACTATTGGTCTCATACATAAGCTCAAAGTCACGCAGCGTACAATGGAGAGAGCTATGCTCGGTGTTTGTCTATGTGATAGAATCCAAATTGAGGAAATCCGTAGAAGAACCAAGGTTACCGACATAGCTCTCAGAATTTGCAAGTTGTAGTAGCAATGGCCAGGCCATGTAAGTCGCAGAACCGACAACCGTTGGGGAATAAAGGTTCTCGAATAGTGACCACGAACAGGCAAGCAAAGTGTGGGAAGACCCCCCCACACGATGGACCGACGACATTGTAGTCACCGCAGGAAGTCGGTGGATGGAGGTAGCACAAGATTACTCGTCATGGCGCTCTTTGGGGGAGGCCTATGTTCAACAGTGAACTTCTAAAGGCTGACATGATAATCATGATGATTTCAATAACACATTAATGGGGCCACATATACCCTCCCCCCACTTCACAATGAAGAAGAACTAGGCTGGATTATAGCCTATAAGCATCCAAAAACAGACATTCACCACAACTGGGTGGAATTTGAAGCTTGCTTCTCATGATTGCAGATTGGTAGAGGATCATGAGCTAGTAGGGACAACTCACACTAACAGAGTTCAATCAATTGACAACAAACAGGACCAATGTACTACATTCTTCTTAAAAACTGGGGACTGTCAACCGCATGACTTGCCTTCTGAAGTATGATAAATGACAAGAAAAAAACTTTTTACATAACTTATCAAAAAAATGCAACACTGGATAGTTGTATCAACATTAGAAACCTACCATTTTGATGTTGTTTTGACGTCTTAAGTTATTTAATTATCTGTTGGACTTCGTCCTGTTCATCATCACAATCAGATGACTGAATGTGGAAATTTTTCCTGTTCCTCTAACTTGCTTCTTCTGCATCTTTGGTTAGTTCGGATTCACTTTCAGCCCTTTAGAATTTTTCACGTGCCTATAGGTATATCATCTGAAAAGTAAAAAAAACTTAAATGAAACAGAGCTTGCAGCTGTTTTCTGTCAATGTATTGAACTGTGCTTGCATTCTCACACAACTTGTTTAAACGAAACTTGTTTGACATGTCATATATAGACACATGTTTCACAACAAATTTCGTTATGTCAACATGTTTCTATACAAATCTAGCAATGTATTCAAAAATTTGTTTGTTTGTTGATATGTTTACCGACCCAATTGGAAAACACAAAAAAAAACAAGATTTAGACAAGTTGCGAGACATAAATCAGCAACAGTGCAAACGTCAAACGTTAAAAATCTCTAGAAAAACATTTACAATGAATAAGTTTTAGTCAGTGCGAACGCAGCCAACAACAAATCTTGAAACTTATCAAAGTATTTACCATTTTGTGCGGTGCAAATGAAAAAGCAACAAAACAAGTTGTGAGATCAGATTCTTAGGACAAGTTTCTATGTACATGTTTAGTCTTTTAATGAAAACACATAGATAGATATAGAAGAGCTATTGACATAGCAGTGGTCCCTTGCGATGACCAAGGCTGTAGGCAGGGGGGGGGATTTTGGAGGTTCAATCCTCCCCCCGAAACGCCTTAGAAACCAACCCACCATTTTATAAACCGAAAAAGTGGAGCTTGATTTTTACTATATCTAGGCCGGTACTATTATTTATTCTGTGACTTAGGTAAAATTGACAGTTTATGCTGATTTAAATTAAACAGAAACTAAAATAAAGTATTTACCAAAATAATGTTTACAATTTAGAGCTTAAATTCAGTATTACACCAGTCAGTTATAAATTATGAAACATTGCAATGTACTTTTTTACTATTAGGACCCATGAGCGAGAGTAGTTTATATCCCAGTTTGCAACACTGAAAATAGTAAAATATCGGATTTTGGGGAAATTATGAAAGTGAAGATACCCGAAAAATGCTTCCATTAACTAGATTTTTCGAAAAAACTGAACCAGGTGCCACTATTTCAAGCACCACCGAGTTACAAACTTGGGTGCCTATAAACACTCACAGGGGTCCTAACAATCAATAAATATGACTGACAATCATCAGCCCCGTCGTGATTGTTTGATATATGAAACGCAGGTTTGGCGTATTCAACAGACATTTGTAGTTTTATTATTGTCGCTTTATAAAATAATGGTGATAGTTTAGAGGTAAATGATTGGTTTGGCAAGGAATCAAGGATACTGAATGTTACATTATAATTATTACTGTGTGCTGATGGCATGAATGAACGCTTTGAGACGCGCTGGCAAAAAATATTGGAGAATGTTTTCTAGACATATTTCTATATAACTCACCTGTTTTGTACAGGATTATTTTATTTGGATACACACCATTTTTCAAAAGGAACGACCGTGGGGCACTTTGGTTGTATTTTGAACGGCGGCCAGACATTCCCGTTTGCGCGGGGTAATGTTCGACTGGCGAACCTAACCTCCTCCATCACCGATAACTTAATTCAAGCACTTTTAACATTTCATAGACCTCGCAAACTACGATCTATAGAATAAATCGACATGAATGGATGGTAGTGTGGATAATTTGGCGATAGTTAGTTGATAGTCGAAGACAAAGAGTTTAATAATATATAGGGGGGTCGAAAACGTCGCACTCGAAGTCGAAACGAAACGAACGACTTACCCTGCGTTCGTGATGATGAGATGGCGTTTTGGGTAGTTTCGAAATGTAAATTTTTAACAAGTGAACATTTTCAATACTTCTGATATTTTTGCAACTTTTGACACTACCGATCCGTTCCAAACCAAATGAAAAACGACCCTAAGTTACGGAATAAAGTCGATTTTCCTATGTCAACATGTCATTGTCATCGAAACATGCATAACGAACTGTGATCGAAAACGTTCATTTCGCCCACATATATCCAAAGCGAACGCCAGATGTGATATTTAGAATTCGATTGAAACCAAGTTATGGAATCGGGCTGCAGTGGCCCAATTCCATAACTTGGCTACAATCGGATTATCACATTTTTCATAGCAAATTCGACTCTATCGCAAGGCATTAGTGGTTGCGAAACAGAGAATTCGATTGAAACCAAGTTATGGAATCGGGCTGCAGTGGCCCAATTACAGAACTTGGTTACAATCGGATTATCACTTTTTTCATAGCAATTTCGACTCTATCGCAAGGCATTAGTGGTTGCGATATTGAGAATTCGATTGAAGCCAAGTTATGTGGTCGGGCCGCGGATTCAAATGTCATGTCTGTTCTGTCTACGTGTCTAACAGACACCTGAACGACAAAAACTGCTAAATAATGCGAAACATTTGTCACAGATAATTGCTTAAATATTAGAAAATATGAATAAAAATGGCAATATTTACGATAACAGTGTAATTTTTATCAGGGTTCCACACCAGGAGGGCAATTCTCACGAAGTGATATATATCACAGAAGATAAATGTCGAAAAATCCATACATTTTTCGATATATATTTATTGTGATATTTATATCACCTCGTGAGAATCGCCCCCTGTCTGGCGTTGCCACAGTTTTGCCAATGTCGCGTGGATGGAGTAGAAGATACATAAAAGAGGTTGATCGGTGGTGTAGTGTATATTCAATAATCGGTAATATAAAAATAAAAAAGGTTATATTTTTCTTCTGAGCTAGTCTGTCTGTTTGTCCGTCCTACCTTTTAAACACTGTCATACTGTATCTTTTGAGAGGGATGGTAGCCCAGTGGTATTATGTTGCGCTTTACAATCTGACGGTATCCGGTTCGATCCTCGGCCCTGCACCAATTACTTATTTAGTACATTACATAAATAAGTTATGTGCAGTTACGGTGCCATCACTCAAAAAAGGTGAAGGAAAACACCGTGAGGAAACCGGTATGTCCAAGAACCTCAAAGTTCAGATATATGGAATTCACCAACAAGCACTGGGCCAGCAAGGTGGATAATGGCCCATCCTCGCTCTCTGAAATTAGGCCCATATCCCATCAGTAGGACCATTAATAGGCTGATAATGATGATATTTTTAACTGTAATAGATAGCCTGTTGAAATATTCACAGAATATGACTGTAATGTTACGGCGGATTAATTAACAAAAAAAAGCATAAAAATGGGATTCCTATACAACAAAAGCTTCTTTTAACGTATTTTGTCTTTGCTCTGTGAACGGTGATACGCGTCAAAGTCAAATTTGGCATGATTATACACTCTAAAGTAAAACAATACTCGTTTATTAAGTATATAATAAAGTGGTGTGGTAAGTAACCCTCAGTGCGCGGCCCCACTCGCACTTGGCCGGTTTATTTCTATTTACAACACAATTCACTCGTCAGTTTCACTGTGTTTAGCAAATTCTTTGTATTATGATGAGTTAAGAGATAATTTAAACATATTTTTTTCGGCTCAAAATTCACACCTATTTTGCTCATATATTTCCTTTTTGCCTTTTTAGCATGCAAAATTACAGAACGTCATGTTTATTTTCTATTTTTATATTGTTAATCAGTGCAATGATTCGTTCACAATAAGTGTTTGGCAATAGCAAAATCATCATAGCCCGCGCAAAATTCACAATGTTGGGGTATTTTTAGTACCATTTAAATTTAATTAAACAAATTCATCCTTTCAATTATTTGTCTTCAGTAATTTTCCGTATCTGTTAGTTTGGCATCAGAGCTGCTTCCAGAAGATAAACTCAAATAAAAAGGCTTGCGCGTACTTTGTGCACTTTTGGAACATTTTGAAACGCGTTCAATAAATCCTGCCAGAATATTGCTACATTTTATTGGTTTCTGCTAAATACAGCTAGATTTCACATAGATTTCAGATATAGATCATAGATTGATATATTTTTTCGTGTTAAGTTTTTTTTTTTTGATAAAAACCTGCTAGGAGCTAAAATGAGAGTCTAATCCTAATAAAATCACAGAATCCTGCTAAATCTGGTCACACTGGTTGCGCTTGAGTCACTAAATAAATAGGATGCTTTTTTCGCGATAAACATTAGTCCACGCGGATGAAGTCGCGAGCGGGAAAGCTAGTATTCTGATACTAGCTTTCCCGCTTAAACAAATAATTCTGAGTAATTGTCATAGGTTTTCGTCCAAACTAATATTTTTCCATACCTTTTATGATTTATATTTTTTGATAAACAGTTTTAATGCCTTTTCTTTTAAATTAGCCACATAATCTGGCTATATATTATTATTTTTTACACAATTTACATCACAGGATTTGTTGACTTTTGCCAAGCCAACCTTACCGCAGGAAGCACGAGTTTTCTTGTAAAATAACTATGTTTATCGTTTGTTTTTTATAACTGTGAAGTTTTGAAAAGGTTTAAAGATTCTACAAGGCTAGATTCATTATTTATATTTTTAATATGAAACATCTAATGGTGCGGTATTGGTGTAAGGTTGACTCTTGGCTTGGCGATCGGTCGCCACGTGCGGCATGGCAATGCATTAACTTAGTTAATTTCACATGCAGAGAGACTTGTCTAAGACAGTGACATAATATTGGGGCTGCCACTATTAATAAATACAATTAAATCGTTATTGAATCGATATAATGGATGCATCAGAAAATATTACTTTCCGCAACACGCGAGCACAATCTGTTCCAGATATGACTTTATTAAATGAAAGTAGCTTAGTAGAAGTCACATAAGATGCCTCATATGCTAGTTTACCAAACACATCCATTATTAATGAGCTGGAGCAATCGCTCATGGCTGAAAATGAGCTGCTTAAATCAAAGCTGCAAGCTGCCACCACTGAAGTCGACAATTTATCCCTCGAAAATACTGAACTTATAAAACAAGTAAACGAACTAACCCGGAAAAATGATATGTATGTCAAGGTTACTAGACAGTTATCATCTGAATCTCCCCGAATATTGATAAAACGTAATTCTTTTGCCACCCCGACCAAGTCGGTACAAAAACTTGCATTTGAGAATAAACCACACTTAGAAATATCCAATCCCGTGCTCAAGAACAATTTTTCAAAAATTAACAATGCTTTGAGTGATAAGTTGGATAAAACTAACAAAGTTGAAAATAAGAACCAAATCTGTATTCTTAGCAGCCACAAGAAAAATCATGTCCACAACTTACTTGACCAGAATTCCCATAACAAGTACGACATTTGTCACTATCGAAAACTACACTGTGGTATTAAGACAATCATATACGGGATTGAACGAAAACTGTTTTATTACCAAATCAGATTTCTGCATTATATTTATAGACGAGGACGATTTTTTGATCACAGATAAGTACTTAGAGTTGGTCTTTTATCTGAGAGAACTCCTAAAGACTCTAAAACACTCAAACATAATAATATGTTTACCGACATTTAAGTGCAATGAATTCGCTACAATGTACAAATTAAGCACACCAATATGCCATTGTTTTTTACTTTAATCTCAATCTCCAATGTGGTTACAAGATGTTCTCCAAACTTTGCGGAGCAGTGAATGTTTGTGGATTAAATATTATACTACAGGACCTACAGAAATTGATTAAGGGCATTAATGAATTTAGTGAGGAATACAAAGAATCACAGAATAATACAATGGAAAATTATATTCTGAATGAAGTTTCAAATTCTCCAAATAACATAAACAAACCAGCCGAAAAGGCAAAAGCAGTATTAAATGATAATCAGCAGCAGGTTTTTCGTACAACCACATCAACATCTTGCATCAGAATATAGCTGGCCTACTGAACAAATCGTATATGCTTACAGTGCATTTAGAAACGCTATTTAGAATGAGTAATACAGAAATAGACCTAATCTGTATCACAGAACATTTTATAGCATCAGGACAGGAAGATCTTCTAGACTGTTAAATTACAATATGGGAGCATTCTATATTGATATGATATGTTACGACTGTCACTCACTATTTATTTCATCGAACAATTCGAACGGTGTTCGGACGTTAACGATGTCCATCCTCAGGAGTTTGCGTAGTGAGGGCACGACGCGAACTGCCACAACACACGTAACATATCTATATATAATGAATCACGCTCACGTTAGTTTATATATGTAAGCATGCTACTCTAGATCTAATAAAAACAAAGGTGCTGCTTGTATTCTGGTCAAAAACGGGATAGAATATAATGAACTACGTAAAATCGCTGGTTTCTCGGTCGAAGGAATCTTCGAGTGCTGCGCTGTTGAATTATTACATAACGATCAAGTACTACTTTGTGTTTACAGAGTTCCTAATCCCCGAATATTTGATCAATTTTTTGTACTTCTTGAGAAAGTATTGGAAAAATTATGTCAAACTAAGAAACGTGTTATATTATGTGGAGATTTTAATATAGATCGACTGAAACGAAACGGTATCTTTATGGAATTTGAAAATATTTTAACCAGTTTTTTTTTAATTTGTATTTGCAAATTAGAGAGCCTACCCAATTGATAAGCAAAACCTGCCTAGATAATTTTGCTCATAGTCTTAAACGAGGATGCAAATGTAGCGTTATTGATTTGGGATTGTCAGATCATACGGCTGAGCTGTTCACTTACCCAATACATAAACGATGCAAAATAGATAGCTACACTGGAAGTAGACGACACTATTGTTTTGAAAATTTAACAAAATTTAAAAATCACGTTGAAAGTTTCTCGTTTTCAGAAGTATACAACTCCACAAAACCAACTAAAGCCTACGATATATTTTTCGAAACTTTATGACTATTAATATTTATGAAATTACTTTATGACTTGTGTTTCCCAATTAAAATTGTCAGAATTAGAAGTAATAAACGGCCAAAATGAGTTTCTCGAGGCTTCCGTCTTTATAGCTGGAAACAGCGTCAACTACTTTGGAAATTTAGAATTAAATCGAACTCAATGAACAATAATAATTTCATAACCTACACATCGAAATTAAAAAAAATTAGTGAAACTAACACAATATGCACAAAACTACTATGCAATTAATACTTCATGTAACAAGTCAAAAGATACCTGGCAATTAATAAACAGATCAAAGCAAACTACCCAAAACAAAATATTAACAGCATAACCGATACTACTAATAAAGTCATTAAAGGTCCTCAAGAAATAGCCTCTGCTTTTAACAATTTTTTCATTGACTAAATAAAGCCTCTTAACCAAACTATAGAGAGTAATAATGGTATTAGTATTGCTCTCCAATCGTTATTTATGCCACCAACAAATAGACCACACCACTTGACATAGAAAAGGCAATCATCTCTTTAAAAAATAAAAATAGTACCGGTTCTGATGAAATTTCCACCAGAGTCATAAAGTTCGTCAACAAGGCAATATCGCCACACTTATCCTATGCTATTAACCTGAGCATAAATAAAGGTACCTATAATAATGGACTTAAGCCAATAGTCATCAGGCCGCTTTATAAGAAAAAAGGAAATAAAAATTACATGCAATTATAGACCTATTGCACTTGTATCAATATTATTTAAAGTGTTTGAAAAATCAATTTACAATTCATTATACTCCTACTTGGAAAAAAATAATATATTTACTGACTAACAAAAGGGATTTAGAGGAAATCAAAACATAAACATGGCCATATTTGATCTCTTGAATGTAGTAAAAAAAAGCATGCATGAAAGAACAGTATGTGCTATATACATGGACATGACAAAGGCTTTTGACTATGTGAGGCATGTTATTTTAATAAAAAAATAAAACCAATATGGTGTAAAGGGGAATGTTCTTGATCTTTTTAAATCTTACCTTTGTGACAGAGAGCAGTTTACCGAGTTAGATAGGATCTGCATTGCGACTATAAAAGAAATCAAATACAAATCTAATGGCAAAAAAGTCGTATATGGAGTACCTCAGGGTAGAATTTTGGGGCTAGATTGATATGTCAATGATATGCCGAAAAGTGTGACGTATCCTATGGTCCTCTTTGCAGACGATAGTACAGCAATCATTAAGTGCCAACATTTAAGCAATTACGAAAATTACATCAATAAAGCATTGACTCAAAATGTTACTTGGCTGGATAATAATAATTTAAAGGTGAATTTAGAAAAATAACTAAAATAATGCACTTTTATCAAAGAGAGTCCAAACATGTACTTAACATTAATCTCCATTTTAAAGGGTATCAAATGGAAAAGGTTAATTCGACAAAAAAATAGGTTTAGTAATTGATAATAGACTAGAATGGAAATTACAGTTTCAGGAATTATGCAATACCCTCAGTAAATTTGTATGTATGCTGTACAAACTGAGGAAAATAGTAAATATAAAAACTGTCAAAGCAGCTTATCACGGATATATCTCATCTAGACTCCGTTACGGTATAATTTTTTGGGGGAACGGTACCGAAAGAGAAACTATTTTCAAATGCCAAAAGAGATGCCTAAGATCAATATGTGAATTGAAAATTACTGATAGTTGTAAGCCTCACTTTCAATCTCTAAAATTGTTGACATTGTGTGTACATGTATACGAAATAGCAATATTTGTTAAATGTAACCTGTATCTTTTTCCCAAGCCTAGTCATTCAAGGAGTAGACGGGATCTGGACCGTCTTTGTTTAGCTCATTGTAATACGGCTTTACACCACAAAAGTGTTTTTGGAATGGCTCCTAAAATTTATAATAAAATTCTTAATGTCATTAAATCGCTAAACATGAATTAATTCAAATTTAAATTACATAAAATTTTGATTATTAAATGTTACTAAAGTATAAATGAATTTTTGACTGATAAAAATGTAAACATACAATTAACCAAAAGCACTTTATAGGTAATTTTGACAATATTATTATTAAATTAGATTGTAATAATGACTTAAATATTGAATTTTGACATGAGAATAATAATTATAACCATGTGTATAATATTTGCATGATGACAAAGCATAAAACATGCTGTACTAATTACAATATTGCCATCTTATGTTTCATAAATAAACCATTTTTTAGCGAATAAATGTTTTGATTTGATATGATTTAAGTAACATTTTGAGAGGTGTAACACAGGAGTAACGCAACAGAGCCAAAAGTAACAAAAATGTTACAAAAGTAATAAAACGGCAGCGCTGGTCAGCCAGCTCAGCCATACTATCTATCAGTGCTAACTGGCAAAGCCAATTACATTTGTTTGAAGTGTGGTACTAAGTTTTGAAGGTCTGTGTATTATACAGTTTAGTTGGATATGCGATAGTGTAGTTTTAACGCTATTGATGTGTTACTTAATTTGCTTGGAATATCATTGAAGAGTCTTAATTTACTTTTTTTTAAGTTTTGAAATAAAATGTATGTAGGTATTACATTTTCTGCTGTAAATAAAATTGACACAAAAACCAAGAAAGTGAACAGATTTATTACCTAAACAAATAAGTGAAATATGATAGCAAAACAGGCCAATTCTCGTCTTGGTGGCAATTATGACAGTTTTCTACCTACTGACAAAATGCTGAAATCTTCTTCTTTTTTTTTTATTAGATAACTTCTGAAGAGGCACTGGCCTTCTAGCAGTTTTACCAGTATCAAGTTGAGTTTATTATATGTAGTGTCACGTCCATTGTACATAGGAAATGTCTAGGGAAAAACCTTACTCTATGGTCTCGTCAGTCAATAATTGACAAAGTCACAAATCAAAAAAATGGTGGACGTTTTACTGAAACTTCCTGTTTTTTTTTTAAAACATCACAAAGTCCTATCTTTTAGATTTTTATCCTTTGCCTACACTAGTGCACATTAATGAACACCTCATGATTAATATTTACCAATATTACTCATTAACACTCGTAAAAACACAAGTATGAGGCAAAAATAAAAATTTACAAAAGCTTTATACATTATACTTTAAAAAAACTCCGCTTTAATCTTTTTGGTCCGAAATATATAAAAAAAGGAAGTGGCAATCGGTCTGTGTGACAGGAGAGTGATAATATTATTTAAATAAAAAATGTTTAGTATATGCATGATTTGTTTGTTTTTTTTTTTCGAATAAATGCGTATGTTTCTTATTAAAATAATAATAATAATGATATAATCGTGTACTGTAACTATTTTTCTTGCAAATACTGTATTTTGATGTAGCCAACTCGGTATTTTTGAAAATTGGATCTGGCAACACTGCGCTGTCTCTTTGTTCTGTCTGTGCTCTGTGCTAGTATTTGTTTGTTTATGCTAGGTAGGTACCACTCATATCAAGTATCAACTCATATCTTAACTCTTTGTGTGCGCTGTTTGTTTCGTTTCAACAAGTCGCCAAATCATTTGGTTCGGTAAGTCTATAGAAATAATGAGGAATATCGTGTTCTTTAGTGGATCCTATTTTAAACTGTGGAGTGATTATCGCGCGCGTGTGATTAGCTTTCATACGAGATGAAGTACGACTAGTAGGTACCTAAGGCACAACATTTTCGAGGTATGGAGATGTGACGTCATTTCGTACCTACGAAAGCTAATCTCGCATGAACCGTGAATCACCACCTTGGCACAGAATAAATAATAGTACAAGTGACCCGTGGCCCAATTACAGAACATGGCTACAATCGGATTATCACTTTTTTCATAGCAATTTCGACTCTATCGCAAGGCATTAGTGGTTGCAATATTGAGAATTCGATTGAAGCCAAGTTATGTAATCGGGCTGCAGGGCTCCAAGTCTCTTCATAAGAAAAACAATTCTTATAAGAGGCTATAATTTTAATTCAATTATAATTTTTATCAACATTGGTAGTCTCCTAAATTATAAATTGAATTTAGATTGAATTATAATTTTCTTGCTGGTAGAACAATTTCAAAGTGTTTTACGTGTTTTATTTATAAAAAAGTTTTTAATTGGAAACTATCGAGGTACCAGCTTCGAGGTCGAAGGTACTGCAGGTTGGCGCTTACCATCATAAGAACGACCGGCAGGTTTTGCCACTAAGTTGTACCGAGGGGGGAGGGGGGGGGGAAATAACTGATGTTCAGGGAGGTACTGCAGGTTGGCGCTTACCATCATAGAAACGACCTGCTCGTCTCGTAACTTAAGTTGTACAGAGGAGGAGGGGGGGAGGTGGCAATTAAGCATTAAATACTGTTGGTCCAGGAGGTACTGCAGGTTGGCGCTTACCATCATAAGAACGTCCTGCTCGTCTCGTCACCAAGTTTTACAGATGGGAAGGGGGGAGGCAGCAGGCGGTGCCAATTTTACAATTAGTGATGTTCTGGGAGGTACTGCAGGTTGGCGCTTACCATCATAAGAACAAACTGCTCATCTCGTTAATAGTCCTATCAGAAATATAAACCTGAGCAAGAGGTACCTACTGTAGAAAGGTAAAATTTAAAAAAAAAACTTATTAGATAACGTAGATTAGTGAGCAGACAACACGGTAATAAGTGCGAAAAAGCAATAGTTTGCAAAATTGCATCTTCGAAGACAATTAACAATTGAATAATCTGTCAAAAAAATAGTAGACTACCTACCTATTATTCATACCAACTACAGACCGTTCACCGTAACATATCCCCTGCCGTGATGTTGGCTCTATCTATGGCAGGGAACATCTTACGGTGAACGGTCTGAGACTTGGGGCCTAGTAGCTTACTTTTATTTAGTCTGTGCCAGTAGTGCTACTAAGGATCTTTGTTGGAAACTGATTTTCTAGCTATTTTCATAGCAATTTCGACTCTAACCTATTATTTATTCTGTGCTCTAACGCGCTGCATTGTGCACGTGACAGTGACAATCTGATTGAAACCCGGGGCCCGTTCACATAAACGTTCGAAGACGCACGGATCACCCGCGCGTACACTCGAAATCGTTCACGGCGTCGTCCGGGCGTTCGCCTGGGTCATCCGAAAAATAGTAGTGGCCCCTCCACTACTATTTTTCGGATGACCCAGGCGTAGTATGAAACTGACACTTGACAGTTGTCAGTTGTATGTGGACGTCCAAAGTCGTTCACTATCTCCGGATGATCGAGCGATAATCGCACGGATGATTCGAGCGTGTAAGTGAACACAGCCCAAGATCGGTTATGGGTAGCACTACAGCAGCAGCCCGATTCCATAACTTGTCTACAATCGGATTATCACTTTTTTCATAGCAAATTCGACTCTATCGCAAGGCATTAGTGGCTGCGATACTGAGAATTCGATTGAAGCCAAGTTATGGAATCGGGCTGCAGGGCCCCAAGTCTCTTATTACAACAATTCATAAAAATAAGTCACGTAAAACACTTAGAAATTGTTCTACCAGCAAGACAATTATAATTTTTAAACCAGGCAATTGTAATTCAATTATAATTTTTACTAAAATTGGTAGTCTGCTAAATTATTAATTGAATTTCGATTGAATTACAATTGTCTGGTTTAAAAATTATAATTGTTTTGCTGGTAGAACAATTTCAAAGTGTTTTACGTTACTTATTTTTGGAAAATATTTTTAATTGGAAACTATCGAGGTACCTGCTTTGAGGTCGAGGGCACTGCAGGTGTGGCGCTTACCATCATAAGAACGACCTACTTGTCTACTCACTAAGTTGTACAGAGAGGGGAAGGGGGCGGTGCAAATTTTGCAATCACTGATGTTCTAGGAGGTACTGCAGGTTGGCGCTTACCATCATGAGAACGACCTGCTCGTCTCGTCACGTCACTAATTTTTACAGAGGAGGGGTGCCAATTTTGCAATTACTGATGTTCTGTGAGGTACTGCAGGTTGGCGCTTACCATCATAAGAACGACCTGCTCGTCTCGTCACGTCACTAAGTTGTACAGAGGGGGGGGGGGGGCAATTTTGCAATTACTGATGTTCTGTGAGGTACTGCAGGTTGGCGCTTACCATCATAAGAATGACCTGCTCGTCTCGTTAATAATCCTATCAAAAATATAAACCTCAGCAAGAGGTACCTATGTAGAACGGTAAAATTAAAATTACATTTCTTATTAAATAACGTAAATTATTACCTAAAGTGGCAGAAAACACGGTAATAATTGCGAAAAAGCAATTGTTGCAAAATTGTACCTAGTTTTATTATGATTTGTCGCTTTATGAAATAGGGCCCAGACAGGCATCTGTCACTCTACTTACTTACGCGAGTTAATCACCTATAGCGCGCTGCGCCCCGGCGCCACAAATCAGTCGAGGCCACCGCGCGCTTGCATTCAGACTCTTACCGAGTCGCTTGTTTGACGTTTCTTTAGTAATGGCGAAACGTAACAATAATAACAAATTTTATTGTTGTGTAAAGGGTAAAATGAATAAATGCATTAGTAGGTAAAATTAAGTCTTTTTGTTTTTTTTTTTAATCATTATTACACACACTAACATTTTAAAGTTATCACAAAAACTGTCTACTGCACGGATTTAAAAAAAACTATACGTAGGGCATATTAATTTTTTGGTGTGCTATGTTTTGCCCGCGGCTTTGCAAGCATAGACTGTTAGTTTGTATCTAGATAGGTACCTACATTGTTTATTTTATGTGGCGTTGGACCACTAGATTTATTTTTAACCGATTTCAATAAAAAGTAGGTTCTCAAGTTGATGTTTATGTCTACACTAATATTAAGTATATAGTATCATCGATGTAGAAAAATATGATTGAAATCTCGCAGCGCTGTGCGAGTTAAATTGCACTTTATTGCGTTGTAGCATAGAATAAATAATAGGTTGTAGCGAGAGTCGCTATGCATTTAAATATCTTCACTCAGATATTCTTCTGTACCTGTACTATCATTTATTCTGTGGCAGAGGCAGCAGAAGGTGTTCTGTCTAAATTATTGTAATCCTCTTAAATATAGGTGACTTCGGTACCTGACTTCGGACCGAATTACGCATGCTAAGGTGTGAATTTTAGAAATGTACTATTTTAAGTTAGTACTCTAAGTCATTTTGGGTTTCTTTGCATGCTCCGGCTGCGGCCTCCTTTATTGGCTGACATGGGTTGATATTAAATAATAATAATATGATATGAAATATGTAACAAATTATTATTTATGAGCAAATTTTTAAAAAGTCGCTCATAAAGTAGTTGCTGAGCATCGAGCCCGAACACTACTAGCACTTTAATGACGTGAGCTCACGTGTATTGAAACTTCTAATTTAATTATCAGCAGCCCGATTCCATAACTTGGCTTCAATCGAATTCTCAGTATCGCAACCACTAATGCCTTGCGATAGAGTCGAATTTGCTATGAAAAAAGTGATAATCCGATTGTAGCCAAGTTATGGAATTGGGCCACAGGTCATACAATATCAAAATGTCAAGATGATGGGACGAGAAGAAGTTTCTCTATATTTGGCTTACGGATTAGACCTAAACATGCATTAATTTCATCCTTTCTTCGGATGTAGTCTTCGCAGCTTTGTATAATGTCGGTTAAAAAATAACGGGCTTATTAGACCCACTTTGTCATCCTGCGACGTCATCACGGTTCGGAGCGATGGTAGCCTAACGGTTCAGAAGTGCAACTTAGAATCCAACGATACGGGGTTCGGTCCTAGGCCCCGCACCAATTACTTTTCTAAGTTATGTGCGGTTTCCATCGCTCCGTGCTTCGGAGGGCACGTTAAGCCGTCGGTCCCGGCTGTTATTGATTAATAGCAGTCGTTAAGCCATGCCAGAGGCCCTCGGGCGGCCAAACAAACTCTGATACCAGAGGTCAGCACTACCTCATATGACAAACAAACAAACCAAGGTCCCAGCATTATTATTTAAACAAGCTGACAAGACACGATGCTCTGCCCGAGATTTATGGTTTTTAATTTATTTTCGCTGAAAACTTCGTTTCTGTGGAGACACAAAAGTGACGGTGTAAATATATAGATATGTCTATGTTGACAGTATTAAATTTATTGCGTAAATTAACTAAAATAAATAAAATAACAGTGTACAACTCATCCAATATAACGCACTTCCACGGCGCCCTATTATGTTTTAATGATTTATGTTTAGTGAGGTTAATCTTGTTTGTGGCCTTTTACTACTAATAAAAGTATAAGTTCATAAACTAAATCCGACTAAACTGGGTTTTAGTTCATGAACTTATATTTTTATAAGTAGTGTTATACACACTCGAACGAGCAGCGTTTAGAATGTGAAAATAATGTTAATATACTTAACGGCTTGTATTACGATGACAGTGCTTAACCGGTATAGTGTTCTGAGTAATCTAGGAAACTGTAATGAGAGGGGTTGACGCCTTTCATCAGTCAAAATATGTTTTGAGGCAATTATTTAATAGGGATATTAGTTTAGTTGTGATAAAAAAAAAAGGAAAAAATTGGATCACGGGACTCGAACCCGCATCATCCATGCCTCCATTACTACTAGATCATCATCCAAATTTTCCCGTCAGTTTCTAATCTGTCTTACGGGGACGGTAACATAACACCATCTATTGGTAGTTTGCTGAACTGATCAACCGAACATGGGTAATACTGCAGTTAACGCGCGGACCAACCTCCTACGGGAGGCGCCTTTTACGCGTGCACTTCGCATACTCAATGTAATTGCGGTTAAACTAGACCTATTTGGTTGTACTCTGAGTGAATTTACTAAGGTAACTTTAGAAGTTTTATGTTATGCCTAAATCATAGGTTATTTTTTAGCCGACTGAGGAGGGTTATTTTTAATTTGTTGCTACACTATCGCATTAGGTGAAATCCTGTAATGGTAGTTCTAAGTTTTGTAAATAAATAAATAAATAAACATCGTGTCATAAAGATAACGCCAACCAATTAATATGTTTTTTTTATGATTTAGCTGTAACACCTGTTTAGCGAGAACATATCTAATAATTTTCTGAAGGAGTAATTTGGATTAGATAATTATGTTCTCATTAAGAAGGCGTTAATGCTAACTCATAAAAACATTATTAGATTTCAATTTCAGCAATGGCTGAAAAGGGACCCGACTGGCATGTCGAAAAACAAAGCAACTTTCAAGAGTTGGAATTACTTACGGTAGCGGAATCAGGGCCCAACGCGAAACCTGAACTGAATGTAACAGAAGTCAACAGTGGTGCGCCAGACAAACCTGATTTACCAGTTAGAGTTGATCCTGCAGCTAGCGCGAAAGCGGGATATGGCGCACAGATTGTGAAAGTATCCGAGAACCACACATACGAATTAGACGAAGCTGAACTGGAGCACGTCCTAATGAGGGAAGAGTTCAGGAACCTTGCAGTGATGGTAGTGAGCGTGGCCGGTGCTTTCCGCCGCGGAAAATCCTTCTTGCTCAACTTCTTCCTCAGATACCTCATGTCTCCGGTAAGCATTAATATATAACAACTATTATAGGTAACGATCTTAATATTCGTCTATACCTGTAATGATTTCCATGGTAGGTAAGTACATAATGTTTTCGTTTTAGACTTCTAATGCAAACGTATGGTTGTTACAGCCATCAGCTCGTGAGGACGGTTCTTGGCTCGGAGAGGATAGCGAGCCATTATTCGGGTTCAGCTGGCGTGCCGGCTCCAAGAAACATACGACTGGTATCTTTATGTGGTCGGAGCCAATAGTCCTCACGCTACCTTCCGGAGAAAAGGTATTCCGTTTTATGTTCTATTTTACCAAGAACTCTGTGGAAGAGGCGCGCTCGTGATTACGTGTTAGACTTTGGCAAAGCGTTCCACTTCTTGGTTGTTCATTCAATTACTACTTTGTACTGGAGCGATAATAACAAACTAGCAAAAAGACGTTTTGTAATATTTCTTATATATTTCTCTGTTTCCACATTTAGTTAAGTCTTAAATATAATATTAGAATCATGAATAAATATAGTATCTTGAATGTTATCTTAAAACATGGAACCATGGTGGGCACTACAGAATATTTGTATCCTCGAAAAAACTGGGAAATATTGATTACTCGCTGTATGGAACGGTTTCCTTGTAAACAAAATAACAAGTCTGTCTATAAACATCCAGAGCTTTGGTGCTATACCTACTTTTGCATTGGTTTTTAATATCCTAGTATAACATAGGATGCTTTTTTCGCGATAAACTGTAATCTGCGCGTACGAAGTCGCGGGCGGGAAAGTTTGTAATAAAGATATCCGTCAGAGAACCAAGATAACCGATATAGAACAAGGATAAACAAGGTTAAGTGGGCTAGTCACATTTACCGAAGAACCGATAACCGATGGGGTAGACGAGTTCTCAAGTAGAGATCACGTCAAGGTGAACGTAGCGTAGGACGCCGTGTGGAGTGACTACCTGCAAAATGCAGCTGGCAGAAAATGGACGATGAGACCAGAAGACTAAGCTCAGTGGCGTGCATAAGAAGAGACCTACGCCCTGTACTGGACAAGTAAAGGCTGATGATAATCCTAAAAAGGTAGAAAAATATAGCTTACGCCGTTTACTAACTATTATTGGTGGTACACACAGGTGGCAGTGCTTCTGATGGACACGCAAGGCACCTTTGATAGTGAAAGTACCGACCGCGATAACTTCACTATCTTCGCACTCTCTACTCTCTTATCATCGGTTCAGATTTACAACCTTAAGGAGAACATTCAAGAGGACGACATGCAACATCTTCAGGTATGTATATATTTACTAAGCTTGATCCCATAGAGCTAATTTTTAATGCACAGAAGGCATTGAGGTCGCGACACGACAGCACATGATGCATCTAGTGTGTCCAACAATGTCACGTTGTAAGAGGTCCTGGTTGATTTTACCCAGGTAGCTTCATTCCGTTTGGGTCCAGAGTTGGTTCCATAACATCCATGTACCTCATGAGAGATTGCAATCTGCGAGGAGTTTTTCAGCTGATACTACTGAAGTATTGGTGGTTGTTCTCTAGTCCCAAGTTTCGTCGAGCCTGACTAGCTTCTAGCTTATCACGAATCTATGCCTAAGAAAACATTTTTAACTCCTGCTTGCCTGAGGTGGCTTTTGAGTGGCGTCTAAACAACAATTTCAAAGCTAATAATAATATCTCTTTTCTACGGGTTTTAGGAACCTAACTTTATCAACATCGAATTCAAAATCAAAGCGTTATTTTTAGGAAATTATAAAAAACAGTTTTTCCGTAGGTGTTCACGGAGTACGGGAAGCTGGCTCAAAGTGAAAGTACGACAAAGCCATTCCAAAACCTGGAATTCCTCGTAAGGGACTATCCGTATGATGATTTCCCTTGTGGTAAAAAGGGTGGCGATGGTCTGTTGAGCACGATACTGGAGGGATTTCTTTTCTTTCTTTAATGTATCACGTAATTATTAAGAATCTCATATTTTGTTGCTAGTATGTAGTACCCATAAATATAGCATCTAATTCTAAAAAAATACAAATCATATAAAAATATTTACAAGTAAATATTTACAGTATTACTGTTTAATTTCCTTGCAATCGAAGTGAAAAGAAGGGGTAATTAGTTTACATAACAAGTCATGTTATTCTCGACTTCAATATTCTAATATTTTTTCTCAATATTCTGTCAAATTCTGATCTACCCATTATCGTTTATCCGCTCGGATAAACTGACCCGCATGCGGGCCAATGCTGCGAGCGTAAGCAAATCCGCATGACACTAAAAACGCCCTAATTTGTGAAATGCCTAATTCGATAAAAGGCTTACCGATAATCACAATTATTATTACAATCAATGCCTTGCTCAGGCTCTCTCTCCAGAAGAATGGGCTACATTATTTGATAACATATACGCTCGTTTTTAGGTTTCTGAGAAGACACCTGCGGATATTAAAGAGCTACGTGCACAATTACATTCTAATTTCGAAAAGATTTCCGGGTTTTTATTGCCTCGCCCTGGGTCCCGTGTTTCACGATCAGATTACAAAGGCGATATTAAAGGTAATACCTCGCACAAGAATGAAGCGTTACGCTTCTTCATTTATTATAAGAATTGCAAAGGAGTGGAATGCCCTGCCCTCGTCAGTGTTTCCGGTAAATTATAACCCCGGTGTGTTCAAGTCAAGAGTGAATAGGTATCTACTAGGCAAGCGTGCTACACCTTCGACCACATCATCGCTTTCCATCAGGTGAGATCGCAAACGATTGCCTAGTCCGTAAAAAAAAAAAAAAAATTCAGACGTAACATTCTTATTACGTATGCTGTCTTAGTAAATATGCTTTACGATGTTACGATGTTCATCGATGGTTCTTTTTTATTATACGCTTTATATTAGCTTCACTTGTATGTTTGTATGTTTGTAACCGACTCCTTTGGACGCAATTTTGACACACTTTAAACGGTCAGATTTCATTCAAATTTTGCACACCTGTCAAAGACCGATGACGACGATGATGAATAATTCGAAAAGTAATAATAAGAAAAAAAACTAAATCAATCAATCCCCTGGGTGATACATTTTCTCCACTTTTGGCGATTTTGTGTCATTTCTGGCGTTAAGCCCATCGTCTGCATATCGTTATGGATGGTTCGCATCCAGTTATTTGGTGGTCGGCCCCTGCCTCTTTTGCCTTCCTTTATGTCTAAAACCTGCCGGGTCATATGATCTTCACTTCTGCGCATTACGTGCCCAAACTAGCGCAGACGGTTTTCTTGCATTTTTTGCTGTATTTCGGATACTTTGAAGGTTCCTCGGATGAACTTGTTTTGAACTTTATCCAATCTTGTAACTCCACCTGCCCATCGCAGCATTTTCATCTCCGTAACATGCATTATCTGCTCATTGCATTTCCTTACCCCCCAGCACTCAGATCCATGCAGCATTGCCGGTCTAACGGCTCGTTTATACACGTTGCCTTTAGTTCTAATAGGCATTTTTGTTCAGTCACAGAGGACCCCAGTGAGCGATCTCCACTTTTGCCAGCCTGTCTGGATCCTATTTTCTAGGTCTTTTTCCATGTTTGCTTTGACGTTTACTATGGATCCAAGATACTTAAATTCTTCTACTTGAGATAAGGGAGTTCCATCGATAGTGGGTACTTGCTGGATGTTATTATTGTTACCTGAAAATCTGCAATGCATGTATTCGGTCTTTTTGCGACTTACTTTTAGGCCACTGCCTTCCAAAGCCTCACACCATCTGTCTAGATTGTTTTGGATTTCCGGCAACGATTCCTCTGTCAAAACTTCATCATACATCATCTGCATATAAAAGTGTCCATGGAGCAGGCTTTTGGAGATCTTTTGTGATGTAGTCCAGGACAATGTTGAAAAGTAAGGGGCTTAGAGCAGACCCCTGATGGACCCCGACCTTAACCTCAAAACTATCGCTTGTACCCGCTGGAGACATCACTCGTGTTGTTACGTCATTATACATGTCCTGTATGATACTGATGTATTGCTCTGGTATCAGTTGAGATCTTAATGCTTGCTATATGAGCTTGCGTGGTATACGGTCGAAAGCCTTTTCTAAGTCTATAAAGATAAGGTGGAGATCTTTTTTCAGTACTTTATACTTGTCCATCAGTATTCTTACGCAGTGTATGGCATCCGTGGTGCCCACTCCAGCAGTAAAACCGCACTGGTTTGTGTTTATGGTGGAGATTTTATTTAGTCTGCCGATAATGACCCTTTCCCATGTTTTCAGGCTATGTGAGGTTAATTTAATGGATCTATAGTTCTCATAGAATGGTACCATGTTACTGAGTCTCCAGTCTCTAATTAGAAAAAACTAAAAAATAGAAAATAAATTATAGTTAAAAAAAAACTAAAAAACACGCTTTATATAGAATACCAAACTAAAAAATAGTTTTTTTTTTTTTTATTAAAATAAAAGAAATTTTAATAATGTAAATAAGAAAAAAATGTTTTATTTAAAAAAAAACGTGGGGTGCATGTTACACTATTAAAATTTATTTTCTATTTTTTAGTTTGGTTTTCTATATAAAGCGTGTTTGTTAGTTTTTTTAAACTATTATTTATTCGTATTTTATTTTTAACAAGCTTTGACCACGTCTGTAGCCGCGTGGTCATACTCGTATCTCTGGGTTATGATTACCTTATGTGTATTCCAGGACCTAAAAAACCATTACTCAAAATTCCTTCAGCCGTCAAATAGTTTTTTATCGATTGCTCAGCTTCTACTTATTTGATTGAGATACCAAGAACATCAGTTTTTAAGCCTAAACCTAACTATCTAACTGTTTATTCACTGTATTCAGTTTTATTATTTATTTATTATATTATAATGCACCACTTTCTTTGCCGTATATTATTTTCTTTCTATCCAAGACCGCCCAGGCGCCCATTGTCCCATATATTTTGTATAAATGTTTTAGTTATTTTTGTAATTTTGTTCTATGTGGTGTAAATAAAGAGTTATCTATCCATCTATAATTTGGTACATTTTCTCACTGAACATATTTTGGAAAAAAATTACAATACAATCTAATATCGAATGGTTTATGAATAACTTGTGTCATTATTTTTTAGTTTTAAAGCCTGAGTTTAGGATTTACATGATCGAGTTAGCGGCGTCGTTATTCAGTCCAGAGAAACTGACGATAAAGACAGTAAATGGACAGAAGATAAAAGCACGGGATCTTTTTAACTATTTCAAGAATTACATGAGCGTCTTCAACAGTGACACGCTACCTACAGCAAGGAACCTAATGAAGGTAATACTTTGTTTTTTGACATAAACATGATAGAAGCATGGCCACTGTCACGTGCAAATGTACTTAGAAAATGAGATATTCCGGGATATATAATGGACTACATATCCGATTTCTAAGTACATATCGGTATTTATATAACGGTAACTTGTCCTGCTTTAATGCATCAACATAAGGCCCCAAATGACTGCCCTAGGGTAACTAATCGATGATTAAAATAAAGTTAAATACAATGCTATTTTGGAAAAATATATAAATTACAATAAACCCCTGTGTCATCTGGCCTTTGGTTTGTACGGTCCATAAAACGATGGAGTGACCAAGTCTATAAAATTAAAAAATACCTTTTTTTTCTTATTATATTAGGTATCAAAAATATAAATAACCTTTAAATTGCGTGTATGTTTGTGTACAGGTAACGATAATGTCAGGCCTACAGTCTGCCATGAACGAATCTCGAGAGCTTTATGACAAGGGAATGAACACCGAATGTGGCCCGGAACAGCCCAGCGTTCCGGAATCAGATTTGCAAGAACTTCATCGCAAATGCATGGATGCCGCTCGTGAAGCATTTCTGACCAAAAAAAAGATGGGTCCCCCTAAAATGGCCGACAAGTATCTCGAAGATCTCATTAAGGTAACCCCTTTCATAACAGTCTATATCATATAATAATTATGTATGAGAACTAACTTTAATAGTAGTTTATGAAACGGTTAAATAATGAGGGGGATTAAAACAAGAGAGTGAGTTTTTTAATAGTATAATTCGAGTGTTTTTATACCTAGTTATGTGCCGTTTCATACACTACTTTATCTACACTCATGCAATAGGAACTTACTTTTAAAGAAAAAAGGCGTAATTTTTTGTTGATTTTGCTGGTAAAAGCTCGTTCGTCATGTTCGTTGCTGTTCCTTGATGTCAAGTGGAGTCAAATTCTCCTCACTAACACTGCTGTCGGACTTTTTTCAAGATACAACTATTGATCAACAAAACACATTAAATTGGATAGGTACTAATTTAAAGTAAATTATGGCGCCAAAATCCAGTCCACAGCGAATTCGCGTGCCTACGGTCTAGCACGCGTTGCCATAGATGACGAAAATCCTCATAGGTACGGCAAAACAAACCGGTGCTTTTATGGGAAAAAATATATATTATAACATGGTTTAGTTCATATAATAGTGTTATTTTGTAAAAAAAACTTATTAGAGACGTGCCCTGCGTGCGTAATGTATGTCATTATGCCACCATTTTTGAGCTCATAATCTGGATTTTACTATATGAGTGTAGATTATAGTTATTAAAGGTGTTGAACCTAAGAGTTAAAAGGACATTGACAAAAATCTATAAGTACTTACATTAATAAACAATAATGATGGACGACTTTGCACCTCCATCACATTTAAATATTATGTATACCTACCTACGATAAATAAATAAATAAGTTATTTTTATAAAAAGCCATGAATTGAATTCCACAAGGTGGCAATAGAATTGGTAATTTTAAAGTTTCCACGTTAGTTACTTAGTTCAAGTTCAGTTCTACTTGTAAATTAGAATAATAAAGTTATTAAAATAAAGTAGGGTCAGGAGGGGTAATTATGAGACACTAGATATTTTGGGTAAAAATTAGACATATAAAAAACCCAAGTAAAGCTTTAATTGTTAATCTTATTTCAGTTCAAAACAATCCTTATTAGTTAATTAATAAGGTCACAGATTTATGCTTTATTATCTCATTGTTTTCAATTGAGTTTATTACAATTTGCTCCCGGTTGAAAATTTGGACGCGAAATATTTGCATCAGAGTCAGTGAACTTTGGCAGTGGTCACTCGTGAAATGGCGCTGCGCACGCCTGCCTGTCACCCAGCGTCTGCAGTTGGAGATTACTTGCGCGGATAGGTGGCGATTTTACGGTATTGTTCGATAGCGAACGACAAGGACACTTTGATTTTAAAGGAAAAAATGAGACAGGGCAGCGGAAAAATATAAAACACAGCGAAGTATAAAAATAAGACAAAATGCCGCAAAATTCCGTGCTAAAACAGAAGATTAATTTATTAATATTTTTAATTTATAATTATGCATGTATAATTATAATTTAGTATTATAAATTAAAGTTATAAATATTTATATATAATAAATTTATCATAAAATCAGCATCTCCAAAGCAAAAAAATAATAATCATAAACATTTATTTAGTAAAGCCAATTTACACGTCAAAAATACAAAATGATTACATCGTGTTTGTTTACACTTGTTAAACATATACACGAATAAAAATTATATAAAAAATATATTGTAACACATTGGAATCATAATAACCTAAAAATATAAACTGAATCGAATTCAAATGTCAAATTTCAAATGTAAAATTAAAATAAACCAAAAATAATCATACTAACTACATAGTAATATCAATCCTTAAAGCTAATAAACTTGCCATAACTATAAAACGAATGCTCAATGAACCAGCATTGTAGATGAGACTTGAAGCTGCATAGACTAGGGGCTGCAGTTATGTGGTCCGGCAGCTTATTGTACACCGTGGGAAACATGATGTGCGTGAGCTTGGATTGGATGACTTTACGAGCTTCCGGTGTATACCAACAAGCTTCCGTGCATTGCGTGTATTGTACGTGTGTCCACTGCTGTGAGTTGCGAAAGACGCCAGGTTCATCCTTTCGTACACTGCCGCTTGCAATATTACTAAAGATGGCAATGTAAGAATCCCCAGACTCTTAAAATAAGGTTTCGCGGATGTATCCCATGGTATTCGTACGATTGCTCTGATGGCACGTTTCTCGAGACGGAATACCCCTCCCCACTCCGCGCAACGTCGCCAAAATTCCACGCCACACTGTAGCAGGGAATGTACTGTGGCAAAATAACATGTTCGGGCCACATCCGCAGACACAGACAGACAGTTTATTATAAGAACTGCAAAGGAGTGGAATGCCCTGCCCTCGTCAGTGTTTCCGGTAAATTATAAGTCCGGTGTGTTCAAGTCAAGAGTGAATAGGTATCTACTAGGCAAGCGTGCTACACCTTCGACCACATCATAGCTTTCCATCAGGTGAGATCATGGTCAAACGATTGCCTAGTCCGTAATAACAAAGAAAAAAAAAGGCACAGACGCGTGACTCGACCCAGTGCAAAGCATGCACTACCAATTTTACCACATAGTTTATCGACATGATCTTCCCATTTAAGGCAAGAATCAATCTCATATCCTAAGAAAGTGGTTGTATTGGTTTAATCTATAATTGTTCCATTTACAAGATCTTTCAAGGGTCTAGGTTTGCGACCAGATAGGTTGAACTGCAAAAAGTGAGTCTTTTTGAGGTTCAAGGCTAAACCATTTGCATCGAACCACCGTGCCAGCTGTGAGGCTGTTTAATTCAGATTTTGTTCGAGGCAGTCTACAGAGGACGATGTGATAATCGCGGCTACGTCATCAGCATACATGATAATATCGGCTGCCGTGACTGCATCTGGAAGATCATTTAATAACAGAGAGAACATCAAGTTGGAGACTGACTATCCCTGTGCTACGGCCATCGTTGATCCTAAAGGATTGGATCTCTCTTTACCTCGATCGCCTACCATAACTTGCGATCTATTTTGTAGTAAGCTTTTGAATAGGGCATACGAGGACCCACCAATACCATAATATCTTAGTTTCTCCGTGATGACGTCATGACTGGCGACGTCAAATGCCTTTGGAAGGTCACAGCACAACATAGCAACTTGTTGCTTATCCTCTCGGGCGGCCATAATATTACGGACTAGACTCCAAGTCAATGATGTTGTCGCGATACGCATACTAGACAGTATGCGTATCGCGAAGGTCACTATATATTAGAGAGAGCATTTGTAGATATTAGAAACCTAACCAGGCGACAGCTAAGTCCGTTTTCAAACACTTTCGCTAGGGCGGGGATTATAGATACAGGTCGGTCACCATCTATATCTCCCCTCCTGCCTTTGCCCTTAAAAATGGGGGCTACCTTACTCACTTTTAGACAGACCGGATAAGTGCCCGCTTTAATACAGCGGTTAAATAGTTCAGCCAGCACGTAAGCCAAAGGAGATGAAGCTGTCCTCAAAAGCTTCATGCTGATCCCGTAAATGTCTTTCGAGACCTTTGGTGGTATGCGTAAGGTGATCAGATGGTGTACCTCATCTGCTGTGAAAGGTTGGATCCTGATTGAGCGGTTAGTAGGCGAGCGCGCCGCACGCATCTGAGCCAGGGCTTGGGCGACATCAGCGCGGGGCGCGCCGCACGCCACCGCTGCACCAAGGAACCTAGTGTTCATGGCGTTGACTGCATCTTTTTTAGATGCGAACTTAGTCTCATCTATATTAACCATCACATTCTATGTTCACTAAGTGATATCTAAGTTCAGGACGTTATTTTTACCCCTTTCCTTATTTACTACCTTCCACACTGCTTTAGATAGATTTTTGCTGGATGTAATAATTTTGGTGTAATAGTCAGTTCTTAATCAATATATCATATTTATTTTTTTACGTCACATATCAAGTCATTAATTAGATCATTATTAGGATTCAAATTGCCGAGTTCTATAATGTCAGTGCTCTAAGTAATTTAACATCCTGGGTATCCCAGGATGAGTCATGCTTAATACTTCGTTTCCTTAGTGGAAAACATATGTCAAATTTATTAATTATTACATTAACTAGCTGTACTCGTGGCTGTGCCCGCGTGGTCATTTCATTTAAAAGTAACTCATACGTGTTATTCCAGGACCAAAAGTACCTACAAAATACTAAATTTCTTCAACATTTGTTCAGCCTCAAATAGTTTTTTATCGATTGCTCGGCATCTAACATTGACCTCGACTGGCGTGCGTCTTCGATCTTTCCCCGTATAATTATGATCTTTACAGTCAAGCAGGGGCATAGAGACACTTCCTAAGTACAATGATTTCGCAGTATATAATTTTTCTCTTTGCAGTCGATCTTCGAGTATGCGTCGTCCTGTGCGCATATATTTTGGATTTCTGCAGTATTTGAGATCCTGGATTTGTTATTCCTATTTGTTATATCCTGACTTTGATATTTTCCGCTTGTTATCATGTGCTTGTGATTTTTTGATACCATTTTTTTTTATATGTGTGAATTCTCAGTACGTTTCTAAGAATATTCATTAATCGTGGCTTTAAAAGATAAAATATATGATAACTTATAATACCACATAACACAACAAATAGGCTATTCATAATTCTTAGACAAAGACTGGAAGTCAGGTCCACGGTAGTATGGAAAGTGGCCGATGTCATTTATCCAACAAATAACACTAAATGAAGTTAAAATTCTACTCTAATTAATTTTCACTTTATTCAATTATTTAACTGTATATTTGCTTCGAATCATTTGATCGCACTCGAAGCTTATCTGAAATTAAACTGACTCACGCAACCGACGCGCGCTTTTATTATACACCGACTTGCACTTCGCTTTCTGGAAAGTACTTGCAGGTTTGTGTAGGCACATTGCGTCATCCAGTAGCCAGTACCTAATATTCTAGATTGACCGGCGTGAACTCATTTAGTGACGCCATCTAGTATGGCATAGTTACAAGTTCCCATCAAGAATTTATGCTACTCGACATTAGATGGCCTTGTAGATATCAACCGCAGCGTAACAGTATGATAGGATAATTTTAATAATAAAAATATATAATATTTTTCAGGAATTAGATGGACTGTTGCCACGATTCGAAGAAAACAACCTAATGAAATTCCAAACAATGATCAAAAATGCCAAGGATGCATATAACAAGACAATTTACAATGTCAGTAACGGCAATACACTGTGCTTACATCCATTAGATCTGCAGAAAGTTCATCAAGAAGGCGTTGAAATTGCTATGAATTTGTTTGACAATAATAGGAAAACTATTTCAAGCACAAAAGATGACGAGAGATCCAAATTTGAACATGTATGTAATTTTATTCTAAATTAGCTGTGCCCTGGTTTTTTTTGAAGCATTTAATTTAAAAGTAGCCCATAATTTTTAATTTATTTTTTAAGATATCCGAATGGATATATGTGATGAAGAGCTTTGTTAAAAATAAATACATTGCATTGTTTAAAGTATTCTGAAATTGATTGTTATATTTAATATTGCAGAGTTTTGAAAATACTTTTGAACGTCTGCATCAGAAAAACGAGTTAAATAACAAGACGATAGTGATAGAACTGCGATCGAATTACTCAAAGTTTATGGAAGCTAAATGCGCGCTTGAGTCTCCGCTCCGTGAGAATGATTTTAGGCTAGAGCATGAACACGCTTTAAAAATAGCACAAGATGACTTTGAAACGAAAAGGAATACTCCCAGTTCATACCCTGAAGACATTCACAAGCAAAACTTGTTAAAGGTTAGTTGGAAATACGATTAAGAAGGACAAATTTAACTTATAACAGCTTGATACACTCCGTGATAAGTTGTATGTCATCGGCTTCTCATGCCTATGTTTTCAATAGAATATATCAATGAAATGTCATTGGAATAGTTGCCTAATAAAGTTTCGTGTATAATTCGCAGGCAGATAGCTTAATCCGCCGTTTAATTAACTGCCTAGGTTTTTGATTGAATGGTGCCATTCAAACGACCTGAATGATAAACAGCCATTCAATCAAACAGCTAGGCAAATGATTTGGATTGATCACGGTTAACTACTTGCCTAGGTTATTCATTTAAATACAGTTCCATATTTAAATTTACCGGCGACAAATATACAGTTTTTTTTGCCAAAAAAAACTGTGGTAACATATATTTTTAGTCGTGACTTCAGTGATAAAGGATAAAAGAAAATTGAGGCAAACTTAAATACAATAAACAGAATGATCGGTTTGACCTTTCATTTTATTCAAGATATTCATCATTATGAAGTAGATTGTATGGGATACATTTCACTGTACCAACTACCAACGTTATTAACCAACACTGCATAAATAACAATTTGCAGGAGATCAATGCCATATTTGACCAGTTGAACAAAATGAACACAAGCAAATACAAGGCACTGACCCAGACAATGATGACACATGCCACAAATGAATCTCGTCGGCTATATGAGAATGCGATGCAGCTAGAGTGTGAACCGGAGCGGCCTTGCATTCCAGCCGATGATTTGGAGACTCTGCACTGCAAATACTTGGACGCAGCTAAAACAATGTTTACCTCCAACATAGCGATGGGTACACAGGAGGAAGCAGACTTGTTTCTTCAAGATCTAGTAAAGGTATTATTTTTCTGGCTAGCCAGAGCACAAAAGCGTTTTCAGCGGTGATATCATCAACCTAACTTAACAACCATAACTTCAAATGAAAATGTATACTTTGTATTGATAATCAATACTAAAACTGGCATAATTAAATATGTGTTTATTGTAACCTCAGGTTTAGAAACCAATCATTTTTTGTAAACGAAGTCCTCCCTGCTATGAGAATCATAACCTTGGTGGTATGACGTTAGAGAATATATATGACACTAATGTCCACCTGGCTCGATATCATTTTAGGAGTTTAATTCCTAGAGGCAGTGCGGAAAAAGAACCGACGGTCGTAGGGTTTGACGGCGCTGCAGCATTTGTTTTCCATTTTGGTATCTTTGGCAATACATTTACTTCTTCATTTGTTGATATTTGCTTTGAATTAGTTTGCGTTCACGAACCTCTACTATAATTACAGATTCATTTCATGGTTGCATTACGTTTGTGGTGCCATTTCTTGCGTTGCCATCGTTGAGTCTTGCAACAATATTCATATTAGTTCCCTTGTACGCCGTGACGGTTCTCTTTACACACAGACTCAGAATAATAAAAAAATTGGTCTAGGGGTTAAAAAAAACTTGTTTAGTAGTTTTTTTTAACCCCTAGACCAATTTTTTAAGTATCGTAAGTATCTCTGTTTGTCTGTTCATGCAGCAAGCAAAATGCGATTTAGTAGTATTGAGTCAGAATAAATAAATAGGTATTATACGAGACTAAAATGGAGTTGGGCAGGACACATAGCCAGGCGAAGTGACGACAGGGGAGTAGGACTGTAACCGAGTAGTGGCCGAGACAGGGAAAGCGAAGCGTTCGTCGTCCAGCAACTAGATGGGCCGACGATATTGTTAAGATCGCGGGTCGAACCTGAATCCGTTTGGACCGAGGCGAGTCGTGTATTCAAAGAGGGGCCTATACCCAGCAGTGGGACGAGAAAGGCTGTGATACCTATATCATCATGTCAGCCTTTAGAAGTCCACTGCTGAACATAGGCCTCCCCCAAAGAGCTCCATGACGAGCGATCCTGTGCCACCTTCATCCACCGACTTCCTGCGATGGCTACAATGTCTTCGGTCCATCGTGTGGGGGGTCTCCCCACACTTCGCTTGCTTGTTCGTGGTCGCCATTCGAGAACCTTAATTCCCCAGCGGTTGTCGGTTCTGCGAACTATATGGCCTGCCCATTGCCACTTCAACTTGCAAACTCTGAGAGCTATGTCGGTAACCTTCGTTCTTCTACGGATTTCCTCATTTCTGATTCTATCACGTAGTGAAACACCGAGCATAGCTCTATTACACGCTGCGCAACTCTGAGCTTTTGTATGAGACCAATAGTTAGCGACCACGTCTCAGTGCCGTATGTCATTACTGGCAACACGCACTGATTATAAATTTTCGTCTTGAGGCTCTGCGGTATCTGCGACGAGAAGATATGGCGTAATTTCCCGAACTTTGCCCATCCGAGTTGGATTCTTCGGTTGACCTCTTTGTCGAAGTTGGATCTACCCAGTTGGATCGTCTGATCCAAGTAGACATAGTGATCAACAGCTTCGATAATATCGTTCCCAACATAAACCGGCATGGGTACGACATGGGCATTGATGACATGACATGATGTTGTCTTGCCCATGTTCATTTTATGACCCACCTGTTGGGAAACAATATTGAGGTCACTGAGCATTGTGCTTAGGTCTTCCAGGGTTTCAGCCATGATGACTATATCATCAGCAAATCGAAGGTGAGTGATGTATTCGCCATTGATGTTGACACCAAATCCGTTCCAGTTCAGAAGCTTGAATATATCTTCCAATGCAGAGGTGAACAGTTTCGGGGAAATAACGTCTCCCTGTCTCACCCCTTTTTGCAGCTGGATAGAATTCGTGCTCTGATCCTGAAGACGAACTGTCATGGTGGCCTTGCTGTACAAACACTTCAACACTTCGATGTACCGGTAATCAATCTGGCACCGCTGTAATGACTGTAGGTCACCAGGTGACCAGGTCTCGACTGAATCAAAGGCCTTCTCGTAGTCAACAAACGCTAGACATAGTGGTCGATTATACTCTTCTGGTTTCTGTATAATCTGCCGGAGCGTATGGATGTGGTCTACGGTGCTAAAGCCTTTCCGGAATCCAACTTGTTCGGGAGGCTTAAAGTCGTCAAACCTACGAGCGAGACGGTTTGTAACTACTCTCGAAAACAGCTTATAGACGTGGCTCAGCAGCGAAATGGGCCTATAATTCTTCAAAAGGGTTTTATCACCTTTCTTAAAGAACAAAACCACTACGCTCCTGTGCCATGCCTCTGGCGTAGTACCCTCGAGGATGACGGACTTAAACAGCTTCTGAAGGACTTTAAGTACCGGTGTTCCACCCGCTTTCAGTAGCTCTGTCGTTATTCCGTCCTCCCCTGGTGCCTTGTTGCTCTTAAGCTGTCTGAGAGCCATTCTGATCTCGTATAGGCTGACGTCCGGGATATCTTCGGTATAATGTCGGGTCAAACGGGCTCTTGCATCGCTAGTCCTGCTAGGAGGACTACGCAATGAGGTGTATAATTGTCCATAGAATTTCTCGAGCTCACTCAAAATCTCTGGCTTCGACGAAACGATGCTGCCACTGTCGGTTTTCAGCTTCGTCAACAGGCTTTGCCCAATAGACAGATCTCTTGCGAACACTTTGGAGCCCTTGTTCCGCTCTATTGCGTTCTTAATACAAGTAGTATTATAGGAACGCAAATCGTGTCGCATCGACTTGGAGATCTGTTTATTAAGCAAGCTCGACATATCCACTGCAGCCTCATCTCGCCTCGTTCTGCCATAAGTTTGAGTGTATGCTCAGAGAGTTTGTGTTCTTTTTTTGCGGGGGTCTTAAAGAACTCCGACCCGACCGCGTGGACAATTTCCATCAGCCCTTTATTTAGTTCGTCCACTGTATCGCGTTCGGTAAGGATTTGGAAGCGATTTTGGAGCTCCAACTGAAAGCTCTCGGGGTTTTGGATTTGGGCAGAACTTGGGCGAAGAGTAGATCTCATCAAACGAGACCTTTCCAGCTTCACGTTGATATTCAATGAGCCTCTTACCATGCGGTGATCACTGCCGGTCTTAACCCTGTTGATCACAGAGACATCATTAAATATATGCCGATTGGTCGTCAAAATGAAATCTATCTCGTGCTTATGACCGCCGGGGTGCAGCCACGTCCATGTGGATAACTTAAAACTGGAGCATTTGTTATCTTAATCTGATGATTAGAAGCTGAATAACTGTCTCACGGCTGAATGAAATTAATAATTATGTACCTTATAGGTACTTTATGGTCCTGGACCATAGGTAACTTTTAACTCATAAAAATAAGTACGCAGGCACAGCTAGTGTATTAATAATTAATGCTTTCATTGATATCTAAACAAATAAGTTTTTTTTAGGAATTGGATGAGCGGTTGTCGTCGTTTCAGCAAATAAACAAATCTAAATTTGAAAAAACCACAAAAAAATCAGAAGACATGTACGAAGAGACAATTCGCAATACTTTGAAAGATCAAAAGTTATGCTTGCACCCACTAGGCCTGCAGCAAATACATGAAGAAGCAGTGGAAAACGCTATGAAACTGTTTGACGCCAATAGAAAGATTTTATTTTCAAATAAAACAGACGACGAAAGATCTAAATTTAAAGAGGTTAGTATAGTTATCTTTCTTATCACATTGAATCTCCTATATGGTATGTTTTATCACACGATAAAGTCAGTATTGCGATTAATCTAAAAGAAATAAACATTTGCACTGATACTAATGTAATTTTAGAAAAAAAACGTTTATTTTTTGATGAATATATTGCAGAAATTTGCGAAACGTTACGAAGGACTGCGGATATCTAACGACCAAAATAACAAAACGGCAGTGACGGAAGTTCTCTCGCTATACTCAAAGTTTATGGGAATCAAATGTAGTCTCGAGCCACCGCTTATGGAAGATGACTTTAAACGCGAGCACGAACATGCAATGAGAAAAGCTCTTGAAGAATTCAGCTCCAAGAGGAACCGCCCTAATGCTTACCTCGACGACGTCTATAGAGAACACTTGATTACAGTAAGTAAAGGCAGCAAGGGTACCAATAGAATATACACCATTGTTTTCATCTAGCTGATTATTATTATTATGATGCAACTTACAACTTCTGTAGTTCCTGTTATACATTATATTAGGTACTGTTGCTTTCGTAGTTTACTAGAAAATAAACAAAAGTAAGTAATATGCATGCTGGTTATTGCAGTACTTATATAAACCTTGTGTTGTTATTGCAGGAGATCAATGTTATGTTCGTTCAGTTGAACAATATGAACACAAGCAAATACAGAACAACGGTCCAGGCAGTGCTGAGGCATGCCGTGCACGAGGCTCGACTGCTGTATGAGAAGGGGATGGAGTTGGAGTGTGGGCCGGCGCAGCCGAGCATGCCAGCCAGCGACGTAGAGAACCTGCATCGCCAATTTATGGACACAGCAAAATCATCTTTTACGAGAAACGTAACGATAGGCAGCAAGGAAGAAACCGGGAAGTATCTGGAGGAACTCATCGAGGTATGTAACATTATTGTCATAATATCGTTTAGTACATAGATTAAGATGCATGTTACTTAGTATGTTATACTGAAAGTTTCAATTCGATGGTTTACAGAATTGGAGCTATTAATATCGCTTTAAAATTGATGAATAACTCTCATCAATAAGTAAAGAAACTACAATGAATTTTATAATAGTCCACGTAATGGTGCGAAAATCCAGCGTTTTCTTAAAACGTTGTTCCCATTTCATTCAAATAATACAACTCAGATCGAAACCAGACTTTGTACAGAAAAGTATATATAAAAAAAGTTAAACGATTATTTCTAATTAATCTAAAAACGGTCGGTGGATGGAGGCGGTACAAGACCGTTCGTCGTGGCGCTCGTTGTGGGAGGCTTATGTTCAGCATTGGACTGCTAAAGGCTGAAATGATAATGATGATGAATCTAAAAACACTAGCCAATCTTTGACGTGAATTAATCATTAATTCAGTCGATGGAACTATAATGTGGAAAAACTTTGAAGTTTTACCACATTATAGTTCCATTAGAAGAAAGATTTTTATTG
The DNA here is from genome assembly GCA_946251855.1 of Alsophila aescularia. Classification (NCBI taxonomy): domain Eukaryota; kingdom Metazoa; phylum Arthropoda; class Insecta; order Lepidoptera; family Geometridae; genus Alsophila; species Alsophila aescularia. Next base: position 57,399,864 of record OX276381.1, read on the forward strand.
TTCTTTGTAACGGGGGAATCAATGTGCGAGATAAAATGTATTCAAGTTTTTTTTTAATATAAATATATAAATTAATATTAATAATATATTATTCAAAGTACAAAAAAAATATGTAGTTAGGTATATTTTGAATTAACATATTTTTTCTATATGTTGTTTTTTGTGTTTTTTTTTTGTTTGCTGTAATGTCAAAACAACTAAGTACTGAATGGTATAATAATGTTGCACAGATAAAGCCAAATAAATAGCCTTTTTTACTATGCATTATTTTATGACGAGTAAATAAAAGATTAAAAAAAAAACATTATTATACTTTATCGTTGATACATTACTAGTACACTTGTACATTGTTTAAGTACGTTATGTGCACCGCTCACGTCCCATCCGCTGAGCCGTCTGCACCTGCGTCTCCGCACACCGACGGTATAGAATCACAAATAAAAGTTACGAATACGTCGTGGCAAGGCGCGATCAAATACCAGCAGTGCGATTACGTAATGTTGATCATGACGGTTTCAAGCCGTCAAATTCAATAATGCTTTGCGATAGAGTCGATTTTCCTATGAAAAAAGTGACAATCTGATTGAAGCCAAGTTCTGTAATAGGGCCACTGGGCCCCAACCACAGAACTTAGCTTCAATCGGATTGTCAGTATCGATATCACTAATGCCTTGCGATAGAGTCGAAATTGCTATGAAAAAAGTGATAACCCGATTGTAACCAAGGTCTCTAATCGGGCCGCTGAAACTAACAATGCAGTTATTCCGGTGCAGATACCTTACGACTCGGCGACGCACGGCGTGAAAAAAAAATCATGTAAAGATGGGATTATCCTTCCTTTTTATAGTACTTATATGATAAGAATTGACTGTCGTCACGAACGTATAAATATTATTATTTTGATTAATTATTTAAATAAACAAGAACTGCTCAATTGTCGGGGTTAACACATAAAAAAATCGTACCCTAAGTTTCGAGACGGCACCCATCAAAAATAATCGAAAAACCTGTCCTCAAAAATATTACATATACTTTGATTTTAACTTAATTTATCCAAGGATGACCAAACGAAACCTATGTACCTAAATGCTTCAATATCATAAAAAAATAAGACTGAGTATTTTTTCAGGAATTACAGGAGCGGCTTCTGCGATACCAGCAAAACAATACGTACAAGTGGTACAACACTATTAAACAAGCAGAGGATAAATACGATGAGACGATGCGGGACATTGGGAAAGGCCATCTGTTTCACCCAACAGATCTTAAACTTGCACACCAAAAAAGTACCACAGCTGCCAAACAACTATACAATGCCAACCGAAAGCTAATAGCAAGTAAAACAGACGAAGATTATACTATACTTGAAAAGGTATGCTTTGTACAGGGTTATTGGTAACTCGACGTATTCCCGGCAGGACGAGGTAGGGGCGCTAATATGCAACAAATATATACACCCCAATGTATAGCCGAAAGTTAATAGTTTTTCATATATTTGAAGTATAGCATTTTTTTTAGAAAATTACCTGTTCTTCTTCTTCTTCTTCTTTTTTTTTTATTGGATGGCTTCTGCGGAGGCACTAGCCTACTAGCAATTTCGCCAATGTCATGTTTAATAGTATAGAATAATGTCACGTCACAGTCATTAATTGTCAAGTCAAAGTCACGAATCAGTAAAATGGTGGACATTTACTAAAACTTCCGTAGGAGATTTGGAAAAATCATAAAATGCTATTTATATCTGCGTTTGATTCTTTTGCCTACACTCGTGCACGTTAACGAACACCTAATGGTTAATATTCCACCAATATTTCACATCAATACTCGAAGAAACACAAGATTGAGAATAAAATCAAACTCTACAACACAACATTTTGAATTTTTGCAAAAAACCTCGAAAATTACCTCGTTTTGGGAATTTGTGACTAAATGAAAGAGAACTGGCAAATTGAATGTCATTGAAGTATTTTGGACGTGAAACGTCTCTAATACTGCATAATGGGTACCTCCCTAAAATTGGACATGTAACGGAAACAGTTGAAACGGTTATGACGTACTAATTTCAGATACATATAAAATAAAAAATAAATACATGCCAACCAAAGAGATCCTCTATTAAACCTCCTTGTAGGTTGTTCGTTTTGAAGCAAATGGCGGAAAACAGTACATAACAACGGCCGTGCGCCCGATACAGCCCCACCAGCTTTTTTTTTTTATTAAATTTTCAGCTCGATGATGTAATATTTATTTTTTGTCAAATGAAAGGGCAGGACGCGAAATGGATGTTTTTGTGATCGTTTATTGGGTATATTGTGATTTGGATAGGGTAGCGTATTGATTTGTATGCCGTTGTAAAGATTTCGTTGAGAACATTCGATTCAATGTGAAAAAGTTTACAAAAAGTATACTTAAGACTAGAAAAAGAAAAAAATAAAATCACAAAAGTGGCTGCAGCGCCCGGAAAGTCTGTACAAAAATAAAGATTAGGTACATTGTTGGAAAGAAGAAGTTCTTGAGCTCACAACAGTATCCTAAGCTCCAGTACATAGCGAGCGAGAGGTTTTTTTTGGAATAGATGTGATACTCACCGGCGATTATAAATACCTATACAAAAGCAGTATGTAACAAAAAGTCTGTACAAAGAAGATATTTCAATTTCGTCAAAGGGACTAAATACAAGCTACTTAATAAGAATATACATAACCTTTTTTCTGGTTGTCTGTTCATGCATCACGTAAACCCTAGGGTTTGACTTAAAAACTGGTCTACTTGGAATCCTTATCCGATGAATAGAAGCCGAGCAATTGATAAAAACTAATCGGCTGAGTGAATTGTGGTATTTTGTACTTTTGATCCTGAAATAACACACATATGTGTACTGCATAGGTTACTTTTAACCCAGAAAAATGACCACGTGGGCAAAGCCGCGGGTACAGCTAGTTAGTTTCAATGGAATGATATAGTTCCATTGCTTTAAATTACTATGACATAAGCTATGGAAATACGCATAGATAATATACCAGCGAAAGTAATCAAAGAGGTAGAATTACGCTTAATGGAAGTAATAAGGAGAGGATGGCGTTACAACAGAAGCACTCAAAATTGGAGCTCCTGCGATGCTCCCTCATATAACAAACCTTTTTAATAGCATACTAGAATGCGGTAAAGTGCCTTAAAAGATGTGTCGCTCCAATATCATTCTTCAACTTAGGAAAGGAGACAAAAGTGACATAAGCAACTATAGACCAATCAGCTTAGTGTCACATCTGTCTAAGGCCTCTAGAAAAGTATTTCATAACAGGATAGATGGACAATTAGATATGCACCAGTCACCAAAACAAGCAGGATTCCGCCCCAGGTTTTCTACAACCGACCACCTCCATCCAGCGGGCCACGTGAGCCGAATGTACATGGACAGACAAGTAGTCACGCATTGGTCACTCTAAGACGGTCATAGACGACGGGGTAGACCAAGAAAACGATAGCGAGATGACTTGGATGCCTTTCTGCGGGATTGGTCTGACGTGGCCATAGATAGGAATGCTTGAAAGGAGATGGGGGAGGCCTTTGCCCAGAAGTGAGAAAGAGTAGGATAAAAAAAACTAGCTATGGAAATACTCATAGATAATATACCAGGGAAGTAATCAAGGAGGTAGAATTACGCTTAATGGAAGTAATAACTACCAAAAATTAGATAGGATACCACGTAATTTATGTCTTAGTATAACCCACGTAGTTCAAAAATGTAATTAAAAATAGCGTCCACTTTCATACTGTCCCGCTCATAATAAGCAAAATAGATGTTTTTGTGATCTTTAATTCGGTATAACTCGGATTTTTACGTGGCGTAGACGTTTCACGACAAATAAACGGCCGTGCGCCCCGTCACAGCCACACCCAATATTTTCAATAACGAATCAAGTACAATAAAGTATCTCATAACAATTGCATTCAATTTGCTATTTCTTTTTTATTTAGTCACATGAAACAGGATACTACTTATTAAAAAAATGGTATATTTTGGAGACGTTAATTTGTTACATTATAAGCACCCCTACCTCGTCCGGCCAGGAATATGTCAATTTACCAATAGCTCTGGTTTTATATATATGACGGCGCGTTTGTACAAATTGTTTTATTTATGCGATCAATTTAGTGAAAAAACGATTTGTTTACATTATAAGATGATCAATTAACGCTTAATTGACTATTTACGAGGCATAGAGAGGACTGACGTCTGAGTGGGCTTTCGAGCGGAGCCAAAGTCGGCTGAACAGTCAAGAAAGGCGCTGACGCGGCGGTGTCGTGAGTGCTTATAAGCGCTTGTGCGGGGGAACCATGTTTTACTCTTGACTCGGTCGCCACGTTGTGTGCTGCTCGTAAATCCACATATCTCTTTGCCGCCAATTATTCAGCGTCCCATTAAGCAAATGAACGCAATAATCAGCTCGGCGCTTTGACATCAGAAGTTGGGGACTCTTCAGTAAGCTGAACACTTCAACTGGTAATGGAACTATTTACACTGGCAGGTGATATTTACTTATAGACTTAAATGTGGCTAGACAAAATAAAGTAACTCTGTCGCGATGTTCATAACAAAAAAGCGTTTGCAAAGTTTAAGCAGAGGCATTACGTCAAACTATATTCAAAAGTCTGATATGTAGGTAAATGATTTCGTATTTTCATGCGAAAATCAACGCTAAAAATATAAAATATCAAAATATGCAGGCGTATAGTTTAAACTAAATAGAAGTCTATGTTGTTCATAAAACTCAGATTTGCGTCCAATACTGAACATGGGCCTCCGCGATGGGGCGTCACAGCGAGTGACTTCTCGTTGTCTGCCTGCTTGTCAGTTGTCTTATTGGTCGTGGTGGTTAGTGATTATACACAGAATTTCCAGAATGAGTCATCATAATTTGTAAATCACAAGTTTCCCTGAATTTATTCAAACGTTTGCCAACAAATCATCTTCCTGTCAGACGTTTTCGTAAATGAAAATGATGACGAGAAAGTGAAAGTGATAATGGTTTTTAAAAGTTCGATTATGTACCTACTCTATCGGGAACCTAGTAAGTAAAAATGAAACAGAGAAGAAAAACAACAACAAACAAGAACAACAACAACAACAAGGACAAAAAAACCAAGAACAACCACAACACCAAGAACACAATAATCCATCGGTTATCCATCGGCGCTGCAATCCATCGGTAGATTTAAAAAGTTGTTGGCCGCCATTTCAAACACATTACAAGGATGAAAAGATAAGATTGATTGAGTGATTGATTGCGGGTAGGATTAGGCGAAGCCATGGTATTTAGTGTTTGCATGAGAAATTAATAATATTTCAAACCTATTTAAATGACGGATACGGATGCGCCGGATGCGCCGATGACGGCTTTAGTAAGAAAATTAGTCCATACGTTTGCTATACTATTTTCAGTCAATCATCGTAGTAAAATAATTGTGAGCATAATCATTTATGTAGTAAACCATGTACGTGTGTCTGAGTGACGGCCTTGTCTCTGTGACGGCCCGTGTCTGTGTGACAAACGGTATGTGTGACAAACAGTATGTGTGACAAACAGTATGTGTGACAAACGGTATGTGCGACAAATTTCATCATCACCGTTGACAGCCTTCATTCGGCCCTTTTAGTCATTTGCCAAAGAATGGAATTAAATGTAATATTTTATGGCTCCCAGATATAATTGACATTCATCAGTAGGTAATAGCTACTTAACCAAGCGTCTAATGTAGATTCTCCATTAGTAACTTCAACTTTCATGTAGACTACTGGTGCCATCAGTATGGCCGAGCGTGGAAACTTTTTAATTATTATTTATGTTTATTGATGATAAAACACACGAGGTCATGTGTAATCGCAGGACGGCCGTGATGGCGCGTTTGTACAAATTGTTTTATAAACGCGATTAATTTAGTGAAAAATCGATTTGTTTACATTATTAGATGCTCAATTAACGCTTAATTGACTATTTACGAGGCATAGAGAGGACTGCCGTCTGAATGGGCTTGCGAGCGGCGCCGAAGTCAGCCGAACAGTCACAAACGGCGGTGACGCGGCGGTGTCGTGAGTGCTTACAAGCGTTTGTGCGCGGGAAACGTTTTTACCGGCTGGTGACGCTGTAGAAAAAAAGAAACGTGTTTCCCAAATCCACGTATTGCCGCCAGTTATACAGCGTCCTGTAACCTATCAAGCGAATGAACGCAATAATCAGCTCGGCGCTCTCTCCGACGTGTATATATACATATATATATATATATATATATATATATATATATACACAAGAATTTTCTCGTTTAAAGATATAAGATTAAGAGCAATAATAGTTATAAAGTTTAGTACCACTGACACTATAAAATAATCGCCTGATAAAACTTTTTACGGCTGTTACAGAGTTTGATGAATCGATTTGATAAACTGGAGTTTGATAACGGCCAAAATACTAAGACTATGGTGAAAGAAATTCACACAGAGTACTGGAAATCAATGGAAAATAAATGCGCTATTTTCCCGCCACTCCCTGAAAATGACTTTAGCAGTATGCACGACCGCGCGCTCAAACACGCACTTGATGAGTTTAACTTAAGGAGGAACGCCCCCAAAGATTACCCAACAGATATCCATAAGGAGGATTTGGTGAATGTAAGATTTATAATATATAATTATATTTTTGACTTTACTAGACGAACCAGTCTAGTTCTAAAAACTTTGTGATCAAAATAAATCAAATTATTGGCTTGTCTATACTTTTGTAAATAAAAAGTAAAGTGATATAGATACTAAAACTAATAATTATAAATATTATAATAATTTGTAATAAAAAAGAAGTTAAAAATTTCTGAAAATTACCTACATTTAGTGTTTTCTCACGAGCTCTAATGCTGCGAAGGTACTTAGGCACACCTCTATATTATACGTTTTTTATAAAAGCATAGATTTTTGTGATATAATATACGAGTATATAATGTGTTTTTATAATATAGTATAATACTATTAGTTAATAAGCGAACTCGACACATATGACTGTATAATGCAAAATAAATTAATAATTATTTTATTGATATTTGTAGAAAATCACGAATACTTACACTGCATTTCAATTGATCTACAAATCCCACCGACTTGAGCAGGAAAGCATGATAGCAGAACAGAGTAGAAATAAAAGTGAAATGAAGAGATTGAAGCAGGAAATAGAAAAATTAGAAAAAGATAAAGACATTTTTAGAGCTGAACAAAAACAATATAAGATCGAACAGGAAAAAGAAAGAAAAGAAGAAGAAAAACGTAGGATTGACTACGAAACCAAATTATCTGAGCAAAATATACGTGAAAAAAGAGCAGACGAGCAAAGGGAGAAAGAAAGAGATGCAAGAAATCAAGAGAGACAACGTGATTTCGAGCGAGAGGTAAGAAAAATGTAAAGATTAGTGTGAAACAAAAGAATAGAGGTATAAATAAAACAGAATGGTTGTCAACATTATATTATATTGTGTCTCTCAGTTTGACAGAAAAAGACAGACGTAGGATTATCAAGCACCCATTTTGAAAGGTTGTAATTTATTTTGCAATGCTACGTAGTAATGGACCGAGGTATCTATACTTATAATAAAACAGTAACAAAAAGTCTGTCCAATGAAGAAAATAAAATAGAATGGTCTAGGGTACTTAAAATAAGCTATTGAACAAGTATTTTTATTGTCTGTTTGTCTGTTCGCACATCAAGCAAAAATTACTACTACTGGACCGATTGCAATGCGGTTTTCACTGTTGTATAGCTTAAGTTTCGACTTAAACACAGGAGTACTAAGTTTCTCAATCCGTTGAGTAGTAAAGCTGAGTAATCGATAAAAATCGGGTGGGGGCTGTGTCAGGGCGCACGGCTGTTTGTTTGTCGTGAAACGTCTACGCCACATACAAATTGATTACAGATTACACGAGATTATTACGAGTTATAGATTACAAAAACATCAATTTTGCTGATTCTAAGTGGGACAGCATGAGAGTGGCCGCCATTTATAAACACATTCTTGAACTACGCGGGTCATGCTAAGACTTATCTTACGTAGTATATTCACTTTAGTACCTATTACTTCCATTAAGCGTAATTTAACCTCCTTGATTACTTCTATAGTATATATACGTAGTATTTATATACTCTTTGGTATATATGCGTATGTCCAAAGCTTGTGTCAATAGTTATTTGTTATGCAAGGCTGCAAAGTGATTTTTTGGCGAGAGTACTTGTATTGAAACCTGAGCAAGCGAAGTATTCTATTCGCTCGTGGTTCAAATATAGAATCCTGAGCGTAGCGAGGGTTTCAAAAGTACGACACGCCAAATAACTTTGCTGCCGTGCGCAACACAAAACTTTTCACCTCACTACAGCGAGGAAAATGCTAGGTGCAAGACAAACAGCTAAAATAATATATTAAATTAGTGTTAATAATCATAATAATAAAAAATGAGCCGTCGCGGGATGCCTGGCAGATGTGTAAACATAATAGAATAGAGTCGAACAGAATCGAATAGAATAGATTCTAAAAGAATCGAATAGTGTCGAATAGAATAGAGTAGAACAGAGTAGAACACAGTAGGATAGAGTAGAACAGAGTATTATATAATTGAAAATGAAAAGAGACGAATAGAGTCGAGTAGAGTGGAGTAGAGTCGAGTAGAGTTGTGTAAAGTCAAGTAGAGTCGAATAGAGTCGAGTAGAGTCGATTAGAGTCGAGTAGAGCCGATTAGAGCCGATTATAGTCGAGTAGAGTCGATTAGAGTCGAGTAAAGTTGATTAGAGTCGAGTAGTGTCGAGTAGAGTAGAATCGAATCAGATAATAATATAATATAAATGAGTAATAAAGTATTTTCAGTGAATTGTCGGTATAGAAAATTATTGAATAGAAAGGTTCGAATTTTAAAAACTCTTTCCACGCTAGCGGGTAAAATGCAATTTTGCACTCAGATTTCGAATAACAAACAGAATCTTTCCGAGCTTGTGAGGTGAAAAGTAATTTATGTCAACGGAATAATCACATTCCGTTGAAACTAAATATTTAAAGATGAATAGGAGTAATCGGGAGTAATAGTGTTCTGTGAACTAACCACAGATAAGAGATATGTAGCACGGTAGAATTATCTAGCTGTACTGACCGGACACGTTTGTCTTATGCCAGACCAATTGTGGGCAAAAATTACAACCGATTGGGTCCCATCGTCCCATCTGGAGCAAAACGTTAGCGTGGCTGTCCCCGATGAAGGTGGCGAGACCAAGGAAGTTGTATATTGGGCGAGACGAACTAGACTCGTACGATAAGGACTGGCAAACGCATTAAACAGAAAATCATGGAATGAGGGAAGCGAGGTCTTTGCCCCGAAGTGGAACGATTGAGGCTGATATTTATATTGTTCAGCTTAAAATATCTTCTTTGTACATACTTTTTGTTACTTACCTACTGCTCTGTCATAAATGTTTATAATCGCCGGTAGCGATAGGGTTTTTCCTCTTGATCACTCTGTGCTGGAGTTAAGGATACCGTTGTGAGCTCCAGAACTTCTTCTTTCCAACAATGTGCATAATCTTTATTATAGCACGGATTTTCTATGCACTGAAGCAACTTTTGTGATTTTTACTTTACGTCACGTACAATTTAATCTGGCCCTGGAACCCTCTCATCCATCTCATCTGTGCTAGAGATTAGGGTACCTTTGTAAGCTCCAGAACTTTTTATTTCCAACAATGAACCTAATCTTTTAGTATGGACTTTTCGGGCTCTGCAGACACTTTTGTGATTTTTATTTTCTTTCCATCCAGATTTTTTAAATTTACTTAGTCTAATTTACTTTAGTAAGTAGACGTTTCGTAAACTTATTCAAATTAAATCAAATGTTCTCAACGAGATCTTTATGACAACAACACCTAAATCAATACACTAACTCATCTAAGTCACGAGCCAAATTAAATATCACAAAAACATCCATTTTGCTCTGGGCGTCCTGCCCCCTCCCCTTCTGTCTGTTGACAAAATAAATCAGCTGACTGCTAAAAAAAGCGGGTGGGGCTATGTTCGGGTACACGGCCGTTTTTATGTTTTGTTTTTTGGCATTTGCTTCACAACGAACGACCTACGCCCTCATGACACAATTTTATTTTATCTATATCTGAAAATAGTACAGTACGTCATAACCGTTTCAACTGTTTCCGCTACATGTCCACTTTTAGTCAGGGTACACCGTATGCAATTTTAAAGACGTTTCGCTTCTAAAACTATGTGAAAGCGCGGTGAGCCTGGTTAACGACAAGTTATAATGAAGCATCATCTTATTTAAGGAAATTGATATATAAAATATTCCTACTTAGTTATGCATCAATATTTACAGAGAATGTTGAGCAACTACGAAGAACTACTGGTTATGGAACGCGAAAGGCTTATACTGGAAAAAGATGATTTAATAAGAAGAGAAAGAAGGCAACGTAAAAAGGAAAGATATTGGGAAAGGCAATGGGATAGTGACAGTGACTGAAAACTAAACGGACAGGGAAAGAGAAATAATTAATACCCACCCGCCCCCTCTTCCTTTATTAAATTCCGGGGGAGTGGTAGGGGGAATGCCCCTCTTGCTATTCGCCACTACAATAATTGAAACTGTTCCAACAAGAAAGTACTGGGAATTGTCAATGAAACACAAAACGTGTATTATTCATCAAAATTTATTGTATCGCGTTCAAAGTAGGCCCCTTCCGAGATAATACACTTACGCCAACGAATAACCCAATCATCAAAACATTTGATATAGGTACGCATTTTTTGGAATCGACTTCAGTACTCTCAAATTCTCTTGTGTCATCTATCGACTAGAAACGGGTGCCTTGAGTGGTAATTTGAGTTTTGAAAAAAACACAATCGGCCGGCGCAATATAGGGGGATACGGTGGCTGTTCCATAAGGTTTGTTGAGTTTTTGGCCATTCGGTACTGGTCTTTTGGCACTAATCGAGCTGCAACGCGTTTCGTTCCGAACAATCGTTTAAAATGGTACGAATTGATTCGGAAGACAATGCAGAATAAGACAGATTCTTTGTTTGACATTTGTTAACAAGACAATGCAGAATAAGACAGATTCTTTGTTTGACATTTGTTAACAAGACATAAGCTGAAAAAATAAAGCCCATGCAGATGAATGCAGATGAATCGATTGATACCTCGCTTGTAAAAATCGGACCAAGTTTTTAGTTTGAACACATAACCCTTCATTTGCTTCACAGTAGTCGGGGAAAAAATATTGCCTATGACCTGAAGTTGAATCGATTGACACCTCGTTTGTCAAACGCGGACCAATAGGATCTATTATTTATTCTGTGGCAATAGGGGCGACGCGCGACGCTATGGTGGTACATCCAAATACCCACAAACATAGTTACATACTTACATACATTCATACATAGACTGTTAAACTCATTACCCTACCCTTGCTTCGATGAAGTCGGGTAAAAATCACTTGAGCTAAACCGATAAAATGGCGCACTGTTAAAACTAAATAGTTAGTGATGCTCCAACTCCGCGTAAGTAGGTATATTATAGAGAGAAGACAGGTATGCCAAATTAGCGAAAAAAAATATTTCAACAATCCCTTTATAAATGATCGATTCCCGGTACTTTCTATACAACATACTTAGAAAGTAAGCGTTAAGAAAATCTAGATTTTATGGTCATGCACACTAAGTGTATTGATTTGCGGCGGCTCTGTGTACCGGGTCACTCCCTCCCCGCTGGAATGGTTGAGGTGATGGCTGGTACACAAGTCATACTCGTGAATGGATGCTGCTTGTGGGGACTGGTCAAGCCTGATTTCTAATTAGTCATTTGTTTTATATTTTATGTTATATTGTAAATGGTTTGATGATTGTCTCCACTTAAATTGTTTGTAATTGTTGTCACTTTAATCTTTTATATAAAATGTAATTTACATGAGTATTATCCGCTTGCTTGAAATACCTGCAACCAAGCGTTTATATCTGATATTTGAAAAATATAAATAAATAATTGTCAAAAGTTAATTTTCAATCATTAATTTTAAATTAAATAACATTTTTCGATTTTTCTAGAGCTCTTTGAACAAAACTATATTAATCCCTAAAATATATTTGATCGAACGAGCGCGAAGCGTCTCCAGTTCAGCTTGGGCGAAAATGCTTATGTTCGGCCGGCGGATGTCCGGCTGTTCTTCTCTACAGGTTGAATTTCTAAACCGAATCTTGTAAATTTTTTCTCGATTCAGTTTTTCAAAATTTTTCAAAATGGCGTTTATGTGGGGGTTGAAAACGTAAAAAAAATATTATTATTACAGCCATTTTGAAAAATGTTCAAATAGGTATGGTAAAAAACTTTTTTATTATTATTAAGACGCAAAAACTTCAAGGGGTCGAGGGGGAGGAAAATAATAAAAAAAACACTCACAGAGCCACTAGTTAGTAGTCTTAGTTTATGTACATACCTATAACAATTTTTTATTTTTTATTATTATTTTTTTTCATGTCAGAGGCCCTCGGGCGGCTTGCAAACTGACATCAGAGGCCAGCACTACCTCATACGACAAACAAACAAACAATTTATCTTTACATCTATTAAACGTTTTCGCCGAGTATTTTAGAAGCTATGAAGCTATGCTTGGGTACGATGCCTATGGGCCACTGAAACAACTATTGGTTATTCTATGGTGTCAAAGTGCTACGAATACCCTACGATAGGGTGTGGGCGTGTCTCGGTGTCTTTTTGAAGGCTGTAAAAATCAAAGCAACTCCGAACAAGAAAGCGAAATGTAGGGAGACCACTTTCACTTTGGACGGACGACATTGTAGCCATCGCAGGGAGTCGGCGGATGGAGGCGGCACAAGACCGTTCGTCGTGGCGCTCTTTGGGAGAGGCCTATGTTTAGCAGTGGACTTCTAAAGGCTGATATGATGATAATGATGATGAAAACTCAAAGGTAGGCTGGTGCGGCGGCTGAATCAGCGGAGACTCAACAGGCACAAATATGGCACCCTTGACAGTAGCTTTATATTTCAGCCTTTTATGGTCGAAAAACTGAGACCGTGCGTGGTACATAATTTTTTTACAGATATCTGGGAGATTGGTAAAAGCAGCACGTGACCAAAATGCTGGCCTTTGTTTTGGACAAAGACTAAGCATTGCCATACAACGTGGCGATACTGCGAGTATTTTGGGAACATAACCTACTGGTAGCGGCTTATTAGACAATGCTAGGGATTCTGACATCCCCTGATCAAAACTTAATTTCTTCAAATGTAATATAAACCTTGTTGGCTTCGTAACCAGGTATTTTTTCCCTGGCATCTAATCCTCAACGTAAAATCAACTTTCTTTCCACGCGACGAGAGTGCCGATTTGTCCAAACGCTGTCTCAAAACGTGTCCGAATTTATCCAAACGCTTTTAGACAGCGTGTTAAAAACCTGTTTTAATTACGTTATTTTAAGCGGTGCAACTTAAATTGACGTAAGTTTAGAATAGTTGCCAGGGGCAAAAAGACCTTGTTACAAGGTCGACAAGGTTAAAATTACACATAAATAAATTTAGTCTAGTTTAAAGAGTAAAATGACCAAATTGCTGCCAATGTTTAATTTAGGTTTATAAGTTTATTTTCATTACTAAATTGTTTCCTTGAAAAAAAAAAGCATGGTGCTCAATTGGAAAGAGATATATTTCTAACAAGCCTTTACTGTGCCATGCGAAACCTACCGATGTATTCCCTATGATTTAGCATGTAGGTAGTTTCTACTTGACTTCTTATTAAATCAATCCTTTGCGCAATTTTTGATTTCTATGCAAACTAATGCAAAGTTGATATTATTTATATACGCATAGGGTATGGCATTAAATTAAAAAGCAAATATTTTTGAATACTACTCGTATTTCATTGGTATGGCAACGTTGCTTTTGCTAAAGTTCAGTAGGCCTAGGGCGAAATAAAACCATTCCATAATATATGCTATATAAACTGTACCGTAATATACCTACGGACTGACAGACAACGCACAACTTAGGCCGGTGGACCTAGAAGCGATTTTAAGTTTGGAAGGAATGGGTATGGGGTGGAGTAGGATTTGTAGAAATTCTAATTTAAGAGGGTGAGGCAGTGTGTGCACGAGGGCAAAGCCGCGGGGAGCGGCTAGTAGTTGTATATTTATGGTTGCATCCACAGACTTCTAATATACAGTAGCAGACCAAACATTAATCGCTACTTCTATGCATACCTAAGTACTTATAAAACCCATCATTGATGCTTTTTTCTCCCAGCGACGCGTCACTAATGGTGTCTCGTTCATTTACCCGTTGCTACACTGTCTCACACAAATGGATGTTTAGTTATGGAAGCATTTTAGTAGTACCAAAATTCTAGAATCTGTGTCTCACACATGAACAAAAAGACGATGCGTAATCTACGGTTGTCAGATTCATGCAAAAAAAACTAAAATGGTGGAGTGCAGTGCATAGCTGTGTGGAAATGCTTCCATAACTAAACATCCATCGGATTGTCTTTTTGACGGTGAGGCAAGCGCGGATCCATCCTTTGTTCCGTTATTGCCTGTTGAATCAAGGAATTAAGGCGCATCATGTTTTCCTTCAGCTTTTAACAAATATTTCAAAAAGTAACTTGAAATTATCGCGCTAGCTACGTTCGCACCTTTTTATTGTTGACTGCGTTAATATATCTATATCCATAGTAATTTTTCTTCTTTTGTACACATGTCCACAAATAGTTTAACATTTATGCGCAAGCTTTGCCTTTGTGATATTACCTATTTTCACACGCTGAGAAATTCCATTAAATTCTAATTACTCATTCGTAGAATGTGTCAGAAATAGCTGAAAATTTTCGCGCTCGCTACGCTCGCGCTTTTTTTTTTATAATATTTCATGTTTTGCACAGATAGAAGATCGATCATAAACGTTCAGTTTATTGACATAACTACACTAATAGGAGTATAAGGAGCATAAAAATTTCGGTCTCGCTTCTCTCGCGCCTTCTTTATAGTATGATATGTTTCGAACTCATAGAAAAACGATCATAATTTCCACATAACACAATAATAATAGTAAAAAGGTTCCAATTTTAGGTGAAAATTGTGTTTTTTTGTATGAGATTATTATAACTAGCCTGATGTTGAAAATTGATTCACTATTCAAGGCTACACTATTCCTGAGTGGCATAGGCTACGTAATTGATATCGCAGGGAACCAGTTAAGATTATAAGCCTAACGTTTGTTTAGAAAGCACCGGCGGCGGTATGTAGGCATAAATGGTACTTATTCGTATATGTGCAGAGCTTATTCAATAGGGAAATTCAATCGAAGAACCGAATGAGATACCATTGGGGACAGGTTAAAGATTTTGAATTACGCTTACTCTTACAAACCTCTCTGTCTTTCAGAGAGACCTAAGTAAGGAACAAAGTAGGTTGATGAATTAAAAGTTCATGTGTGAATTATTGTGATGTTTTTAATGGTTCCATTCTCTCATTTTTCGACAACCCTATACAACCGAGGGGAAATGCTTATTCGATTAGACCTTCTACAATGTGACTGAGATCTTTCTTCAGGCTGAGAAATTGTATTAATTACCACATCCTGGTGCGGTGACGCGGCGACATTGGCCGCCGAGTGTTTTGTTTATTCCATTACATGGATGTGCTCTTTTTTACCAGAATAAGGCGAAGTAAGGGAAGGATAGATAGATAGATAACTCTTTATTGTACACCACATAGAACAAAATTACAAAAATCACTAAACATGTATACAAAATATATGGGACAATGTGCGGTCTTATCGCTAAAAAGCGATCTCTTCCAGACAACCTTTGGATGGAAAGGAATGAATATACCGCAATGCCGGTGGTGCATTATAATATAATAAATAAATAATAAAAACTGAATACAATGAATAAACATATATACACATATATTCCAGTATACCTACACATAAATATGTAAAAATATAGTACATACATTATAATAAAAAATAAAATTACATTCACTACATATACATTTACAAAATATATTTAGACATAATACAAATTATATACAGTTAAACCACAACAGAATAACAACAAAATAGCAAGAAGTGATATGAATTAGAGAGATAAAACTTCTTCACTTGAACTTTAAAAACAGGGAGTGACTGGGCTCGCCTTATAGTAACTGGCAGAGCGTTCCATAGGCAAACTGCTTGGATGGTAAATGAACTGCCATAAAAAGAGCTTCTATGTAGAGGGATCATCAAAGCTAAATTTTCTGATGACCTGAGTGACAACTTGTCAGAATCAGACAGGAAATTAAAACGTTCCATAAGATATCGCGGGGAGGAGGGATTAAACAAAATTGTATTAAGAATAGAGAGTATATGAGCATTCCGGCGAAGGCGTATTGGAAGCCACTTGAGCTTAGTGCGAAATTCAGAGACATGATCATATTTGCGCAAACCAAATATAAATCGAATGCAGAAGTTTTGAAGACGCTCAAGTTTGTTTAGCTGGTTTAGATCTAGATAGCAGGAATCGGCATAGTCTAAGATTGGGAGCAGAAGTGACTGCGCAAGAGCCATTTTAGTGGCAGTGGCCAAAAAATTTTGGAGTCTTCTGAGGGAACCTGCAGAAGCAAATAGCTTTCGACTGACGGTTTCCATCTGAGGAATCCAAGTAAGGCTCTGGTCTATAATTAGACCTACATTTTTGAAACTCTGACTATATGGAATAGTGGACCCTCCAAACACAACTTTGGGTAGAACTGACCAATCAACTTTTGATATCATTCTGGAGCTGCCAAGAATTATTACCTGTGTTTTTGTTGGATTTATTTTTAGCCCATAAGCATTACTCCAGTCAGAAATATGGCGTAAATTGGAATTAGTAGTTTCTATGGCAAAAGAGAGAGAGAGCTAAGTGGGGCTTGGCAATAGACTTGGATATCATCAGCATACAAGTGATAAGGAGAGGTTATATGTTCTGATATAGAATTAATAAAAATTTCAAACAAGAGAGGAGAAAGAACGCCACCTTGCGGTACACCAGAAGTTGTATCACACCACGAAGAAAAATGTTCAGCGAGGCGTACTCGCTGCCGGCGACCATGCAAATAACTGCGAAACCAATCAACCACTGCACGAGATAAGTTAATAGAGCGTAGAATGGCGAGAAGAATATCGAAGTTGACAGTATTAAAAGCATTGCTGAAATCTAATAATGTCAGCACAGTCAGCTGACCCTCTTCCAAGCCGAAACGTATGTCATCTGTTATTTTAAGGAGTGCAGTTTCCGTACTGTGACCAGCCCGGAAACCGGATTGCATAGGATTAAGTAAACTATTTCTATTTAGGAAACTACAAAGCTGATTAAGGACGAGGCGCTCAAGTACTTTGGATAGGAAAGGAAGTATAGAAATAGGACGGTACTCAGAATAGGATTTAGGATTGGATTTCTTAGGTAACGGAATAACTTGGGCCTCATTCCACTGAGAAGGAAACACACTGTTTGATATACAAGTGTTTAAAATGTGATAAAGTATAGGAATAACCGAATCCAGGATAGGTATCAACATGTTTCGGCTAATACCATCACCTCCCACCGCATTGGATGTTATTGACAATACGCTTTTCTTAACATCGCACACAGAGAATTGATTAAAACTGAAAGGATCGTAATCAGGAGTTGGAATGGTTGAAAGACGCCGCAATGTCATAATTTTGGTCGAATCGTCAATGTTAGAAGAAGAGAAGTGAATATTAAGCGAGTGAATATCTAGATTCTTGGGCATTGAAGCCTCCCTTGATTTGCCAACTCCTAAAGACCGCAGAAATTTCCAAACTTTGGCTGGATCTTCGTTTTCAACAGATTGATGGATATGGCGACGCTGAGCATCTCTAAACACTGTATTGCACCGATTTCGAACACGAGTATATTTAGCCTTATTAGAATCATTAGGACGACGGACATTTAAATCTATTTTTTGCTAGAGCTTTTTTATACATAAGAGCTTTTAGTTCATCATTGAGCCACGGTGCAGGGAGATGTTTTATTTTAACAGCTCTCAAAGGAGCATGTACATCATAAAGCTTGGTGATAAGTGAGTTAAATATTGCAACCTGGTCATCTACCAACTCCACGTCAGTAATAGGTGACCAGTCTATGGCCTGCGCAACTTTGTCAATTTTTTCCAGATTCATGCCACTAAAGTTACGCTGAAGAATTATTTTAGGTTTAGGAGGACGGACTTTATATGACAGGAAAACCAATTCATGATAAGAGAATGCATCAGCGTGAAACTGACCACGCTTAGCAACATGCTGAGTAGATGACACGAAAATAATGAGTTTAACAGTCTATGTATGTATATAATGTACTAGCTTTCGCCTGCGACTTCGGCGGACTACAGTTTATCGCGAAAAAAAAGCATCCTATGTTCTTCTAGGATATTACCCTAGTAGCATTTATTGTTGAATTTTAATGGGCCACATATTCATTGTTAGTTGGACAATGGTTAAATTTGGCCACTTTTTTCGTGATGGGCCAACAACGGAGGGCCTTCGAAAAAAAACCTATACAACAGTAGGCAAACGGTTGGGTCTTAGATTTGTTCGGAACAAAAATAATATTGTAGGTAAACTTATAACGTGGCCTGACTGAAGGAAGCCGTTTTGCTGCACAATAGAAGATTTATTTTCTAAAAATCCATTGTGCAGCGAAACTTCACTTATGCAATAGGAACTAACATTTAATGAAGAAAAAAATATGTCTTAAGTTTTTCTTGATTTTTCTGGTAAAAGCTTTATCATGTTCGTTGCTGTTTCCTTGATGACAGGTGGAGCTAAATTCTCCTCACTAACACTGTTGTCGGACATTTGTAATCAAGATAAAACTTTTTATTGGGAAAAACACATTAATTTAGTTAGGTACTAATGTAAAGTAATTTATGGCGCCAAAATCCAGTCCATAGCGCGCATGCGGTCTAACACGCGCCGCCATAGATAATAAATGGCGAAAACTCTCGTTGTGCGGAGCCAACGCGGTGCTCTAATGGGAAAAATATATATATTATAACACTGTTATTTCTAAAAAACAGTGTGATAATTTATTTAGTTTCCTAGTAGTGACGTGCCGTGCGTAATGTGTATGATTTTTGAGTTCTAAATCCGGATTTTACGATATGAGTAGATAAATATTTTTAATATTCAATGTACAATATTTGCAAATGACTAGTTAAAGGGAAATAAAAAATTATAGGTACCTAAATGATCAATTAAAATAATATTTATTACAATATTTAAACGAACAATCCACCTATATATGAGTAAAATAAAAGCGAAAACTGTGTTCATGTCATTCTAAATTTGATCTTCATCTTACTTACAGATAGCAAAGAATGTGTGTGATAAATTACTATGTAACAACAATACGTCTTATTCTGTAAATCATAACATTCTGCCCTCCACTAGGTATCTATCATGCCAGTAAGCCACAAGGGGTCGATTTTTACTTTTAAGAACAGGCTCTGCTTTTTAAGGGTTTTTTCCATAAATATGCTGGGTCAACCACAAACCTGATAAATATGAAACTTAACATATATATTTTTGAGATCTTTATCGCTCTAAGACTAGGACAAAAACATGATTAACAGAATTTCATTCGATACATTTTCTCATAAAAAATTACGTTATTTTCGGTGATATTTACATATTACTACTCAACGGCTTAAGTTTTATCTTTAAAATAAATCTCACAGCAAGAAATTATAGTTTATTATCTAATGCTTAGACAAAATTTAGCCCGCCAATAAAATAACTTTTGAGACCTACGTCATTTAGTTCCGAGCTAAATTGAGTATTCAAACAGCGCTCGCGATATTCAACCTTGTTACGCAGGC
Source organism: Alsophila aescularia (assembly GCA_946251855.1). Taxonomy (NCBI): domain Eukaryota; kingdom Metazoa; phylum Arthropoda; class Insecta; order Lepidoptera; family Geometridae; genus Alsophila; species Alsophila aescularia. The sequence continues at coordinate 57,419,819 of OX276381.1, forward strand.
ATTTCAGTGCTTATTGCGGTTAGCGGGTGGCAGAGTGTAGGGGAGGTGGCAGGGGAGTGGGAAAATGTAACCTTGGAGCCTAGCCTTAAACATGATTGGATAGAGTTTAAAATTCTCTATCGACCTGTCTAATAATCGTGTTCTTATCTGTCATAGTTTCTGAGGTAAAAATAGCACAAACGCCGCTATGTTACATTTCTTTTCAACATTACACGTCAATAAAGTCGTCATCTAATATTATCTAACCATAGAAGTACTAGGACTTCTATGTATCTAACTAACTAACTAACCGCTATAATCCCATAACTACATAAATAAATTGTAAAGTAGCAAATAATTGCTTACGTAAAAAGTCGTTAATTGTGTTTTGTACCTTATAACGTAGTTAAAGCACTTTCATTACTTTTAAATCGTGATTTGTGTCGTAATAATTGTTGATTACAATTATCTATTTTAATATTTATTAGGATTATCGTATAACCGCGTTACGCGGTTATAAGTGCCCGAGGTAAACATATTCCTGAACAACTTCAAGGGGGACACCGGTAACGACGATCGGTCGCGGGGTCATAAGGTCGTTATACATAACATTGATTTTGTCCATGTTCATCCCGAGACCGATACGATTTGAGGCACGAGCTAGGTTGGCCAGCATTTGTTCGAGATCCTACAGAGACTCAGCCGTAAGGACAATATCATCGGCGAAACGGAGACGTGAGATGTACTCGCCATTTATGTTAAGTCCGTGCTTTCCAGTCCAGAGTCTTAAACAAATTTTCCAGGGCGATAGTGAACAGTTTCGGGGATATAACATCCTCCTGTCTCACTCCCCTACGCAGCTGGATATTTAATCTGCCGGTTCTGGACGTGAACGGACACAGTCGCGGCGTCATATAGGCGTCATCTCATCACTTCGATGTATCGCCAGACAGCTTAGTATCGCTGAAGCGATTCCAGAACAGCCCTTGTTTGGACAGTCTCATAGTCCACAAAAGCAAGACATAGGGGCTGGTTATACTCTTCAGTTTTCTGTATACCGCACCTGCCGCACTGTGTGTATGTGGTCCATGGTAACCCTCTCGAAACCCAGTCTACTTAGGAGGCTGAAACTCAATCAAGTCTTCTCGCTAGACGATTCGAGACTACCCTCGAAAACAGCTTATAGACGTGGCTCAGAAGCGAGATGGGCCTGTAGTTTTTAAGGATCCCATCGTGCAGAATTAAACAACTGGAACTCTCGAAGGTACAGGTCTTCCTGTCGCTTTCAAAAGTTCCGAAGTAACTCCGTCATCCCCTGGGGCTTTTTCATTTTTAAGGGCTACCTTGATTTCGTTTAGGCTGACTTCCGGCAGGTCGTCGGTATAGTGTCGGGTCAATGTGGCTGGGGCATCCTCATTGCTGGGTATATTATGATGTAAGTATGGGGTATGGGCATGTATCTATATTATAGTACATTATTTTTGGCTAGAATAGCAAAATTTAATTACGAAAAATTGGTTTTGCCATAATTTTTGGTATCGTTTTTGAAGTTAGCTTAAATTTAAATGGTATTCTCAATTAAAAGCTTAACTAAATAGTGGCCATGTAAAGACATGCAATGTTACATAAAACGTTTAGGTAAATACGACAATAATATAAATAAAAGTAGGTCAAATAGAATAAGCCAAATGTCATAATAAAAGTAGACTTTAATCACATGTAGGCGAACGTCATAGCACCATGAATAGAACGTCATAGCACCATGAATAGAACGATGCATTATATATTTTTTGTAGAATAACGGTATACACGGAAGAACCGAAAGATAGTTTCGCAGAGTGTAGTTTTTTGCAGTATCGGTGAAACAGGCTGACCAGCTAGTTAACCAGCGCAAGTAACACACAAGCAGTGCAGTAAGCCTAGGTATAGTATGCATGCGATAAGTAGAGTCGTGGTTTCTGCAGTAAAGTCTAACCGTCCCCCCCGTGGGTTCCCGCCTTGTCGTGGCGGGGGGGCTCTAGTAACCGTGGTTGGCGACCCCACGGTGAAGCTAAGAGGAACCCGGGGCCGCGCTGGCAGGGTGTCGCCGGCTGGCCCCAAGGAGGGGCCGCTTCACTGGGTTTTGCGCTCCAAGCCTATGCTGAAGTGGCCACAGTGGTTGGCGGTGGGGCCACTGATCAGACCCATCGCAGGGGGACCTCGGGCGTCCAGACTCGGAGTGGTCTGGCGTCCATTTGCGGCTGGTCCTAGTAGGAGGAGGTGGTCCGCTCCCAGCACTACTGTATGGGCAGTAGTGCTTGGAGTGTGACGTGCTCCATGGCTTCCTTAGTCTAGTGTCGCTGCTCGGTTCAGCGCCGGATAGTCCGCCAGCTGTTGCTGTGGCTATACTGGGTGGTGGCAATGGATGTGGGAGACCATGGAGCGGAGGATGTTGCGTCCATTCTCTGCGCTGCTGCTGGGTAATCTGTCTCCACCCAGGTTGGTCGGTAGTGGTGCGGGGAATGTGACGTGGAGGGCGGGCCCGGGCGCTCGGCGCAGGCTCGAGGAGGTGGGGCCCAGTGCGCTCAGCGCAGGCTCGAGGAGGTGAGGCCCGGGTGCTCGGCACCGGCTCGAGGAGGTGGTCCGCTTTTAGTACTACTGAATATCAGAAGTGCTCGAAGTGGACGTGCTCCATGGCTTTCCGAATCTGGCGTCACTGTATAAGGTGCAGCGGGCCGGACAGGCTTCCTGGCGGCAGTCGTGTAGCTGTGGCTGTACTGGGAGGTGACATTAGATTTGGGAGGCCATGGAGCGGGGGATGTTGCGTCCGTTCTCTGCGCTGCTGCCGGGCAGTCTGTTTCCACACGGGTTGGTTGAGAGTGGTGCGGGGAATGTGAAGTGCAGGGGAGGGGTGGGGCAGGCGCTTTGGTGCAGGCCCCAGGAGGTGGTCCGCTCTTGGCACTACTGTATGGGCAGTAGTGCCTGGAGTGTGACGTGCTCCATGGACTCATAAATCTGGCGTCACTGTTGGTGCAGCGCCAGATAGTCCGCCAGCTATAGCTGTGGCTGTACTGGACGGTGGGCAGATGTGTGAGGCCATGTGGAGCTCAACGCCGGGAGTCGGAGGAGGAATTCATTGCCTTCCGACCCCCCTGAGGCCTAGGTGGTGGACACGGGGGTGTCTGCCCCAGCATAAGGCCTCGAGGTGGCGTGCACGGTGTTCTGTGCGCCCCTTAATGGCGTTCATGGGATGGGGAATGGCTCAGCTCCATCCCAGCCAGGAGGGGGTCCTCAACAGGACCAGCGCCGTCGGGGCCGCGGACGAGTGCGAAAGCGTACCCGTAGCCCCGGCACAAGGCGTACTGTGGAACACCGTGGGGTTTTAGTCGGTCCGACATAACCACCTTGCTGCCCCCGCAGCTTGGTGGTATCCATGAGGATTTCACCACGTAAAAAAAAAAAGAAAAAAAGGCAGACAAAGCCGGTTAACCATCGCGCAAGTGCCACAGGCAGTACAGTATGCCTCAGAGTAATATGTAACCAAATAATTACAGATCTGTGTTGATATATTTTTGTGTACTTAAACCATTATAGAACGTTTACGATATGTTTATTTTTGTATGTCCTTTGAATGTTAAAAACAGGACCCTGATGTAAACCTTAAAATAAGTTAATAATGAAATGTAATTGGGTTAAAAATAGAATTCATCGAAGTTTAAAATGTACCTACTTAGAATTAGAACATTGATAATTGCGAAACATGTAAAGTAACAAAACACTCTGAACATGACATCGAAGGAAGTTTGAACAATAACAAAATTGTCTACCTATAAATTGCAACTTGGAATAAATGTATGTATCTATGTATAGGGTTGTCAACACCCATGTAAACTTTTATATAGTTTTTTTTTTGCAAAAAATTAATCCTTAGGGGAGGAATATTGTAGGCGATTGTCGGGAATGCTTGTCGGCAACGACACCGCCCCTAGCACCGACAGTCGCCTCCCAGCCGCCACACATGTAATAGCGTTGATAATATGTGTTTCGTATAAACCTAATAAAAGGTATTAGAGCATAACCCTACCCCGTTTCTAATGCACACCCCTACTCACAACACGTCCCTAATATATACTCTCACAAGATAAGATAGCCTTTATTACTGATTTATATTACATTCAAAATTAAATTGATATTATCATTAAAATTATTATTATTAAATTGATTATTTCTAATTTCTTATTCAGACATCAGCTTGTCTTTCGACATGGGCCTTCTCCAGAGTCTACCACGCCGTCCGGTCCTGTGCTAGTTGCTGCCATGTTGGCCCCCTATTTCTTTTATGTCATCTTCCCATCTCTTCTTTTGACATCCTCTCATCCTTTTCCCATCTCGTGGGTACGATTCTGTCAGATCTTAGGTCCACTTTCCTTTTTCTCTCATTATGTGTCCAGTCCATTGCCATTTTGATCGTTTTATGTAGTTATTCACGTCCTTCGCTTTGGTTCTTTCTTTTATTGATTTTAGGCTATTTCTGTATTTTCTTTTGAAGTTGAGCCGCTCCTTTCCATACTATGTTGACATACTTTCAATTTCACTATGTTGCTTTTCGTTAGTGACCAAGTTTGGCAACCATATGTCATCCATGGCAAGATACAGCTATCGAATACTTCTTCTTTTTGCACCAGTTGGAAGCTCCGTATTTTTCATCACCTCTTTCAAAGACCAGTACCGTTTCCAAGAATTTGTGATTCTTTGATCCACTTCTTTAGACATTTGATTGTCGGGTGATATGACTTGCCCGAGATATGTATAATCTCTGACATATTCAATTGCTTTGCTGTTTTCTTTTACTACTTTTTGGATACCATTTGTCAACAGTTTAGTTTTTTGAATATTCATACCTTTGCACTCTCTTCTACTAGCTGTTGTAGCATTGTATCAGGGTTATCCGTTAACAAAATGAGATCGTCAGTAAACCTTAGGTGATGAAGTTTAGCACCATTGATGTTCAAGCCATACAGGTCCCAGTCCAGTCCTTGAAAGATCATCTCCATAATGGCAGAGAACAGTTTTGGTGATAAGGGATCACCCTGCTTCACTCCTCGCTTGATTAGGAACTCTTCACCTTCTTTTTCTAGTCGTATTTTTGCTGTTCTACCCAAGTATATTTGTTTAATTATTCTGATGTACTTGCTCTGCACTCCTTGTTGTATGAGTGCTTTCCACAGTTGTTTGTGTTTAATGGTGTCAAATGCTTTATTATAGTCGACAAATCCCAGATAGTATATTTTGCCATATTCATTTGATTTCTCAATGACTTGTTTTATATTGTGTATGTGGTCCATTGTAGAAAAGTTACTTCTGAAGCCTGCCTGCTCCCTTGGTTGGCATTCGTCTAATGTTTTTGTTATTCTGCCGAGAAGAATAGAAAATATTTTGTAGATATTTGAAGTTAAACTCATGGGCCGATAATTTCCTATTTGGTTTTTGTCTCCTTTTTTGTGTAGTAATGTAATAATTGACCTCATCCACTGTTTTGGTATGTATTCTGTTTCTAATATACTGTTGAAAATGTTGGTTATTGGAACAAGTATAATACTTCTACTTTCTTTAAGTAGTTCATTGTTAATTTTATCATCTCCTGGGACTTTATAATCTTTTTGTGTTATAATAGCTCGGTCGACTTCATTAGTTGTGATCTAGGGCACTGCATCTTCGTGCATTGATCTGGTTTCCAGCTGTAGCTCCTCCGCTTCACTCTCCTCTTTGTCCTCCTCATCGTACAGGTCTTTATAGTACTCTATTGCAATTCATAAGATGGGCTTCCTCTTTGCAGTCGATGTGCCTGACTTGTTGTACATATTTGGGAACCAATTTTTCAGCTCTTCTTATTCCCCCGGTTCTTTTTATATGTTATTAGTAAGTAACAATATATCTTCCAAACGGAACTTATTATTTTTCCCTGTCCAGTTACATTTCATAGCCAAGGTGATGGTGAACTCGTTCAAGGTGATGGTGAACTCGTTCAAGAACCCTCCTGGTTATTTTAGCAGTTTTATTGCTTACAATATTTATCTGTAACAAAAAGTAAACTCATAAATGTAAAGGCAAAGAAACGAGGACCAAACAGACAGCTGGTGGGTTTGTTTCTCAAGAACATAAAAGCTTAATGATCTAGTTTGCTCGGCATGCTTAGTTAAAAAAACCTGGAAAACACTCTTATGAAGTTCACATGACCACCTTTCAGCTCCATCATCAGACGTTTGACACCATGTGTAATGAAATGAATGCTACTCATCAAGACAAATCATATGATGCCCCATCTTTATGGATTTATTACAAGACATTCTCCACAACCCACCATCTAGCTCCATCATCATAACAGCTTTAAAGCACAATGTTATTTATTATATTGTCATCAGGATTACATTATGTTTGCAAAGTGTTCAACGTAACAATTCGAATAGGTTCAAGTTCTGTTTCATAAATGTGGACTTAGTTGTCTTTGTTGTTTGTTAACAAGGTCAACCTAATTAAAGCAAAATTACACACAAACAAACCAATGGGCAGATTGACATTCACAAAAATTTCATAACATGCTGTCTTATGGTCGGTTCGTATATCTTAAAACGAGTTCACTTACTGTCCGTCAGCTTTTGACATAAACGCCATACAAAAAAACGTCCAAAAGACTCGTTTAATTTTCATATATTTTTCATATGGTTTTCTATTGTATACAGGTGTGCAATGGAACAGGACAATTAAGACAGCTTTCATTAGGGTCAGTTATTAACATACCAATATTTCTTTGTTTTTCCTCTTCTTCTAGCCAATTTTGAATGTTGTTTAAACCTTTAAAAGTTTCCAAAGGCAGGGCTATCTTGTCTGGTAAAGTAGTTGGTGCGGTTGCTGAAGAACTTAGCTGCAGACTCTGGCTGAAGGTGTTGTAGTTCTGTAAGTGCATTTGAATTACACAATAATGGGGCCACGTAGACCCTCCCCCAACTCACGATGAAGAAGAACTTAATCCAGCCTATAAGTATCAAAAAACAGACCTTCGCTGCAACTGGGAGGGATTTGCAGATTGGTAGAGGATCATAAGCTAGTAGGGACAACTCACACTGTCAGAATTCAATCAATTGACAACAAACAGGATCAATGTATTACATTCTTCTTAAAAACTGGGGACTGTCAACTGCATGACTTGCCTTCTGAAGCATGATAAATGACTAACTGACAAGAAAAATGCTTTTTTACCTAACTTATCAAAAAAATGCAACACTGGATAGTTTTATCGACATTAGAAACCTACCATTTTGATGTTGTTTTGATGGCTTAAGATATTTAATTATCTGTTGCACTTCATGCTGTTCATCATCACAATCGGATGACTGAATGCAGTGAATTTTTCTCTTCCTCTTACTTGCTTCTTCTACATCTTTGGCTAGTTCAGATTCACTTCCGGCCCTTTTGAATTTTTCATATGCCTTTAATAGGCGTATCATCTGAAAAGTAAAAATTAATACTGTGAGTTTGCACCGATGAAACATTTACAAAAAACATGTTGAGAATTCTGTTTTGCTAACAAACTGTGTTTGCATTCTCACACAACTTGTTAAAACGAAACTTGTCATCAACTTGAGATCAGTTTCATATGTCAAGTTACGAAACTAGTACATGTTTAAAGTTTTTTGATGAAAACACACAGATAGATATAGAAGAGCTTTAAACATTGACCCTTGACGCAGACCCTTGCGATGGTCCTCACTACTGACTGACTGGCTGGTGATAGTCTATACGTAATGGCTTGGCTTGGCAAGGAATCTAGGATACTGAATCTCTCTGAAATCTAGGCTGTCTTATATTACTGTGTGTTGATGGCATGAATGAACGCTTTGAGATGTGCTGGCTAAAATTATTGGAGAATGTTTTATATACATATTTATATATAACTCACCTGTTTCGTACAGGAATATTTTATTTGGATACACTCACTGATATTCATCACGAACGACCTTTGTAGTGAGGCACTTTGGTTCTATTTTGAACGGCAGCCAGACATTACCGTTTGCACGGGGTAGGTAATGTACGACTCGCGAAAAACACATAGCCCTCCTCCATCACCGTTATCTTAAAATTCCAGCACTTAAAACATTTCATAGACCTCATCGAGCAAACTACGATATATAGAATAAATCGACAAGAATGGACTGTGGATTTTGTTATAATTCAAATCTTTTACATTCCATGCATTGTATTAACGTTTCTTGTAATACCAATATTCTTGCAACCATGATGGCGATTGGCGGTCTTGATACGTCGTTCATTTGCTCGTTGTTTAACCGGTTAAAGCATTTTGAACCCACATCCTTTGTTTACATTTGCTAAGATTAAGTAATAGTTACTACGGGCTGTCTACGGTACCTACATATTACTTTATATTTATAATTTGTGGCCTGCGCTTGAGTTAGCCACAGTGTTGCCAGAGCCCGATAGTCAAAAGTTACAAGTGACTGCTCAAAATGTAACGTGTCGTATCGATCACAAAAGTAAAAGTGGCCCTATTACAGAACTTGGTTTCAATCAGATTGTCACTATCAAGTGCACATAATGCAGCGCGATAGAGTCGAAATTGCTATGAAGATACTGACAATCTGATTGAAACCAAGTTCTGTAATAGGGCCACTTCATGGAATTGTATTACAATATCAAAGATGTAGCTATTTTATCATTATTTACTACTTATTTATAAGATATTTTTTGTTACTTACTGCCTAATGTAAGAGGGTCGAAGAGTTCCAAGTACCAAAATTTAAAAAATAAGGAAAATAAATAATGAAATAAGTACATCATAAGGTATAAAGTGGCATTTCAGATGTCATATTTAACTGTCAAAGTCATTTGTATTCAAAACTAATTTCGGTACGCTAATTTCGCCGGCAAAATTCCACTGTAAAAGATAATTGTAATTACAGTAGATCACGATACTTCACGCCGTGGTACGCATACCATATTTTTATAAATACGGTAGGGCACTGTATTTTTTATGTGTAATATGTTTCCCCTTGCTTTTCTACAATCTATGGGAGTGCTTTATTGAAAAGCGTAACCAATCAATAGTTTCAGAGTTATAGCCCTTTTAAGTTTGACAGCTGTCATCCAAAACGAACATATCGATGAGATCTAGAACTTCTGAAAACAAATTATTTTTCGTTAAAAAATATCGTAAAGGTTCTTTAGTAGCCGTGGTTGGAAAAACTTTTTTTTTTTAAGAAAACACCGCTGCTGTTAGTGGGGATTTTGAGAAAACAATTTTAGCTTTTTCCCGTCATCCCCACTGGTGGGGATGTTCTGGTGTGGATTTCAGGAATAATCCCCTGATAGTCTTGATAGTTAGCGGATTGTGGATTCAAGTGGCATAGAAAAATATTATAATTTTTTCTATTTTTCAAGTGGCATAGTAAAATATTATAATTTTCAAAAATTGGATTTGGCAACACTGCGCTCTCTATTTGGTGAGTTTGGTCGGGAGACGATAATACACGACCAAAATAATGTACGACCAGTATTGTACAGCCAATATTACACGGCCAGATATTACGTGTACATGGATTCGTAATATTTGGACGGCTACTACTGGCCATGTATTATTGCCCGTACAAAATCGGTCTGGGTTGATAATGCACAGCCAGTATTACGTGACCAATATTACGTGTACAACTGGATACGTAATATCAGACAAACCGAATCGGCCTACCTCGACTCCACGTGGTCTTGTCTGCCCTACACTAGAGTGTTTTTAAAAAGCCGGAGGCGCGGAGGGAGTGCAGACCCCGTCCGCTGTAGACGGGGTACCTGGTACCTGTGCTTTGTTACGCAAGGGCGGAGGGGCAGCACTTCCCGCAGCGCTGGAGCAATTGCGATTCATAATCTGCCGCCTCCGCACTTCCCGCAGCGCTGGAGCAATTGCGATTCATAATCTGCTCGCCTCCGCAGCTTCGGCTTTTTGGTCGCCTTCGGCGACCAGCCTCCGCCGCTCCAGCTCACCCTGGTACCTGTGCTTTGTTACGCAAGGGCGGAGGGGCAGCACTTCCCGCAGCGCTGGAGCAATTGCGATTCATAATCTGTGGTAAAAGGAAACTGAAATGTGCAAACGAGGCTTTTACCATGTCATTTCTATATTTTAATCTGTGATGTACACGTAATATTGGCTGTACATTATCGCCCATACAAAAAGTGTCCGGCCCGTATTACACAGCCAATAATGCACACCCTGTTATTACATGTACATATTTTGGCTTCGTAATCCTGGCTGCGTATTATCGCCTGTACAAAACCAGCACGGGGTGATATTACACGGCCAATAATACGCAACAAAATAATGTACACCCCGATATTACGACGCCAATCTACGTAATATTGGTCGCATATTATTGGCTGTACATTATTTGCTCGCGTAATATTGGCCGTGTAATATAGGGACTCAGTTTGGTCTGTCTGTGCTAGTATTTGTTTTGTATTACGATACGATAGGTACCTAGGTACTACTCCCTAACTCTTTGTGTGCGCTGTCTATTTCGTTTCAACAAGTCGCCAAATCATTTGGTTCGGTAAGTCTTTAGAAATAGTGAGGAATATCGTGTTTTTTAGTGGATCCTATTGTAAACTATGGAGTGATTATCGCGCGTGTGAGATTAATAATAATAATGACATCATTAAATTATTTTCTTCTAAAAGCGTAATTTAACAGCACTGTAAACTACAAAAAAAAACATCTAATATTTTACCTATTTTACTTGCAAATACCGTTTTTTGATGTGGCCAAATCGGTATTTTCGTAAATTGGATTTAGCAACACTGCGCTGTCTATTTGGTGAATTTGATCTGTCTGTGCTAGTACTGCTAGTATTTGTTTTGTATACGATACGATTACGATACGTTAGGTACTACTCCTTAAGTCTTTGTGTGCGCTGTCTGTTTCGTTTCAACAAGTCGCCAAATCATTTGGTTCGGTAAGTCTTTAGAAATAGTGAGGAATATCGTGTTTTTAGTGGGTCCTATTGTAAGCTATCGCGCGTGTGAGATTAGCTTTCATACGAGATGACTTACGACTAGTAGGTACTTAGGGCACAACATTTTCGAAGTATCGAGATGTGACGTCAATTCGCATGAAAGCTAATCTCGCATGAACCGTGAATCACCACCTGGGCACAGAATAAATAATAGTACAAGTTGAGGTTAGCTTTCTTAGGAGATGACGTCAACGTCACATATAAATGGCAAAAATAAAACAAAATAAAGAAGAATGATTGATTGATTTTAAATGATGTAGTCGTCTGATATGAAAACTAAGCTCACGCGCCCGAGGATCGCCCCCTGTGTTTGTTCGCTTGCAGACATTAGTACTATTAGAAGGGGGGACTACGTAAGCAATGTTGTACCTACTTCTTAACATCATATGCATCAATAACAAAGATGGAGAGATATTATATTCAGACAGTAGCGCGAAAGAGATAACAAGAATAATTGTTGCGCACCCATTCTCGAACAAAATATTCGGGTATTCCCCGTAAACCAAAATTAATGTAGATAGGTACCGTCAACAAATAAATTTAAAATATATAAAATTATACTAGCTTCGAACGCAGTTTTGATCGCCTGATAGATGTTTAAAAAAAGTTTATATATTATTAACTTTACCAACCTTTTAGGCCTGAAACTGCGGGCGTTCGCTCCGTCGGAGCATTATTCAGTTTCAGGCCTTAAATACCTACCTATTAAGTCATTTAGTTTTTTGTAGTAGGTACTTATGCCTGTTTAACATGTTTGTTATATATAATTCCTAGTTATGTCGTAGTTTAGATACCTACTACATAACCGAGAACAAAATTCATACAAATTTAATAGGTACCCTATTAATAGGAAAGCTTGTTTATATATAGCTGATCAGAGGATTATATAAAGATCATGTCACTTTATTGACGTACCTAAACATACACCATTTAAAAAAAAAAAAACGATTCCTCGGTTATCAATCAATCTATAGAAAAAATTATAAGACACAAAAAGTGTTCAATAAGAAATCGAAAAAAGTGATATAATATATTCGGAGATATGTGGGTTTGAATAAATGTTTTCATAGTTTACACGCGTTAGGAATAAATGCACATATCTTAATTCTGTCTTTGTCAAGAAACTAAGTACGTTAAAATAACTGTCTGATGGAATTAAGGTCACATAGAACTATTCCAAACTGCGCCATCCTATAGTTGCACGACAAATTATAATTATCGTAAAGTTTGACGAAAAATAATGATTTTGAACCTTAATATATTATGTAATTTTATCAGTTAGGCTAATCTTTTTATAGAATACTTTTTGGTTTCATATAATTTTCCCTATTTATTGACGCTTATTTTTATGGATGGAAGAGAACTCTAAACTTTTGCCTTTCTCCATACAAAAAGGTTAGATGTTTTTTGATAACCTGGCCACTTTTTATCCGGTTGGAAAAGCACGCGAGAGAACTTGTGGAGTAGTAATGGTAGGATAAGCACGCGAGAGAACCTTTGGCTACTAGTGGTAGGATAAGCACGCGAGAGAACCTGTGGGCTAGTAGTGGTAGGATAAGCACGCAAGAGAACCTGTGGGCTAGTAGTAAGCACGCGAGAGATTCTGTGGGCTAGTAGTGGTAAGATAGGCACGCGAGAGAACCTGTGGGCTAGTAGTGGTAGGATAAGAGCACGCGAAAGAACCTGTGGGCTAGTAGTGGTAGTATAAGCACGCAAGAGAACCTGTGGTCTAGTAGTGGTAGAGAAGCTAGTTCATAACATCAATAGGATTTAGGTAACGGTAACTCATACCCTACTCACGATTTAGATATGTCAAGTAAATACCATGTCACTGAAATTAACCTTTATTGCTTAATCCCAATCTACTTATCTTCAAATATTTACAAGACAGGCAACTTATTTATCTATTGTCTTTTTGTTTACGCCGATCTAACCGTGTCACTTTTGTGTGAATAATGTAGCCTAACGTCACAATATTTATCGATGAATAATTGGTTGCGATGATTAAAAGTAGGTTGGTTTCGAGAATGAATGGCAAGTAAATCCTTCGGTAATCCCGTACTCTTATAACAATAGAAAAACAATGTGCATTGTGAAAATTAGCAAGGCGAGGAAGTAGAAGGATTAAAATTAATTTAAATATGCTAATGAATTTTAGGCAAATAAAATCTTTGACCATTTTTTTGTTGACGGTAGGTACTTATGAGCCGCTTGTTACTGCAGCCACAGAATAAATAATAGTACAAGTGCAGCCGTGTACGTGTGGTCGTGGTGTGGTCGTGTGTGTTGTACGTGGTACGGCTGCAGGGGCCTTGCCACCTAAGCTTGTACTATTATTTATTCTGTGTCTAAGCCAATATGACTTGTTGAAAACCGAATTTCAAAGCAATATCTACTCTAACGCGCCGCATTAAGTGCACGTAATAATGAAAATTTGAATGAAACAAGATATTTGATCGCAGATTCGTAGAACAATACGAACAATATTCGCGCGAACTTGAGATGGTCGCGTGATCGCGTTCAATTACGACGACGCCTCACACTCTATCGAAATGTACTTACCTATTGTTTCGGCCCTTTCTACAAATGACGAAGAAAATTAAGCTTTTAATTGCATCTACTTCCGAGTGAAAGTAATGTCATGCAACTAGTTTTGGTTTATGAGGTATATTTGTTATAAAATATAATAAATGTGTTTTTAATCACTAAACTACCTACTTATACCAAGTGTATAAAGTAATTTATTAAGGGGCCAATTTTATTTTGTTGGATAGCAAGACAGGAGATTTTACTAGTCTAGAGAGTTTAAAATTTCGATATTTTTCATTCTAACAACACATTAGTTCAAAAACTAAAACCCTACTACGGTTGGGTAAAAAATAGCCAATGACACTCTTGTGACGAAGACTAATCGATTGATACCTCGCTTGTCAAAATCGGACTAATATGGTGGAACATCCACATAGGTACTTAAATACATAAATAGACTACTAGGTGGCTCTGTGAGCTGTTAGACCTCGCGAGTCTGTTTTTGCATAGCTTAAAGCTGAATAAATGTTCACCAAAACGACCGGTAGCCGAATGGTGGACTTTGAAGCCGACATTCGCTGGGTCGAATCCCGCTGAGTCCAATAATTTTTGTTGAGCAGAAATTACTTTGCTGCTTTTTCCCCTAGTCATGTAAGGCGTATAAAAATAATTTTATTTATAATTTTTGTTAGTTTTTGTATTAATTTTTGTATATTTTTCTAGTCATGGTCTAGTAGTTAAAAAACGATATTTTGAAAAATTTCGTAAATCTAATACAAAAAATAAAGTAAGTAGGTTATCATTATCGAACCTGCTCACAAAATTCCACGGGAAACGGTTGAGAAATAGGACCTGTAGAGGAGCACAGCCGGACAGCCGGACATACAAAAGCATTTTTGTCCAAGCTGAAACGGAGACGCCTCGCTCGCGCTTCGCGCTCGCTCGGTAAATTAAACTCCTTACCCTGCCTTTCCCTTGCCACAGAATAAATAATAGTACAACCACCCTTGCTTCACCGTAGTCGGTTAAAAACGTCCGGAGCATATAGCCTACGTTTGTAGGCTATTAAATCGTCGGTTTTTATTAAGGTCAAAGCAGTGCAACTTCTGTATTATTATTTATTCTGTGACTTCGGGCCAAATATACGCGTACTTAGGTTAGAATTTTAGAAATGTATTATTCTAATTTTAATAAACCTCTAAGTCATTTTGGGTTTCGTTGCATGCTCCGGCTGCGGCCTCCTTTATTGGCTGACATGGGTTGATATTAAATAATAATAATACATATTATATTAATAAGAAACAAATTATTATTGTTGAGCAATCTTTTAAAAAGTCGCTCAAAAAGTAGTTGCTGAGCATCGAGCCCGAACACGGCTAGCACTATAGCATACTGGCATTTTAATGACGAGGAGTAAAGCCCACCTGTATTGTCACTTCTAACTTCATTAAGAGGTCATACAATATCAAAATTTCAAGAGGTTGGGACAAAAAGAAGTTTCTCTATTTTGACTTGCAGATTTGACTTATACATGCATTAAGTTAATCCATTATTCTAATGTATAGTCTTTGCAGCTTTGTATTATCTCGTTTAAAAAATAACGGGCTTATTAAACCTACTTTGTCATCCCGTGACGTCTCCAAGCTTCCAGCATTATTATAAACATACTAACAGGACGTGATGCTCTGCCCGAGATTAATGGTTTCTAATTTATTTTTCACTGATATCTTCTTTTCCGTGGAGACAAGAGCGACGGTTTTTTTTTTGTTGCGTAAATTAACTTTTTGCGGGTGTTTTCCGACGATAAAGTTGGATCGCCGCATCTTTATTTGTTATCAAATTGGAAATAAATTTTTGTCATGGCTTAAGAAATTTAAAAAATAAAGTTCAGATCTGCCTGAAAAACATTGAATTGTGTCGGAGAGCTGGCGTGAATGTTGCAAGTCTGATACTTCATCAAACCAGTGATAAGAGTTATTACCAACACCACGCTGGTACATTTCACATCTATACCTTAGCAAGAAGATCGCTCGTTATGGCGCTCTTTTGGGGAGGCCTATGTTCAGCAGTGGACTTCTAAAGGCTGACATGATGATGATGACCCTAGCAATATGGTTAGGGTAATAGATTCAATAGGTTCAGATCAGACGTAGGTTAAATGATGATAGATTCATTACATTATGTTGGAATGGTATACATTGAAACACTCTAAGCACAGAGCACAGACTAGATTTGCCACTGTGTTTTAGTTTATCAACTTATATTTATATTAGTACTGTGTAACACACTCGTTTCTGCTACGTAGCCTGTGAAAAGAAGCTGCGCTAAGATGGCGTTAATGCTAACTCATAAAAACATTAATAAAAATTAATTTTAGCAATGGCTGAAAAGGGACCTGACTGGCATGTCGAAAAACAAAGTAACTTTCAAGAGTGGGAATTACTTACGGTTGCGGAATCAGGGCCTAACGCGAAACCTAAAGTGAATGTAACAGAAGTCAACAGTGGTGCGCCAGACAAACATGATTTACCAGTTAGAGTTGATCCTGCAGCTACAGCGAAAGCGGGATATGGCGCACAGATTGTGAAAGTATCTGAGGACCACACATACGAGTTAGATGAAGCTGAACTGGAGCACGTCCTGATGAGAGAAGAGTTCAGGAACCTTGCAGTGATGGTTGTGAGCGTGGCCGGTGCTTTCCGCCGCGGCAAGTCCTTCTTGCTCAACTTCTTCCTCAGATACCTCATGTCTCCGGTAAGCATTAATGTTTGAAGCCGTTTATCTACAAATATTAGATGTACCTAAGCTACATAATATTAATATAACTTTTATATCTACAAGTAAATGATTTAAATATACCATGCAAGCAAAAAGCTGTTATATTTGGAAGTAGAAGCGGGCTTCTTGTTACTGCTTTTATAGCAAAACGCTTCTAATAATATCTATATGCTTCGAATTTGTCTTCTTAAACTGCATTTTAGTATCATCGATCTAAATATCGTCTTTGCCTTTAATTCTGGTCAAGATTTCCAAGGTAGGTACATCAAATTTTTGTTTTAGAATATATTTTCTAATGTAAACGTATGATTGTTACAGCCATCAGCTCGTCAGGACGGCTCTTGGCTCGGAGAGGATAGCGAACCCTTAATCGGGTTCAGCTGGCGTGCCGGCTCCAAGAAACATACGACTGGTATCTTTATGTGGTCGGAGCCAATAGTCCTCACGCTACCTTCCGGAGAAAAGGTTTTGTATTCCGTTTTATGTTCTATTTTACCAAGAACTCTGTGGAAGAGTCGCGCTCGTGATGACCTGTTAGACTTTGGCAAAGCGTTCCACTTCTTGGTTGTTCAATCAATTACTACTTTGTTTATACAGGAGCGATAAAAACGAACTAGCAAAATGATTTATAATATTTCATATATACTTCTCTGTTTCCACATTTAGTTAAGTCTTAAATATAATATTAGTATCGTGAATGTTATCTTAAAAACATGGAACCATGGTGGGCACTAAAGAATATTTGTATGTATTGAGGGTAAGAAGCATTAAATATAACATAAAAAAAAATATTAAAGGAGTGGCCGGAAAATAAAAAAATATATATTGGATTTTATCGCCAAAGAAGTCTTGTAGAGATTAGTAGCATTTTTTGATAATATGTATCTTAAGTTGATTAAAAAATATAGATCTTTCGCAATGTTAGCAATAGCGCCACCCGATGATCATGTACATATCAGAATTTGGGAGAACTAGCCTTTCATTATGTGTTTAATTACGTGAACCTGCAGGTATCTTTAAATATTTACTTACAATTTTGCAAATTTCTAAAATGTAAATAGAGATTAAGAGACAACCTGCTAGTCTCGTCACAGTTTCATTAAAAATCTGCAATATGTTAATGAATCTGTTAAAAAGTTAAAGCGTGTTAAATAAAGTATTATTATTCAAGCATCCTATAATAGGAGCTATGCTTGGAGTTTCTCTGAAGGACAAGATTTGTAATAAATATATCCGTCAGTGAACCAAGTTAACCGATATAGAACAAGGATAAACAAGGTTAAGTGGGCTGGTCACATTTCCCGAAGAACCGATAACCGATGGGGTAGACGAGTTCACGATTAGAGGCCACGTCAAGGTGAACGTAGCGTAGGACGCCGTGTGTAGTGACTACCTGCAAAATGCAGCTGGCAGAAAATGGATGATGAGGCCTGAAGACTAAGCTCAGTGGCGTGCATAAGAAGAGACCTACGCCCAGTAGTGGACAAGTAAAGGCTTACGATAATCCTAAAAAGGTAGAAAAATATAGCTTACGCCGTTTACTATTATTGGTGGTACACACAGGTGGCAGTGCTTCTGATGGACACGCAAGGCACCTTCGATAGTGAAAGTACCGACCGCGATAACTTCACTATCTTCGCACTCTCTACTCTCTTATCATCGGTTCAGATTTACAACCTTAAGGAGAACATTCAAGAGGACGATATGCAACATCTTCAGGTATGTATATATTTACTAAGCATGATCTAACAGAGGTATTTTTTAATGCACAGAAGGCATTGAGGTCGCGACACGACAGCACATGTTGCATCTAATGTGTCCAATAATGTCACGTTGTAAGTGATTCTGGTCGATTTCACCCTATTAATCCAGGTAGCTTCATTCCATTTGGGTCCAGAGTTGGTGCATAATATCCATGTGGCTCATGAGATATTGCAACCTGCGCGGAGTTTTTCAGCTGATACTACTGAAGTGTTGGTGGTTATTATCCAGTCCCAAATTGCGTCAAGCCTCGCTAGTTAAGCTTATCACGAATCTGTGCCGAAGAACACAGTTTTAACTCCTGCTTGTCTGAGGTGTTTTTTGAGTGGCGTCAACAATTTCAAAGCTACTACCAATTACTAGTTTTAGGTATCTAACATCTTTATCATTCAACATTGAATTCAAAATCTATGCATTATTTCTGGGAAATTAAATAAATAATGTTTTCCCGTAGGTGTTCACGGAGTACGGGAAGCTGGCTCAAAGTGAAAGTACGACAAAGCCATTCCAAGAACTTGAATTCCTCGTAAGGGACTGGCCGTATTATGATGAGTTTCCTTATGGTAAAGAGGGTGGCGAAGATTTGTTGCGGACGAAACTTGAGGTAAAATTTCTGTCCCCTTCGTAGAGGCCCCCCTTCGTAGACGCCCTAGAGACATCTTGAGTGATCCGGGCGATGAAATCGCTGCCGCAGTGCAGGCAGCGATAGATTCGCCCAATCCGTCATCTTCACCATCTTTCAACACAATTAGACACAGACACCGACCTCGCCGGATGCGAGGTCGAAGGTCCCGTAATTAATGTCGATTTTATTCGCCTTCGAGTTTCTCACCGATTCTTCTCGAAGGTGTATTCCGAATCGATGGTCAGTTATGCAATTCATTTAAAGGGCTCCAGCCATTTTATCAGGGCTCCCTCGATCACTACCTTGTAGTAGAGATCCAGGGGTGTTTAGTTCGATAGTCCCCAAGTAATCAATGGCAACTGTCCAAGCCGAGGCCGAGCCGAGCCCCCCCTGATGCCCTTGAGTAAGTGGTCAAAAACTGAACTTTGGCGTGCGCCTTCTGCGTCACGCATTGCGGCGGAGCGCTTTTGCGCCCGCCCCACCGTCCGGTGACGCTGTAGAGGTCAGTTATAGACCAACAGCACATATACTTTCTAAAAAAAAATGAGGTAAAATTTTTCTTTCTTTAATGTATTACGTAATTATAATGAATCTCATATTTTGTTGTAATGCTAGTATGTACTTAGTGTAGTACCCATAGATATTGTGTTCACTTCTCACGCTCCTATAAGTTCTTGTGTATGCACCACCGTCTTTGCCGTATATTAATTCCTTTCCATCCAAAGGTTGTCTGGAAGAGCTCGCTTTTTAGCGATAAGACCGCCCATTGTCCCATATATTTTGTATAAATGTTTTAGTTATTATTGTATTTTTGTTCTATGTGGTGTACAATAAAGAGTTATCTATCTATCTATCTATCTATCTATCTATCTATCTATCTATCTATCTATCTATCTATCTGGGTGTAAGCGGACATTTTGTGCTCTAGTGCATATAAGTGTTTACTTTTCTATGGTCTCCGAACGGAGGCTAATATTACATGAAGAATGTTTAAAACAAAGTGTCGGGAAAAAAGCTCTCGTCATTTCTTAGCAGTATTTAAATGTTAATTATTACAGAAAATGAAATATAACATGAAATAATAATACTTACTCCTAATTAATAAAAAAACGCAAAGAAAGTATTTCAGCAGATATTGCCAGCAAAATCTACGCAAATATATTTTAAAACGTAACGTATTTTCATGCATTGGAGAAGTGGGAAACATGTAAATATTTACAGTATTACTGTTTAATTTCCTTGCTATCTAACTGAAAAGCAGAGGGTAACTCGTTTAACAAGTCACTTCATTTATCCTCTACTTTAATATCTAATCTACCCATGCCTTCGGCTCGGGCGGATAAACGTCTCGTATAAAATAGCTTATTTTATGCACTCGTTGTACAATATACTATATTTGATTGAAAAATATGTTTCACTTTTATTTAACATCACTAATAATTGGCCTCTTACTGATACAGTCTTCTTCATAGATTACAGATGATTCAAGCAATTTCATTGTTTGGAGATTTCTTACGAAAGTTAGGTTAGTCATTGTAGTCATTTTTATAGATCGGTTAGAAAATTAAACTCATTACACTTCCCTTGCTTTGTTGTAGTAGGCTTATAAAACGTGGATGTTACTTTTGTCTGTAAAATTAATCGTCGTCGTTAAAATGCCTAAATCGCGGAATACCTAGTCCGAAATGAACTATTCGCTAGATGCCTAACTTGACACAGGATTAAGGGCTTTTTAAATATCTTGCGCATTTGCTCATGCACGCGGGTTTGGCTCGCATGCAAGAAATATACGCTATAACATGCGTTTTTTTTATGCGTTTTATAAATATATAAAAACAGCAATGAGTTCCAAAATCAGACAAATTGCTTACCTTACATATTTTAGACATTACATACTTAAGAGAGGGAACAAGAATACAAAGCCCTATATTTATCCCTTTCTTGAAGCACACATGAGAATCCCCAGAGCGCGGGTTTCTTCCCGCATCGCCACTCCGCGTCCCGTGTGCTTAAGTATAGCACGCTTCTTGCGTGCGTAAGCAATTACAATCAAATGAATGCCTTGCTCAGGCCCACTCTCCAGAAGAATGGGCTAGATTATTTGTTAACATATTCCTGCTCTTTTTTAGGTTTCCGAGAAGACACCTGCGGATATTAAAGAGCTACGTGCACAATTAGATTCTAATTTCGAAAATATTTCTGGGTTTTTACTGCCTCGCCCTGGGTCCAGTGTTTCACGGTTAGATTACAATGGCGACATTAAAGGTACATTCAGATACTGTATTTGGACCACAATTGGAAGTGTTCTTAGTACTTACTAGTTATTACCGATGTGTGCTGTCTGTGTTAGGTTGGGGACAGCTGTTAAAAAAATATAGGAATAAATATAACTTAAGTACATCTTAATTTCGTAAAGCATTTATGTGGCAAATTTTAGAACTACATTTGCCACATAAATGCTTTACGATGTACGATGTAGAATTCTTTATTCTATGTTTTTGTACTAGCTGGGCCTGTGGCTCTTCCCGCGTAGTCATATCTCTGGGTTATGATTACCTTACGTGATAATTCAGGACCTACTCGTAAAATACCAATATACCAACATTTGATCAACATTCCTTCTGCCGTCAAATAATTTTTATCGATTGCTCGGCTTCTACTCATTGGATTGAAATACCAAGAACACCAGTTTTTAAGCCTAAACCTGAGCCAACCATCAGTGAAAACTGCATCACAATCGGTCCAACTGGGGTACTTTATATCTCAATCCGATAAGCAGAAGCCGAGCAATCGATAAAAATATTTTTGACGGCTAAGGAATTTTGATTACATTGGTATTTTAGGTCCTGGAATAGCACAAAGAGTACTTTTAACCTACATAAATGACCACGCGTGCGAAGCCACGGGCATCAGCTAGTATTTATAATGAAGCAATAAAGCAATAGGAAAGAAACCTAGACATAAAATAAGCTACTGAACAAGAATATAACATTTTAAAAATTCGTTTGTGTCTGTTTGTCTGTCTGTATGTTTGTTCGCGTATCACGTAAAAACTACTGGACCGATTGCGATGCAGTTGTCAATGTTTGATAGCTTATGTTTTGACTTTAAATCTGGCGAAGTTTTATCTCAATCCGATAAGTAGAAGCCGAGCAATCGATATTGGTATTTTAGGTCCTGGAAGCCACAAAGAGTACTTTTAACCTACAGAAATGACCAGTGCGAAGCCGCGGGCATCAACTACTTAATTATAATTTGATATATATTCTGACTTAACATATTGTGGAAAAAGATTACAATACAATCTAATTTGTATTGTAATCCTTTTCCAAATGGATAATAAATAACTTGTGTCATTATTTTTTAGTACTAAAGCCTGAGTTTAGGATTTACATGATCGAGTTAGCGGCGTCGTTATTCAGTCCAGAGAAACTGAAGATAAAGACAGTAAATGGACAGAAGATAAAAGCACGGGATCTTTTTAACTCTTTCAAGAATTACATGAGCGTCTTCAACAGTGACACGCTACCTACAGCAAGGAACCTAATGAAGGTAATAGTTTGTTTTTAAACTGAGAAGCACGGTCACTGCCACGTGCATTTAATGTAGATATTCCGGGATATATAAATACTGTACGTGGTATATATCCGATATCTAAATACATTTCCATAATGCAGGTATTTATATATTTGTAACTTTTTCTGCTTTAATGCTCAAAATAAGGCCTCAAATGACTGCCCTAGGGTAACTAATCGATGTTTAATAGTAGATTAGTAGCCAAGGGCTGTAAGGCATCAATTGCAGCCCGAGATATTTAGGCGCACGAGCGCAGCGAGGGCGCCTATAGTTCGAGGGTGCAATTGATGCTTACACCCGAGCTAACTACTCTGCTTTACATCTCGATTGTGAGGTAAGTAGAAAAAAACCGGCATTACAAGAATAAAACATTTATAGTCGTGCCTTTTTATAGTGGTTAAGTTAGCCCCAGCATCGGCTAAAAGTGCAGCCGAGGTTCTCCGGAAGCAATGACCTGTGTACAATTCCGGGTTATCTAACTTTAAATAACTTGCGATTTGCTTCGGCATACTTCTGATGGTATTTTTTCCAATAACTTGTTTGTAGCATTTGCCTTGGTGGTACTTCAAAAAAAATCGGTTGGTGTTTACATTTTCAGGACGAAGATTTCTGTATTTTTGTATGAATTCAGAGAATTCTTGAAGACCTACAAATGTTCGGTCAATTTTAGTTTTTGTGTTCGGCAGTTTATTTACTAACAACTGACCCTGTTGTTCTATGTTCTCTATTGTTATATTTGTCAATTCAATACCTCGGCATGCGCCAGTTATACCGAAGATAAGAACCACCTAAAACAAGCGAAATATAAAAATAAGTAAGTATGTTTTATAGGATTGTAAGAATTTAAAAGATAAATGATGAAGTATTACCATTATGTGATTTGTTATTTTACGTATCTTAACAGCTAAATATATGTCATCAGGGGCTTCATTTATGAATGTTTTCACGTCTTGCGCTGTAAAAACCTTCGACTTTTTGCTTTTGTGCCCAGCTGATTGTCTTTTTAGAAAAGATGATAATTTTGAAAAGTTCTTGGTATTGATGTCGTGTTTAGTACTCATAGTTGCTTTTAACATTGAATAAATGCACCACAAACTAGAGGCTGCAGCTTTTTTGATAGCTCACTAAAGTATGTTAAGAATACAGTCTCAGATAAAGACTTTACTCGTTTTTCTTTTCGCCATTTCATGAACTCGTCGTAAGTTTTCAAATATCTCTCTTTAGAACTTTCAGGCAAAATATTGTTAATTGCTGCTTCAGCTTCCATTTTCATTGAATCGGGAGTGTAGCTTATATCTTCATCACTTGCAGAACTCATGTTTTTTTCCTAATTAGCACGTAATTATAAAAAAAAAACAAAAACAAACAATATTTAAAGTAAAAGTTTTCTATTCCCGCCTTTTTTCATCTTTTTTTAAATTATTTTTTTCAAAAACGAAGTTGAGTTTCACCGTTCGATATTTAAAATTGATGACTATTATACTCATACGAAGACAAGGCTGAATAGCGAAGCGACCTCTTTTGTCATTGGGCTAAATGCATGATGTCTATTGCCAGTATGATGGTTAGATGTACGCGAACTTTTTTAAATAGTGAAGTTTTTTTTTTATTACCTACCGCCCTAGGGATTTTCTAGCTACATTATTACCCTAGAGCGCTAATTGGTCACCTACAAGCCTCATTTGGGGGTAATAAGGACCTACTTACCGAATATGAGAGATGTAAAATAAAGTTAAATACAATGTTTTATTGGAAAAATATATAAATTACAATAAAACCCTGGGTCATCTGGCCTTTGTTTTGTACGGTCAAAATCATGGAGTAACCAAGTCTTTAAAAATCATCATAAATATAAATAAATACATATTCTCATATATTATGTACAGGTAACGATAATGTCAGGCCTACAGTCTGCCATGAACGAAACTCGAGAGCTTTATGACAAGGGAATGAACACCGAATGTGGCCCGGAACAGCCCAGCGTTCCGGAATCAGATTTGCAAGAACTTCATCGCAAATGCATGGATGCCGCTCGTGAAGCATTTCTGACCAAAAAAAAGATGGGTCCCCCTAAAGTGGCCGACAAGTATCTCGAAGATCTCATTAAGGTAACCCTTTTCATTACAGTCTATCATCATCATGAGCCCGTGTCATTCCACAGCTGGACATAGGCCTCTACCAAAGCACGCTACTGAGACCAATCTTCGGCTCTTCTCTTCCAACTGGTGCCAGCCACTTTGCATATATCGTCGCTCCACCTAGCTGGATGGCACCCTACACTACGTTAACCGAGTTGCGGTCTCCACTTAGGAACACGTCTACCCTAATGGTTCAGATTTGACCAGCCCACTGCCACTTCAGCTTACTAATTCTAAGGGCAACGTCGACAACTTTGGTTCTCTGCCGGATCACCTCATTCCGGATACGATCTATCAGAGAAACCCCAAGCATAGCCCTTTCCATAGCTCGCTGAGTGACCTTAAATTGGTGGACTAGTCGTACCGTGAGTGTCCACAATTCGGCTCCGGTGTCATAACAGGTAGGACACACTGGTTGAAGACTTTGTCTTCAAACTTTGCGGTATTGGTGACGAGAAGACACGACAAAGTTTCGAAAATGCTTCCCAGACCAGCTGTATTCTTCTGCAGGTCTCTCTCTCGAAGTTGTTTTTACCTAGTTGCAAACTTTGCCCCAGATAAACATACTCCTGATCAACTTCGAGAGCAGTTCCGTTAACAACAATTGGTTCCGGAATAACATGTTCTTTGAACATAACCTTGGTTTTGCCCAAGTTCATCCGGAGACCAATGCGTTGAGACGAATCAGCTAGGCTGTCCAACATCTGTTGCAAGTCCTGCAACGTTTCTGCCACAATGACGATGTCATCCGCGAATCTCATGTGTGAGATGTACTCACCGTTAATATTAATGCCACATCCTTTCCAGTCTAGGGATGCGATTTTTGAATGTAATACGTGATTTTTAAATCACCAGTGACTAAAATATCACCGGTGAATTTGAAATCATAAAAGTGGAATTTTTGAATCTCATACTCTGTGTACCAACTTGCAATAGTTATTTGTTATGCAAGGCTGCAAAGTGATTTTTTGGCGAGAGTACTTGTATTGAAACCTGAGCAAGCGAAGTATTCTATTCGCTCGTGGTTCAAATATAGAATCCTGAGCGTAGCGAGGGTTTCAAAAGTACGAGACGCCAAATAACTTTGCTGCCATGCGCAACACAAAACTTTTCACCTCACTACAGCGAGGAGAGTAGAACAGAGTAGAGCAGAGTAGAGCAGAGTAGAGCAGAGTAGAGCAGAGTAGAGCAGAGTAGAGCAGAGTAGAGCAGAGTAGAGCAGAGTAGAGCAGAGTAGAGCAGAGTAGAGCAGAGTAGAGCAGAGTAGAGCAGAGTAGAGCAGAGTAGAGCAGAGTAGAGCAGAGTAGAGCAGAGTAGAACACAGTAGAACACAGTAGAAAACAGTAGAACAGAGTAGAAAACAGTAAAACAGAGTAGCACACAGTAGAACACAGTAGAACAAAGTAGAACAAAGTAGAACATAGTAGAACAGAGTAGAACAGAGTAGAACAGAGTAGAATAGAATTGAAAATGAAAATATACGAATAGAATCGAGTAGAGTCGAGTAGAGTCGATTAGAGTCGCGTAGAGTAGAGTTTAGTAGAGACGAGTAGAGTCGATTAGAGTCGAGTAGAGTCGAGTAGAGGTGAATAGAGACGAATAGAGTCAAGTAGAGTAGATAGTATAGTCTGATAATAATATAATATAAATTAGTAATTAAGTATTTTCAGTGGATTAGCGGTATAGAAAATTATTGAATAGTAGGTTCGATTTTTAAAAACTCTTTCCACGCTAGCGGGTAAAATGCAATTTTGCACTCAGATTTCGAATGACAAACAGAATCTTTCCGAGCTTGTGAGGTGAAAAATATATTTCTCAGATTTGATCATAGACACGCGTATGATTGCGTTACATTTTGTTTTATTTAAATACTAGCTTACCCGCCCCCGACTTCGTCCGCGCGGGCTATTGTTTATAGCGAAAAAAGCATCCTATGTTATTTTAGAATATAAGAAACCAATGCAACAGTAGGTATATTACGTAAATATATATGTCTATGTATAACACCAATGCTCTTGAAGTTTTTTGACAGACTTGTTATTTCGTTTCCATGGCAACCATTCCTTAATAATCAACATTTCTGAGTAATCAACATTTTCCAGTTTCCCGTGAAAACTTATAATTTTCCGGGATAAAAAGTATCCTATGTTTTATTCAAAGAAATAAGCTATATACATTCCAAATTTCATCAAAATCCGTCCTGCCATTATCGCGTGAAAGCAAAACATAAAAACAAACAGACAACGTTTCACTTTTATATATTGGTATGGATTTTACATTGGATTTTGGTAAGATATCTATATTTTGGTGTCTTTTTTCGAAAATCGTTTGTTTGTATTATTAAATGACATTGAAGTGAATAATAAAATTACTTAATACATTATTCACTTCAATGTTACATGACAGCACAGATTACCTATTATGTTGACAGGTATTGCTCACAGTCATGCAATAAACAGGAGCGTTCTAACGAGCAACGAGCAATCAACAATTTGCATCGAGTTTTTTTGCCGAACCGAGCAATTCCCATTGTCTCGCCGAAGAATAGGTTTTTTTTGACGAGCAGTTTTTTGAGCGTTCGCTAGAATGATCCACAAAATGTTCGTACCAACGATTGGTTCTATTCGTTGTTTAGTTCGACAAAACTAAAAAATGGCGAATGCCAATTGTTACAACAATAATAATAATAATAATTCATTTATTTCAGATTATCAAATCCATAATTAAATTAAAACACAAATTAAATTAAAAATAAAATTAATAGAAAAATGTTATGTACAAGTGAATGCTCGCAGGTTTCTCAACAACTTAAAACAAAACAAACGAATTTTTGGATAGATAATTTTAGGCTAGTAAGTATGAGTGTAATGTCGAAAAAGTCACTGGGTGTTTTCAAATTACGAGTGGCACTCGTAATCTAAATCATACGTATGATATTTTTTCTCATCTGTGACATTAAAAAATACGACTTTTGGGAAATCGGTGACTTTTGGTCATTTCGCTGATATTAAATCACTCGGTGAGATTAAAAAATCGCACCCCAGAATCTTAAACATATCCTTCAATGCATTTGAGAACAATTTCGGAGAAATAACGTCCCCTTGTCTCACAACTCGATGCAGGGGGATATGTAATAGATAACAGTCTATATCATATAATAATTATGTATGAGAACTAACTTCAAAAGTTATTAAAGGTGTTGAACCTACGAGTTAAAAGGTCTTTGAAAAAATATTTTAAATATTTTTTATATCACGAGAAACACAAGTTATTTTTCTAAAAAAACATTAATTCAATTCCAAATAAAATTTATCATTTCAAAGTTTCCACGTTAGTTCAGTTCAGTTATACTTGTAAATTAAAATAATATAGTTATTAAAAGAAAGCAGCCGAGAAAAAAAGTTTGTATTATGGAGTTATAATGTGTTTTCTAATCTAGCCGAGTTGGGAAACTAGTGAAATGAAAGAAAGAAATAACATCGCTCAAAATGGACCTGACTTCATCTCTAGATGAAGATACATCTTCTAGGGTGTCTAGAGATGAGGATAACATAAAAAAAAATTTTTTCCTTTTTCTAGAGTACATTTCAAGTGTGTACTCTATTTTTATTACAATCTAGCCATCATTTAGGCTAATAAGTGATTTAAATTTAACTTAAACTGTTAGATTGAATAGAACTAAGAATGTGTCCAATAACACTTATCTTACAGTCTCTATTAATGCGAAGACACTTTGTTCATATGTTCTTTATACGTAGCACTTGAACCACATTTCACTTAATACACTTACACTAAACTAACTTTGGTCATGACCCCATGACCCCCCCCCCCCCCCCCGGGCATATTTTAAACAAAGGTTTTTTAGTTCCATTTGTTATTTTCGTATGTTTTATAATCATGTTTATTTGTTCTATTAATAGAAATATCTCAAAATTTCTGCGCTCGCTTCGCTCGCGCCTTCATAATAATATCATGTTCTGATGAAACACAAACTTACTAGAAATAACTCCAAACTTTCGCGCTCTCTATACTCGCACCCTTGATCTGTTATTGCCTGTTAAATGAAGGATAAAGCGCATCTTGTTTTCCTTCAGTTTTAACTAGCATTTCAAAAATAGGTAATTTAAAATTATCGCACTAACTACGTTCGCGCCTTGTTATTATTGGCTGTGTTCATATAGTCAGTGCGCTCTCAGTCTAGTCTAGTCAGTCGTCTGCTCAGTGGATCCATAGTAATTTTCATCTTTTGTCATACGCACGACCACAAATAGTTCAACATTTTTGCGCTAGCTTTGCTCGCGCCTTTGTTATATTACCTATTCTCGCAAGCTGAGGAATTCCATTAATGTCTAACACTGTCATTACCGAACATTTTCGCGCACGCTACACTAGCGTTTGTTAGTATGGAAAGTATGGAAAGTGTCTGATGTTCTTTATCCAACAAATAACACTAAATCAATTTTGAACTCGACTCTAATTAATTTTCACTTCATTCAATTATAGCACTATATATTCGCTTCGAATCACTTTGATCGCACTCGAAGCTTAGCCGAAATTAAACTGACTCATGCAGCCGACACGCGCCTTTTTTATACAACGACACGCACGTCCCGCGCTTTCCGGAATGTATGTTTTCCAAACTTTCACGCTCTCTATACTCGCACCCTTGATCTGTTATTGCCTGTTAAATGAAGGATAAAGCGCATCTTGGTTTCCTTCAGTTTTAACTAACATTTCAAGAAATAGGTTTTTGTAGGCACATTGCGTTTTCCAGTAGCCAGTACCTAATATTCTAGATTGACCGGCGTGAACTCATTTAGTGACGCCATCTAGTATGGCGTAGCTACAAGTTCCCATTAAGAATTTATGCCACTCGACATTAGATGGCCTTGTAGATATAAACCGCCGCGTAACAGTATGATAGGATAATTTTGATAGTAAATATATAAATTATTTTTCAGGAATTAGATGGACTGTTGCCACGATTCGAAGAAAACAACCTAATGAAATTCCAAACAATGATCAAAAATGCCAAGGATGCATATAACAAGACAATTTACAATGCCAGTAACGGCAATACACTGTGCTTACATCCATTAGATCTTCAGAAAGTTCATCAAAAAGGCGTTGAAATTGCTATGAAATTGTTTGACAATAATAGGAAAATAATTTCAAGCACAAAAGATGACGAGAGATCCAAATTTGAACATGTATGTAGTTTTATTCTAAAGTTAGGAGCTGCAATAAATTAATGTTACTCATATTTTAGCAGCAACTAAAAAATGAAGAGCTTTGTTTAAATAAAAACATATTTATAGTGAAATTATTTATTGTTATATTTTATATTGCAGAGTTTTGAAGAGACTTTTGAACGTCTGCATCAGAAAAACGAGTTAAATAACAACACGATGGTGATAGAACTACGATCTAATTACTCAAAGTTTATGGAAGCTAAATGCGCGCTTGAGCCTCCGCTCCGTGAGAATGATTTTAGGCTAGAGCATGAACACGCTTTAAAAATAGCACAAGATGACTTTGAAACGAAAAGGAATACTCCCAGTTCATACCCTGAAGACATTCACAAGCAATACTTGTTAACGGTTAGTTGGAAATACGGTTGGAAAAATTTAACTTATAACAGCTTGATACACTCCGTGATAAGTTGTGTCATCGGCTTCTCATGCCTATGTTTTCAATAGAATATATCAATGAAATGTCATTGGAATAGTTGCCTAATAGAGACTCGTGTATATGTATGTCGCAGGCAGATAGCTTAATCCGCCGTCTAATTAACTGCCTAAGCTTTGATTGAATGGTGCCATTCTATTAACGGCCTGAATGATATTCAGCCGTATGACATTTAATGTACGGTCTGGCGCATTGCTTAGGCCATTCATGCAATAGGGTGACCATGTGACAAAAAAAACGCAATTGTATCAAACATATTTGCAAACAGACAAATGTTAATAAACAGTGTTCATGTTCAACCTAACTAACCTTCCTAGTTTTTAGGCGCAATTTTTTTAAACATTGTAGTTTGCAAACAGACGAGTCACGCCAAATTAACATTATTTCTGTCACAACACTCTTCCATTATACTTTTGTTTTGCAAAAATGCTATCAAACTGTGAGAAACATTAACAATATTATTGCTTGCCGACGCCATATTGACCACAGACTAGATAGCGATACTACGTATATTGTCAGTGTATGGACTTCAGTGCCAGGTGGCAGAAATTGAAAATGTGGACCTATATTTAAATGAATAGCCTAGGCAAGTATTCAAAACGTTTGTTTGATTGAATGGCTGAATATCATTCAGGTCGTTAGTTAAATGGCACCATTCAATCGAAAGGCTAGGCAGTTAATTAAACGGGGTTACTGGTTATTGGTCACGATCCTGCAACAGGGTGTTAGGACATGCTGTTCACTATTAAATAACCCAGCAATGTTCCATTTTAGAGATATTATTTATTTCATTATTTTTTATAAATTAACGGATAAAAATATGCAAGAAAACAATGTTTTCTATTGATTTTAAGTTCAGAAAATAGTAAAAAAGAATTGTGTTAACTATGAAGAATCTGCAAACGTTTTTGAATCAGGGGTCTAAAACCAAGTAAGTTTGATGATTTTTGTAGAATTCTGCAACAAAAAAGCTGATTTTATTCAAAAAAACACATACTAACTTAACCTGCAGGTTATTTAAGAAATAACTTGGTATATGTTAACCAACACGGTATAATTTTTTGGTAGTTAGTAAAAAGTAACCAACTATGCGACATGAAACAAAATGTCGGAGAATTTTAAAACTGGCTCAATGTGTTTTTGAATAAGTCATGTAATAAAACTACAAATACAGTTGTCCAGGTGTTCATCATAGCCATAATTCACAGTTGTCCAGGTGTTCATCATAGCCATAATTCACAGTTGTCCAGGTGTTCATCATAGCCATAATTCACAGTTGGCCAGAGATATTCAGAAGAATTTTAGTTTTGAGAGATATTTTCTGAATAGCTTTTTCATGTTATACTTAACAGTGGTTCATAATCGACAAAGGTACGTATTGTCGATTATTAATAAGTTTCTTCAAAACATTTGAAGAATCTTAATTATACGCTTGACGATAATATATTATATTGGTTTTAGTATTATTTTTTTCGATTTATTTATACTCATGGCTTAAATTATTATAATTGGTTTTCAAAATGCGAGCCCATATTTCGGATACAGAGACACAGTCTCTTGACAAAGTGTCTTTTTACAACGCTACTAGACAACAAGTTTCTTATAAGAATAATCATAAGAACCGGGATATTTAGAATGGATACTATTTGCAATGAGTTCCCGATATTTTGGCACTGTTGCAAGCGCCATGATCACGGATAACTGAAGTATCTGCGGGTGGAATAGTTTTTAGGGGCAGACAAAACGCTGTACCCTCTTTCTCACTCTTTTATTACATGCGACACCAGTACTATTGTTCACACCTTCGTTAGTAACTCGATCACGACACACAACACTAACAGTATCACCAGTATCATTTCTTCGGTTTTCACATAGACGTACAATGGATTCCAGGCACTAGACCGTTTAAACCCATCCTCACGATTGAAGTTTTTGAATTTGGTAATTTTAATCGCTTCTCTAACCAATCTTGGTATGTAGTGGCGTTCTGTAGATAGTATCTGAGGGTTATGTAATTCGATTCAGTGGTTTGACCTCAATTCCAAAAGATTTTGAGCGGGACTCATTACAAATAGTATCCATGGTAAATATCCCGGTTCTTATAATTATACTTATAGTGTAAGTAATCATGTCAGTTTAAAAAAATATAACAAGTTTATTATATCATTTGCTGCATTTATTATGCGAGCTCGAAGATCCTCAATATTTGGCACAGGGTTTTCACTGTATACGAGGCTTTTCTTGTGTCCCCATACATAAAAAAGCTATTCTGAAGATACCTCTTAAAACAAAAATTCTTTTGCAAATCTCTGGCCAATTGTGAATTATGGGAATTGTGAACGATCACCTGGGCAACTGTATTCATTGTTTTATTAGATGATTTATTCAAACAAACCACTATAACCCATTTATTAAATTATTATTGGTATTGTGAACGATCACCTGGGCAACTATATTCATTGTTTTATTAGATGATTTATTCAAACAAACCACTATGCCCCATTTATATACATTATTATGGGCATTGTGAACGATCACCTGGGCAACTATATTCATTGTTTTATTAGATGATTTATTCAAACAAACCACTATGACCCATTTGTTAAATTATTATGGGTATTGTGAACGATCACCTGGGCAACTATATTCATTGTTTTATTCAAACAAACCACTATGACCCATTTATTAAATTATCCGACCTTTTGTTTAATGTCGCATATTTAGTTACTTTGTCACTAACTACCAAAAAAATATACCGTGTTGGATAGGTGAATATGTTTTTTAAATAATCTGCAGGTTAAGTTACGATGTGTTTTTTTTGAATAAAATGAGTTTTTTTGTGGCAGAAACTTACACAAATCATAAAACTTGCTCAGTTAGACCCCTGATTCAAAAACGTTTGTAGATTATTCTTATTTTATTACGCACAATTCTTTGTTATGGTTTTTTTATTTATAATTTTTTATGGCTGCCTGTCCGTCAAGTTACAAAAAATAATGATATAAATAATGTCTCGAAAATGGTTGACTTTTGCCTAAAGCATTACTGGTTTATTTGATAGCGGGCATCATGTCCTAAAACCCTGCCCCGGGATCGTGACTAATAACCAATAATCCTTTATACAGTTTTTTTGGAAACCAAACTGTGGTAAAATATATTTTTGGTTCGGTTTTTATGTTTTTTCGGTCGAGTTCAGTGATAATGGATAAAAATAAAATTGAGGCAAACTAAAATACAATAAACAGAATGATCTGTTTGACCATTCATTATATTCAAAATATTCATCATTATGAAGTAGATTGTATGGGATACATTTCACTGTACCAACGTTATCAACCAACATTGTAAGAATAACAATTTGCAGGAGATCAATGCCATATTTGACCAGTTGAACAAAATGAACGTAAGCAAATACAAGGCACTGACCCAGACAATGATGACACATGCCACAAATGAATCTCGTCGGCTATATGAGAATGCGATGCAGCTAGAGTGTGAACCGGAGCGGCCTTGCATTCCAGCCGATGATTTGGAGACTCTGCACTGCAAATACTTGGACGCAGCTAAAACAATGTTTACCTCCAACATAGCGATGGGTACACAGGAGGAAGCAGACTTGTTTCTCCAAGAACTAGTAAAGGTATCATTTTTCTGGCTAGCCAGAGCGCAAAAACGTTTTCAACGGTGATATCATCAACCTGCATCCAATAACTTCAAATGAAAATGTATACTTTGGATTGATAATCAATACTAAAACTGGCATAATTAAATGTGTGTTTATTGTCACTTCAGGTTTAGAAACCAATCATTCTTTGTAAACGAAGTCCTCCCGGTTCTCTATGGGAATCATTACCTTGGTGGTATGGCCTTAGAGAATATGACACAAATGTTTATATGATTTTTAGCATTAACACCTTCTTAGCGAGAACATATGTAATAATTTTTTAAATGAAAAATTTGATTCACGGACGGGGTTCTAACCCTCATCATTCCGTGCCTCTGCGCGGCACATGCCTTTACCAAGTTCGGCTACCGCGTCAGATACTCCATGCTTCCAATTTTTCGCTTCGTTTGTAAGCCCGTCTTACGGGGACGGTAACGCTATCTAACGGAACGGAATGATGCGAGTTTGAACCCCGTCCGTGAATGGTTCGTTTAGAAAATTATTACATTTGACACTAATGTCCGCGTGCGGAAAATGAAACGACGGTCGTAGGGTTTGAGAGCGCTGCAGCGTTTGTTTTCCATTTTCGTATCTTTGGTAATACTGTCACGTTTACTTTTTCCTATGTTGACATTTGCATTGACACATGAATGTTTAGGTTGGTGGTGTCATTTCTTACGTTGCCGTCGTTGAATCAGCAACAATATTCATGTTAGTTTCCTTGTACGCCGCGACGGTTCTCTTTACACACAGACTGAAGATAATAAAAAATATACGTCTAGGGGTTAAAAATAACAACTGAACGAGTTTCTTTGTTTGTCTGTTCATGCGTCAAGCAAAAAGCGATTTAGTAGTATTGACTCAGAATAAATAAATAGGTGTTGACTTAAAACTGGGGCATTTGTTATCTTAATCTGAAGATTAGAAGCCGAACAACTGCCTGACGGCTAAACGAATGTTAGTCTTTTGTACTTTATAGGTACTTTTTGGTCCTGGAATAACCCATAGGTAACTTTTAACTCATAGAAATGAGCACGCAGGCCAAGCCGCTGGAAAAGCTAGTGTATTAATAATTAATGCTTTGATTGATATCTAAACTAATAACTTTTTAGGAGTTGGATGGGCGGTTGTCGTCATTTCAGAAAATAAACCAATCTAAATATGAAAAGACCACAAAAAAAACCGAAGACATGTACGAAGAGACGATTCACAATATTTTCAAAGATCAACCGTTATGCTTGCATCCACTTGACCTGCAGAAAGCTCATGAAGAAGCGGTTGATAACGCTATGAAGCTGTTTGACGCCAACAGAAAGATTTTATGTCCAAATAAAACTGACGACGAAAGATCTAAATTTAAAGTGGTTAGTATTTATCTTTCTTATCGCATCATATCTAATATTCATGGTATAAGTTATCACACGATAAAGTCCGTATTCAGTATTGCGAAAAAAATAAACATTTGCATTGAAAATTATTGTTTGATAAATTTATTGCAGAAGTTTGCAAAACGTTACGAAAAATTGCGGATATCCAATGACCAAAATAACAAAATGGCAGTGACGGAAGTTCTCTCGCAATACTCAAAGTTAATGGGAATCAAATGTAGTCTCGAGCCTCCGCTTGTTGAAGATGACTTTAAGCGCGAGCACGAACATGCAATGAGAAAAACTCTTGAAGAATTCAGCTCCAAGAGGAACCGCCCTAATTCATACCTGGACGACGTCTATAGAGAATTCTTGATTACAGTAAGTAAAGGCAGCAGCGAAACCAATAGAATAGTCTAGCTGATAATTATTATTAAGGTGCAATGCTGCTCTCGTAGTCTACGTACTCAATAAATATAAACAAAAGTAAGTAATATGCATGCTGGTTGTTGCAGTACTTATATAAACCTTGTGTTGTTATTGCAGGAGATCAATGTTATGTTCGTTCAGTTGAACAATATGAACACAAGCAAATACAGAACAACGGTCCAGGCAGTGCTGAGGAATGCCGTGCACGAGGCTCGACTGCTGTATGAGAAGGGGATGGAGTTGGAGTGTGGGCCGGCGCAGCCGAGCATGCCAGCCAGCGACGTAGAGAACCTGCATCGCCAATTTATGGACACAGCAAAATCATCTTTTACGAGAAACGTAACGATAGGCAGCAAGGATGAAACTGGGAAGTATCTGGAGGAACTCATCGAGGTATGTAATAATATTGTCATCATACCTTTAAGAAGATAGATTATTAGAACTAAGTATGAAGTTTCAATTCGATGATTTACAGAATCCGAGCTATCAATATCGCTTTGAAATTGATAAATGACTCTTATCAAAAAGTTGAGAAATTTAAATGAATTTTGAAGTAGAAGTTGCCATGAAATGGTGCAAAAGTCCAACATTTTCTACAAACTTTGTTCCCATTTAATTCAAATAATACAAATCAGATCGAAACCAAACTTTCTATAGTACTGTATTTAAAAAAACAAGTTAAACGTGTCAGAGTTTACTAGAATTTCTTTCTAATCAAACTCTGACTTGAATTCGATTATCAAAGTTTCACCCCATTACAGTTCCCTAATCAGAAACATTATAAAGAAATGTTTTTATTATTCATTGTGACAGGGGATTTCAAGTGCGTTGTATTTCTACACTAATATTATAAAAAGGAAAGATTTGATTGTTTGTTTGTTTGTTTGTAATGGATAAACTCAAAAAATACAGACCCGATTTTAAAAATTCTTTTACATAAAGAAAGCTAAATTATCAGCGAGTAACACCAGCAGGATTATTTTTCAAAAAATTAGAGTTCCCTTCGAAAATTGCAATAATGAAACCTGAGGTATTAAATTTTACAAAAAAGCTCGATTACTTTGTGTCACAAACCAAAGAGTATATAATCATAAATACTACGTAAGATCACAAACTAAGAAAGAGATACGGGTCTTTGTATATGGAACGTTGCCATGGAAACGAAATCACAGAACATCTACTAATCATTGACGCAGGAAATGCTCTATGCTAATAATACACGAATTAGAAACCGAAATTCAACCTCCTTGCGTTAAAAAGAATAATACTATAAACGAAATGGTACGTGTGTATAAAACCTATAAACATAAACATTTTGTTGTTCCATTTGTCCAAATAAAGTACCTACTAATTTTATCTTTCTATATATGTACCCGTGCGAAGCCGGGGCGGGTCGCTAGTTTCTTATATAATTGTGTTTATCTACAAGACCGTTGTAATGTCAAAACAACTACTGAATAGTACAATAATGTATATACTGATAAAGTACAATAATGTAAATACTGATAAAGTACAATAATGTACATACTGATAAAGTACAATAATGTACATACTGATAAAGTACAATAATGTATATACTGATAAAGTACAATAATGTAAATACTGATAAAGTACAATAATGTACATACTGATAAAGTACAATAATGTATATACTGATAAAGTACAATAATGTATATACTGATAAAGCCAAATATCAGTCAAATAGCCTTATTTT
This sequence comes from Alsophila aescularia, assembly GCA_946251855.1. Classification (NCBI taxonomy): domain Eukaryota; kingdom Metazoa; phylum Arthropoda; class Insecta; order Lepidoptera; family Geometridae; genus Alsophila; species Alsophila aescularia. The sequence goes on from OX276381.1 coordinate 57,457,118, forward strand.
TAAATGGTTTTATTTAGCTTGCCCTGTTTGGTTTTGTTGTTGATTTTTGTTTGTATGGGTCAAATCTAGTAACTGAAATTTTACTCCCACGCTGTTGACTGATTTATCTGAAATTTGGTACACACCTTTAGTTCTGATGATAATACAATTTGGTATGTATATACAGTATCTTTTACATCCAAGATGGCTGCACCACAAATGGCGGATAAAATATTTTTACCCCCTCAGTATGGGTATCAAATGAAAGGGCTTGACAAGCAGCATACAGTATACACCTTAGAAATCACTTTCGAAAATACTAAAAACTTGAAAATAAAATAAGTATATTTTTTTTAACTCAAACAGTTTTATTGTAAAGAAGATACTGTAGGGGAGAGGTGGCATGAAAGGGACATTTTTTCTTATGAGGTTCTAGTAAATAGATGAAAGAAAATTATGAACAGGTTGGAGTAGAATTGTAAACCTATTTTATTTTACTATCGAAATAAAATGCAATAATAACCATTTCTTAATTCTTAAATAAATAAGCACCTTTAGAAAAAGTGTATTTTGTCCCTTTCATAAATAGACGGTCTTGAAAGAGACACGATAAGTTTTGAAAGGGACAGTACGTAATATCAAGGAAAATCAACTTGTTGGTTTGTTTGTCGTATGAGGTAGTGCTGGCCTCTGGTGTCAGAGTTTGTCAGGCCGCTTATGGGCCTCTGACATGGCTTAAAGACTAATAATAAGCCAGCTACACAGCTACTACAGCTACTACAGCTTAACGACTTATTATTTTCTAAATAATAAGTCGTTAAGCTATGTGTGTGTGTGTGTGTGTTAACTACTTATATTATACACTAAAATTTTCACAGTAAGCGGAGATCAATTAAGTCTCACATTTATTATAAACAGTAAATAAACAATTTCATAATTAGTTTCATAAAAAGATAATACTGCTTAAAAATAATGGTTTATGATGGGTTATGAGAGAAACAGTAATAATTCCACAGTTTTACTATAGTTTTTTTTAATGGCGACCTTAAAATGAAGTAATTAACTTTAGTAATTAATCATAATAAAGAATACAAACATACTAAATGTCGAACAAAAAAGTTAAATACACCTTTAACTCCGCAGGTTTCATGTACCCATTTTGTACAAATTTTACATTGATTCCAATCTTCAACGCTTTCTGAATATGTTTTCTTACAAATTCATCATCTCCTCTTTTATCTCCTGTCTGGCTGCCGGTATCTTAACCTTGGAGTGAATACTTCAGTTTCAGAAATATCATCTATAGAGTCAGAATCAGTTGTCCCTTTCATAACTGTTTGTTGTGTCCCTTCATAAATATCACACAAAATAAAAACATTACACCAAAATCTTAATTTGTAATCAAAAGTTGAATGACCTTCTATTCTCGTATCTATCTGTATCTAGCCGATAGTAAACAATTGTACACAGATAAATAAACAACTTATAGTATTTGACAAAACGTTTCTCCTCATTAACAAAAATAAAACTTTTGTACTCTCCTACAAACACACGTACGACACCGCTATCTTTGAATTGACTGGAACGTGAAGTTAGGTGCATATAGATGTGCATTTGGGTTGCAACACAACAAAATTAGTGTTGTTCCGAGACGACTTTTATTTAGCCGGCAATATGAATCGTCCCTTTCAATACGTGTCCCTTTCATGCCACCTCTCCCCTACTCACTAAAAAATAAAGTAAAATCATTGGGCATAACGTAACCTGAGTAATAGAAATTCGAAATAGAGATTCGATAGGAATTCGCAGTTGCGTCGTGGCAACTATTTATTTACAATAAACATCGGATTAAGGCGCAACTAAATACCAGAAACTTACCATGTAGTCATTCAAATGCAGAGATCTTACGACGGCGTTAAAACAATTATATGTACAGTAAACATAGGAGATGGGATAACGTTCCTTTCGTAGTAGTTATTTGACATGCATTGACTGTCACTAAAATATAAATAATATTATTTTGAATAATTATTTATTTAAGCTAGTACTGCTTAACTGTCGGCGCTAACGCATAAAAAAACGTACCTACTAAGTATCGAGAGGGCACCCATCGAGAATATGAATTTCGAAACACTGAGGCACAATAAAGAAAAATGTTGAATATAAAATTAATTAATTGTCTTCAAACATGTATTTTGATTTTAGCTTAATTTATCTAAGGATGACCAAACGGAGCCTATGTACCTAGATGCTGCTTTATCATAAAGCAATAACACTGGTTTTTTTTCAGGAATTACCGGGGCGTTTACTGCGATACCAGCAAAACAATACGTACAAGTTGTACAACACTATTAAACAAGCAGAGGATAAATACGATGAGTGGATGCGGGACCTTGGGAAGGACCACCTGTTTCACCCAACAGATCTTCAACTTGCACACCAAAAAAGTACCACAGCTGCCAAACAACTATACAATGCCAACCGAAAGCTAATAGCAAGTAAAACAGACGAAGATTATACTATACTTGAAAAGGTATGCTTTGTACAGGGTTATTGGTAACTCGACGTATTTGCACATATATGCAACAATTTTTTATGCAATGTATGTTAATAGTTTGAGATAGATTAAATTTTGCATTATTTTAGAAAAGCGCCCAGTTTAATCTAAATAAAAATGGAATGGTAAATTGAATATCATTGAAGTATATTTTTATTTGTAGCTGCCTTAGTAAAGAAGCTTAATGAGCAATAACATATCTAAAAACATTTAAATTGTGACCTCTATGATATATAAAGCGTTTTAATTTGTTTGATAAATTATACGGTACCTGAAAAAAGCATCAATTAGTTTAAAAAAAACTACGAGACAAGTGCATAAATTACTAATAAAACTTTCTCGTGTCGTGAAAAACCATAACGGTATAAAAATATAATATTTTTACATGAAAAACATAATAAAGTTAACTACCACAGGGTGTGCACACCCCCATTGTGACTGGGCCGTCCGGTTTCTTAACTGAGTTGACCCTTGCCAACAACGGCATGCTCCCTGATTAGTACAAAACTAAGGACCCTGGTTTCTGAGAGACCGGAGGTAGGTAGTTCATTAAAACAGCCCAGACCAACTGCCCAACATTCGGAAGCATGGAGCTATGGAAATCCGTACATAACTTAGAAAAGTAATTGGTGCTAAGTAAAGGATTCAAACTGGTATACCTCGTTGGATTTTAACGCGCACTATTATACCGCTCGGCCACTTTCGCTCTTCAGCAATTACATTCTAAATGCAAAGCTAATTAAATAATTCGAGGTAAGGGTACGAAATAGACAGATATCAAACAATACGTGCTAGCGTGGTGTAGAGTCTGAACTATGTAACTAACCCACATCGTTCATAATAAACCTCTAAATAGACCTGGAAATTTGTCTCCGTAGGTCATGACTCGTAGGACGTACTGATTGAAGACTTTTGTCTTCAGGCACTGTGATGACTAGAAGACTTGACGAAGCTTGCCGAATGCTGCCCAACCCAGCGGAATTCTTCTGTTGGCTTCCTTCCAAAGTTTTTCTTACCCAATTGCAATATTTACCTAAGGTAAACATATTGTTGGACAACTTCAAGAGGCACACCGTTAACTGCAATCGGTTCCGGGTCATTGAGATCCTTGAGCGTGATCGTTGTGTTATCTATGTTGTTATCTATGTTCATTCCGAGACCGATGCGTCGAGAAGAATCATCTAGGTTGGTCAGTAAATCTTGTAGCGACTCCGCCATTAGGAAGATATTATCGGTAAATCGTAAATGTGAGATGTTCTCGCTATTGACGTTAATGCCCAATCCTTTCCAATCCAGCATCTTAAACATATCTTCCAAGGCATAATTGAACAGTTTCGAGGAAATAGCATCCCCCTGTCTCACTCCCCTGCGCAGTTGGATATGTTTAGACTGCTGGTTTTGTACTTGGACACTCATACAACGTACATACATCGAAGTTCAGACGTTTCAACTGAACTTCGATGTATCGCCAGTCCAGTTGACACCGCTGCAAAGACTCCAGAACCGTCCACGTTTCCACAAAAGACCATAGTCCACAAAAGACACAAGGTCTTCTCCGACTTCTGTATATCCTGCCTAACTGTGTGTATATGTGCTAAATCTTCCGCGAAACCCGGCCTGCTCAGGACGATGGAATTTGTCAAATCTTCTTGCGAGTTGAGTTGAGATGACCCTAGAAAACAAGTTATAGATGTAGCTCAAGAGTGAAATAGGTCGGTAGTTCTTTAACACGGTTTCATCCCCCTTTTTTTAAGAATAGTACTACCAAAATGTTGCTCCACGCCTCTGGAGTTCTCTTACTGTTAAGAACGGAGCTAAATAACCCCTGAAGCTCCTGAAGTTCGGGTTTCCCCCTGCTTTCAAGATCTTTGAAGTTAAGCCATCCTCACCGAGGGCCTTGCCATTCTTAAGTTGAGTTCATAACCTACGGAGCCCAAACGTGGACACTTACGGTCAAACTAGTACAAAAATGTAAGGTCGCTCAGCGAGCTATGGAGCTTTGGTTGGAGTTTGTCTGAAGGACAAAATTCGTAATGAAGATATCCAACAAAGAACCAAGGTAACCTACATAGCTCTAAGGATAAGCAAGCTAAAGTGGCAGTGGGCTGGCCACATTTCCCGAAGAACCAATAACCGTTGGTAGTTAGTAGTAACCGTAGACTAGTTCTCGAGTGGAGTGGAGTCTCTGGGGTGGTTAGCACTTCTAGGCAAACATAGCGCAGGACGCCAGGCCAGGAAGAGTGACGTCTTGTGAAAAGCAGCTGGCAAAAATGGATGGGGAGAGATGAAGAGCGAGCTCAGTAGCGTGCATTAGTAGAGACCTAAGTCCAGTAGAGGACAAGTATAGTCTGATGATGACCAGTCAGGGTGCTTGCCTATGTTATTTGGTGTGCGTACTTCCAGTGGTAGATAAAATAAAATTGTATTATGTTGTTCCAGTAAAAATATCTACCCTTATTTTTTAAGGTATTTCTTTGGATACCTGAAAAACGAGGAAGTTGTATTAGTAATTTGAACACTTTGCAATAGTGTTTTTTAACAACATTATGTATTTTTGGCTAGTAACGTAAAATATAAATTACGAATTAAATTATAAATATTGGTCACATTTTAAATGTTTTAAGTTTATTATTTCTTACAAAAATTACGTCAACGACACTGAATTTTCCATTTCTTTTTGATTTTGCCACAAACACCTAAAATGTTTTTTAGAGCAATAATTGTTCTAATGTTTAGTACCACTGACACAATACAATAATCGTCTGTTACAGAGTTTAAGGAATCGTTTTGAGAAACTTGAGTATTATAACGGCCAAAATAACCAAACTATGGTGAAAGAAATTCACACAGAATACTGGAAATCAATGGAAAATAAATGCGCTATCATCCCGCCACTCTCTGAACGTGATTTTAACATGATGCACGACCGCGCGCTCAAAAACGCACTTGATGAGTTTAACTCACGCAGGAATGGCTCCAATGATTACCCAACAGATATCTACAAAGAGGATTTGGAGAATGTAAGAGTTTTAAGTAAACTTCACAAAATAATCCAAATTATTGGCTTGTTTATACTTTTGTAAATAAAGTGGTATAATACAATACCTTATTATAATTCAAATACTAGTATCAAGAGTGAATAGCGCGGGTTCGAATCCTGCAAGGTGCAATCATTTGTGTGATGAGCAGAAATATTTGATTCCCAGTCATGGATGATATATTTGTATCAATGTATGTTTATCCGTTATCTAGTGCCCATAGTACAGGGTATCCTAGTTTGGGGCTAGCTAATTGGTATGGAATCGTCCCGAATATATAAGTAGTTAAAAATTACGTCCAGTTTTTCCCATGTCACATATTTTTAAATGCTTAGATTTTTCTAGTATAATATAATTTATTGCCACTAAGTGAATTTAATCCATATGACTGTATGGTACACAATAAATTAATAATTATTGTACTGCTATTTTTAGAAAATCACGAGGACTTACACAGAATTTCAATTAATCAACAAATCCCATCGACTAGAGCAGGAATGCATAAAAGCAGAACAGGAAAGAAACAAAAGTGAAATGAAGAGGTTAGAGCAGGAAACACAAGAATATAAAAAAGAACAAGAAGATTTTAGAGCTGAACAAGAACAATATAAGATCGAACAGAAAAAAGAAAGGGAAGAAGAAAAAAAACGTAGGATTGAATACGAAACCAAATTATCTGAGCAAAGTGCACGTGAAAAAAGGGAATACGAGAAAAGGGAGAAAGAAAGAGAAGAAAGAGATCGTCAAGAGAAAGAACGCGAGTATGAGGTAAAAAAATATGTGTGAATTGTGCTATTAATATGTATATATAATATGTTTTATTTTTTGTACCATGCTATTTTATACAGCACTTGTTTGAAATGTTAGTGATGCGCTGAAGAATCTATACTTACCATTGACCAGTAACAAAAAGTAAATACATGATAATAAAAAAAAAAGTCTAGATTGCTTAAAAGAAGCTATTGAACAAAACTGGTGTACTTAAAAACTACTGTACTTGGTTTCTCAGTCCGATGATAACCAAGCAATCGATAAAAAACTATGTGACGGCTGAACGCAATGTCATTGCGGTGGAGCGCTCTAGCAAAGGGGAACCTGTAGAGGCCGGTAGAGCCCAAAAGAACACACATGAAGTATATGTTAAAAAAAAAAGAACGAAATGTGGTATTGTTTTCTACAATGTACTTTTGGTCCTGGAATAAAATATAAGTAACTTTTACGCGTGGGTCAAACCGAATGCGTGTGCGTTGTAGCGCAGAGCGTTGCAGCGCAGCGCGTTGCGTGGGAATTCACACCGGCCAGTTGTCGTGATGTGCGGTGCTGCAACGCTCTACGCTACTAAGTTCTGGACATCTGCCATTTTCGTTTTAAATGGAATACATTGAGCACAGCGTTAGCATTTCTGAGTTTTCTGATGAAGAAATTTATATTTTTTTCTTTAAATTCCGCATCCATTTTTGTATTTGAATACAAATCACCGTTTTCGTGCAGCACGGATGCACGTTGCACGTCGACGCGTGTAGTCGTCCGCGGTGTGTCATTAACTACAGACAGTCATAAATATAATACATCGTCATCAGGGCACGAAACGCGCGCAACGTTGTCAGACTGCCTGCTGCGTTCACGCATTCAGTTTGCCTCTGCGTGGCTAGATATTGCGGTGACGCGCGTAGCTGCGCAGCGTATCGTGCGTTTGGTGTTTCATTTCCCATATTCCCTACATTACAACGTCATAAGCTGCGCTGCGCTGTGCTGCGCTACATGCGGTTTGACCCACGCTTTAGGCTCACTGCACGCGGCTGCCAGGATCCCATTTATAGTTATATAAGCATGTGCAAGAATGCAGATAGGGATATTGCATTCTTGCACATGTTTACACTTTAAGACTGAAATGGATGCGCCGGTGTCAATTAACCAACTACACGGTTGAAAGTGATTCATCATTAATTCTACACAGTAACTACTTCCACTAGCTAAGATATTATAACTTTTAGAAACGAATAAACTCATTTTCGCATTCCTTAGCAGAAAGATCATGTGACGAAGTACTGGAATGTGGCTGTGATTTGTCATCAGTGATCACTCGAACATGTCCGCGGAACGCATTGTTTCCCCTGTTATTATTGAAAGAGTTGCCTCGATAGTAGCCTCTACCTCTAGGATGCTGGTATCCTGATGTAGTGGCTGCGCCTGACTGCACATAAGCTGTTTGCTGCCTCTGCCGCGTGCCGGGTAGCCACGGTTGTAGACCCGCTGATGAAATCCACCTCTATACGCATCTCTACTGTAGCCTCTCTGATTATTGTAAAACACTGTCTGCCTGGAATTGTTTTTAAAATTCATATTATTGTTCTGTCTCATTGTAAAAATTTCACCTGTCGAGGATGACGATGAGCTGTCCTCATCTAATGCCGCCTGAACAGCATCTTTTAAACACTCAAACTTCTGAGCTGACAGAATTGTACTGATCCTGCGATTCCGCAATCCTTCACTAAACTGCCTGATAGCTCGATTCCGCAATCCTTCACTAAACTGCCTGATAGCTTGTTTTTCATTAATTGTTTTTAAAACATTATATTTTTCTGAATTTCCCTTGGATTGTGAAATTTTAAGGTCAACAAACATTTCTGAAGTTTTTTGCCGAAATTATCAACAGATAAATCATTTTGCTTAAAGTTGAGCAATTGTTTCTGTAATGCATTTGCAGATTTTTTTGGTAATAACTTTTTTTTCATGTCACCCAAAAGTATTTGTATGCTCTCATATCCAATCATATCTCTCGAATCCATTGCAAATGGATTTTTTTGTACTGTTTCCATATAAAGTACAGAACGCTGAGCCCCAACAATACACAAATGACAATCAGCATTATGGTTATATGCGACATGTGCGCTTTTACATCTTCGATATAGCCATTGTTTGAACCAGCGGCATTTTGGTTCAAGAACACAGTATCTTTCTCTACGTTTGATCGACACATCACTGATTTATATTTAAACTCATATTATTACATTTCCACACAAATATTGTTAATTTTAAATTTATCAAATTCGTTTAGATATTTGAGGCCGAATCACTGATATCCGATTCTGCGGTGACGGCGTTGGCACGCGCCCAAATATGGCGAGGGTCGCCATGTAAGGATGGGACTCGGAGGACAAGTAATACAACGGAGATCTGAGTAGATACTGAATATATTGTGCTAATAATCAATAGATACATACTTATAGTACTATCAATAGTCACTACATCTCATGCCCGCGGCTTCGCACGCATGTTCATTTCTCTACGTTAAAAGTACTGTATACTATATGTGCTATTCCAAGACCTAAAATACCAATATACAAACATTTGATCAAAATTCCTTCAGGCATCTAATCATCGGATTAAGATACCAAGTACCCCAGTTTTTAAGTCAAACCTTAAGCTATCTAACAGTGAAACCGCACCGCAATCGGTCCAGTAGTTTTTAAGTGATACGTGAATAAACATACAGACAAACAGAAAACAGATAAATAGACAAACAGAAAGTTTTCCCGGTCCTGAGGTGTCAGTCGATTTGTCTTTATTTATAAAGTATCATTAGCTATTTTTTCACTCGACTATGGCGAACCAAAGGAAGGTTATGTGTTTAAACTAAAAACTTGGTCCGATTTTAACAAACGAGGTGTCAATTGATTCTTCTTCATCGCAAGAGTGTCATAGGCTATTTTTTACTCAACCGTAGTAGGGATTTAGTTTTTGAACTTATAGCTTGCTTGAGTGGTCTACTTATTTATTGACTGGACCACTCACGCCAAAATTCAATTCACAGATGAGTTGGTGACTGTAGTATAAATTCAAGGTCAATGGCGGTATTAATTTTTCGTTTGCTCGCTGCCTATTACCAGCTGATTACTAAGTAGTACCATGCATTATTCTGTGCTACTACAGGGTTTGATGTACAGTGTTTTTTGAGACATCATTAAACGTAAATTCATGAATTAAAAACTTTGAAATCTCAAAGACCGTAAAACTAACGTTACTCGCCATGCCGCACCACATACCCCAGCCCGGTATGTAATAGGTTATTATGTTACATTCTGTATAGTAGTACCAGTGGCTTCACACGCGTGGTCATTTCTCTAGGTTAAAAGTACTCTGTGTACAATTCCAAGACCTAAAATACCAATATACCAACATTTGATCAAAATTCCTTCAGCCGTCAAAAAGTTTTTATCGATTGCTCGGTTTCTACTCATCGGATTGGAGATACCAAATAAGTACACCAGTTTGTATGTCAAACCCTAGGCTATCTAATAGTAAAAACAACTTCGCAATCGGTCCAGTAGTTTTTACGTGATGCGCAAACAATAATACAGACAAACAAACTAACAAAAAACACGATATCTAAAAATTTTATATTCTTGTTCAATAGCTTATTTTAAGTACCCTAAACCATTTATTTTTATTCTCTTAATTGTACAGACTTTTTCGTTCTTATTGCTTTATTATTTATTTATTTATTTATTATAAGTGTAGATAGATATAGATATTCCTACTTATTCATGCATCAGTATTATGATCAATATATTCAGAAAATTATGAAAAGCTTCATCATAATCTAAGGAAATTGAAATATTAAAAAAAAAATGCTTCAATATTTACAGATGATGCTGAAAACCTTCGATGCCAGGTTGGAAATCGAACGCGAAATGAATAAACAGGCGCAAGAGGACTTTAAAAGGAGAGAAAGAATATGGGAAAAGGAACTTGAAAAAAACTGGGAAAGGGAAAGGGAAAAGGAAAGAGAATGGGAAAGGGAAAGGGAAAGAGAAACGGAAAGAAACAGGGAAAGGGAGCGGGAAAGGCAATGGGAAAGGGAAAGGGACAGGGACAGGGAAAACGAAAGAGAAACGGACAGGGAAAGAGAAAGGGAAAGAGAAAGAGAAAGAGAAAATAGACCACCTGCTCCCTCTTCCCTTATAAACATTTCGTTACCCCTTCCCTTCCCCTTCTCTTCCCCAATTACCTCTACTTTTCCTAACCCTGTCATCACGGAAGCGATAAGGGGACTTGCCCCTCCTGCTATTCGCTACTTGGATGACTGAAACTGATACAACATGCACACAACATAATATTAAGAAAGAGTTCAGAGAAATTAGATTCTATGGTCATGCTCACTAAAATGTCTTGACTTGTGGTGACTCTGTATACTGGGTCACTCCCTTCTTTCCAAAATGGTTGATGAGGTGATGGCTGGTATACAAGTCATACTCGTGAACCTGTGCTTCTTGTGAGGATGGGCCCAGTCTGGTTTCTTATTTATACTTCTATACTAATCTTATCTTAGATAATATCTTATCTTATCTTATACTACAATAAAACTGTAACTGGGCTAAATCTGTACATTAAATATTTTTTGAAAATTATAATTGAGAGAAACTTCAAAATGAGTGCAAAAAGTTTTTTTTGTTGTCTGTCTGTCTGTCTGTCTGTCTGTCTGTCTGTCTCTTTGATCACGCATCACGCTGAAACTACCAGACGGATTTTGATGCAACTTGGCACAATCATAGCTTATGTTATGGATTAACATTTAGAATACTTTTATCCCGAAAAAATTAATGGTTCCCGCAGGATAGCGGTTGAAAGTTATTTAAAAGATCACAATAAAAGCTGAAACTTCTAGACGAATTTTTATGTAACTTGGCACAGTCAAAGTTTATATTACGTGTTAAAATCAATAATACTTTTTATCCCGTAAAAATATGGGATTCCTGCAGGATAAGAGTCTAAAGTTTTGTTAATTTGAAAGGAATAAAAATAGTACATCCGCTTATAAAAGGGCACCGTAAATTCGACGTCCATGCCACAAAGCAGAGTGGCGCAGCGGAAGCGTGTCCGGTCTGGAACCCAGAGGCCCATGGATCGAATTCACGCGCTTCTATTAATGTTTTGTCTCAATATTTATAAGCATTTATATATTTTATGCGTTATTTTTACTTTTCTTTGATATTTTTTCTTTGTAATTTCCTGAAGTAAACCGTCAAGTTTTGTTTGAAAACATTACACCATGGGATATTGATAATGTATAACCCTTTCGATGCAATATACCAAAAACGTAAAATGCCAAAGACGTAGAATTGTACGGTTAATGCCAAATTCTCATTATGCCATTATGCGCAAAAATCGCGAAATACCAAATGCTCGACGATGCCAATGTTTTAAATCATCACAGTCACAATAATTCCACTTCGGATTATTTAGAAAAAAGCTCAATAGCAGAAAACAATTCTGTCAATTTACTTTGTAATATATTTTGACTTTGTAAATTTGTTAGTTTTACTTAAAGTGCATGTTTTATTAACAATCCCTCATAAAAAGCGCCCTCTTGCGGCTGTTTGTATTGGTAACCAAACTGCTTAATGTTTTACATGTTGCACTAACAGAACTATCTGATGCACTAACTAAAAGAAGGCTGACGCGTATTTCGAAAATATACATTACGTACACCACACTCTTGACGTCAGAGACCGTGTTGGCATCATGAATCTGTAGAGGTTCGTGGTTGGCATCGATTATGTTTTAAAATCCAGAAAGCGAAAATGTATTCTTCGAAAGTATACCGTAAAGGTATATATTCGAACATTTATGATGTCACTGGCCGAGCTGAGATCGAGTATAGGTAGTTTCGAAGTTAAGACTATGCGCGGCGTATTTTGAAAATATACCTCCACATAACGCTATTCTATTCTATTTTATTCCATAAACATTAATAACTAATAATAAATATATTTGGGACAATTCCACACCAATTACCTAGCCCTAAACTAGGATACCCTGTAATATGGGCACTAGATAACGGATAAACATACATAAACACAAATGTATGCCCCTTGCAGGATTCGAACCCGCGACCGTTTGATTTCGTTCCTAGGGTCACTAGCCACTAAACCAACCTATTAATTATTTATTTGCTATTGCAACACAGACAGATTTATGTCAACAGCCTTCAGTAGCAACCCGACATGGCCGTAATTAATTAGAAGACGAAGGCGAGAGCGAAGCGTAGCGAAGCTTAGCGAAGCGTAGCGAAGCGTAGCGAAGCTTAGCGAGCTTCCGCCTTCGTCTTCTAACCTATCACGGCCATGTCGGGTCACTACTGAAGGTCTGTATGTAAGTTTGTTCGCACATCAAGTAAAAACTACTAGATCGATTGCGACGCAATTTTCACTATTGGATAGCTTAGGGTTTGAGTTAAAAACTGGGATACTTGGTATCTTAATCTGATGATTAGATGCCGAGCAATTGATAAAAAACTACTTGAACAAATGTAGTATATTGTACTTTGTAGGTACTTTTGGTCCTGGAATAACACGTATGACTTACTTTTAAATGAAATGACCACGCGGGCAAAGCCGCGGGTACAGCTAGTCTATACTATAATAATTAATAAAACTATAATATTAAAAAGAGGTAAAGTTTGTGAGGTTGTAGAGAGTAATCTCTGGATCTACTTAACCGAATTAGAAAATTATTTTACCAATAGAAAGCCACGTTATTTTGTGAGTGTCATAGGCTATATATTAAAATGATCACCGTCCGAAGCCGCGGGCATCAGCATCATAAGTTAGTAATATTTTTCTTCCCCTTTTGATGGTTTGATGATTGTGGGACATCTCATTGGCACTTTTATCTTTTATATATGTCACTGTGATTCGGCCTGGCTTCGCACGGGTAGCGCTCACACCACGGATTTTACATGTCACTATAGTGATTCGGCCTGTCTTCGCACGGGTAGCGCTCACACCACGGATTTTATATGTCACTAGTGATTCGGCCTGTCTTCGCACGGGTAGAGCTCACACCACGGAAATTATATGTCACTAATGATTCGGCCTGGCTAAGCACGTGTAGCGCTCACACAACGGATTTTATATGTCACTAGTGATTCGGCCTGTCTTCGCACGGGTAGCGCTCACACCACGGATTTTATATGTCACTAGTGATTCGGCCTGGCTTCGCACGGGTAGCGCTCACACCACGGATTTTATATGTCACTAGTGATTCGGCCTGGCTTCGCACGGGTAGGGCTCACACCACGGACTTTTTCTTACTTTTAGAATTTTTATACACATCATAATTTCTAAAAAAAACACACTAATTTAATTAAAAAACCTTTGGCATCAACGATCGTGGTGTCACCATAGACAACAGCAATATTACTCACATACTTGACGAACTTGTTATTATTTAGTTTCCATTATAATCATTATTTAGTTTCGATGGCAATCCCGATCTGTATTTTTGATACCTTGTGTTACATTAATGAAATTTTCGTAGGTATCTCTAATTTTTTCAAAAATAAAGTTCTGGGCATGTTACTCGCTGATAAATATAGCTTTCTATAGGTTATAGCATTTTTTTAATTCGTTCAGTATATTTTGAGTTTATCCATTACAAACAAACAAACATACAAACAATCAAACCTTTCCTCTTTATAATATAATTGTAGATTTAATTACGACTAATTGCTAACTTTGAATCAAATGAATGTTACCAGTCCAAAAATGCAATGTTCTGCTACAATTTTCTTTCAAAAAAATATGTCGATGGTTAGATAAATAATTTTTCATGTAAAGATCAATCTTGATTTCATTCCTATATTCATTATCCACTCTTGGATCCCTATTCACCCCGTTTTACGGTAACAGACATTTGGTAAAAGACTGATTTACAAACATAGTCCTCAATCTTCTATCTATGTAGGTAATATAATATAGTTTTGTTTGACTGAGCTATTATCAAGATCAGCGAAACTGTTAAGAACCTTAGGTATTCATTGATAGCCAGCTATCATGGGGACCTCAATTAGCAGAAACCAGCCGAAAACTTTTCGCTTCAGCAGGCTCACTTCGTAGAGTACGCAATTTTCTCCCTATTACCACTAAAACTGCACTTGCGCTCCTCAGAAACACTTCAATTGAAGATGCCTGTGCATTATACACAATTCTTCTGCAAATCATTTACTGTGCAAGCGGTCTGATTATGGAATAAACTGCCTATTATCGTCAGGCAAGCTAAACCAATAGAGATTTTTTAAAAAAAAAAGGTCCACTACTTGTCCTCTCTGACTTAGAACTGTGTTACATTGTTTGTCTTATTACATTGAATACTGCTTATACATATATGTGTGTGTATGTATATATATATATATATATATATATATATATATATAAAATAGATATATATATATGACTATGTTTTGAACTTTTGCATCATATGATATATCGGGGCGTCTGATCGAAGCAACACGTGACCAATATACTGGCCTTTACTTTGCCCAAAAACTAAGCTTTGTCATACAACTTAACAATGCTGCCAGCATTCTGGGAACTGGGAACGTTGCCCACTGGTAGCTGCTTGTTGGACTAGGTTTAGTATTATTTAGCTCGGGGTTTAGGTTAGTTATATTTAGTATGTTGTTTATTATTGTTTATTTATTTATGTATTTGTAATAAATATTCATGTTTTCGTTAAGTATTTTTTTCTGATACTATTACTTTTTAGTTGTTTAATTTATTGTCACCACCGTCTACTCATTTCCATATTTTTTAGTTCATCTAAAGGTTGTAAGAGATTGCTGTAAGCGATAGGACCGCCGATTGTGTTACCACAGTTTCTATTTTTTTATGTTATATGATATACAATGTACGGTTTACTTTTAAGTGGTATGATATAAAGAATAATCTATCTATCTATAATACTTATCAAGAATATATAGTATATTGTAAAAAAAAACATGTGTATTATTATTTTTTAAATTAAGTTACCAAGAATTGAAAGTTGGTTACACCATAATTACTGTTGGTTCTGTGAGCTGTAGACTTCGCGAGTCTGTTTACGTTTTTTTCCATTATTCGTCGCATCATTCTCAAAATCTCTTCTCCACTATATCCAACTTTTATTTAATTATTTTTCCTTTCCAGTTCTTATCTAGTTTTAAGCTATTAAAATACCTTGACAATGCTGAAATAAATGAACTTTTAAAACATTCAATCAAACCAAAGTTCTTTTTTAGTAGCCGTAAGAGCCGTAGAGTTGCTGCAAGAATTGCAAAGTATGCTGACCAACCTAGATTATGCTTCTCGACTCATCGGTCTCGGAATGAACATAGATAATACCAAGATCATGTTTAACGATCTTATTGACCCGGAACCGATTGTAGTCAATGGTGTACCTCTTGAAGTTTTCCGACAGTATGTTTACCTTAGGCAAATATACAATGAATATAGTAAGAACAACTTTGAGAAGGAAGCTAAGAGAAGACTTCAGCTGGGATGTGCAGCAATCAGCAAGCTTCGTCAAGTCTTTTCGTCGTCTATACCATAGTGCCTAAAAACAAAAGTCTTCAATCAATGCGTCCTACCAGCCATGACCTACGGAGCCGAAACGTGGACATTCACATCAAACTAGTCCACAAATTTAAGGTTACTCAGCTAGCTATGAAGAGAGCTATGCTTGGAGTTTCTCTGTACAACTAGTTGGTCCGTTCAGTTTTTCGGAGTGGAATAACTGTGCTTGCGGTTCCTGGCGCTGGCTTCAGAATCAAAATCAGAATCAGAATTATTTATTCACAAGAATGTAGTAGTTTAGATGGTAATAATAATTGCAAAAGTCCATTACATCCAACTATAACAATGGTGTGCAAACATATCTATACAACTATAACATACAACGATAAGAAACAAAATGCAATAGTAAATTATAAAGTTTATTATTTAATTAATGTCAAAATGACAAATTAAAGTTAAAGTCAAATTTAATCAAACATTACGAGTAAGTCATACTTGCAAATTAGCAAGCATCAAATCAAGAATTCTAGCACTCAATAATCACATTATGTTTAATAATTTTCCTTACATGACATGTACTCAACAAGTAATAAAGGAATTGTAGATAGCGTGAGCAGATACCTTAGCGATTCCTTCAGAAACTTGTTTAGGATGCTAAAAAACAATACTAAAACAGTGAACATACTAAAAGTCCTGACGTCCAGGAGGTGACCCGGAGCGGGGAGAGACAAAAGTTTCCCCTTTTGAGTTTTTCACTTATATCTTAAAAACGGTGCGTTGTACGGGAAAAGTTCCTGAGACTAATTGAAAGCTCCTAATTTATTTTACAACTTTTATTCTATACATATTTCCGCATTCTCAACCAATTTTAACTACACGCTTTGGAAAAGTGAAAATAAAAGTAATTCAGCGAGCTACGCTTGGAGTTTCTCTGAAAGACAAGATTCGTAATGACGATATCAGACGGAGAACCAAGGTGACCGACATAGCTCTTGGGATAAGCAAGCTAAAGTGGCAGTAGGCTGGTCACATTTCCAGAAGAATAGATAACCGTTGGGGTAGACGAGTTCTCGAGTGGAGACCACGTTTAGGCAAACGTATTGTAGGACGCCCTGTAGCCAGGTGGAGTGAAGACCTGCGAAAAGGGGTTTGAAAATAATGGAAGAGGGGAGCTGAAGACCGAGCTAAGTGGTGTGCATTAGAAGAGGCCTACGTCCAGCAGTGGACAAAAATAGGCTGATGATAAATTGCGTATAAGCACAGAATAAATAATAGTACAAGTGTATAAGTGACCACTGTATTGTAAACTTGTAAATTGTAGTAAGGTATAACCAACGCTTAATGTTTTAGTCCCAGCTTTCAAAACTGGAGCAAATGGTAAATAGATGTAAGCTCCCGGGATCTCTACGCCAGTGAAAAGTTAAAATAAATTACAGACTATAAACCAAAAGTGACGCTATTTTTACAGGGTTACAAGCGCTTTTAGGGTAAACAAGAAATATGTTAAAAAACTAAAACCACACTATAGTCGGGTAAAAAATAGCCTAAGACACTCTTGCGGTGAAGACGAATCGATTGATACCTCGCCTGTCAAAATAGGACCAAGTTTTTAGTTTGAACACATACCCCTTCGTTTGCCTTGCCGTAGTCGGGTAAAAAAAACCTATGACACACTGTGACGAGGTCGAAACCTCTTTCATAATAATACTCTTTTCACAATCCATTTCTTTTCATTTTGATTTTCATTATCCATTCTAGATACAAATATCCTGTCATTGACATTGATTTTTAGTCAAAATAGAAAAATATTCCACTTCAGTGTTTTCATTGATTTAATTTATAAAATATATCTTTCGTCCTTCCTTCGCTAACACTAATATAAAAAATCTAAAAGTCTGCTGCTCTGGTTTGAGGAACATCATTGAGTTGCAGCGCCCGATCGCGTTGCACTCGATGAACGGCTTCGCGCGGCTTGCTTGATATCAGACTCTGGCCTGCCGAGTCCGCCTCCCGCCGTGTGCTAGAATCAAGCGGAAGGAAGTTCCTGTAATTCTGTGTCAAAGAGGTTTGTGTCCTGGAATAGTGGGAGCAACCCAAACCCGGAGACTGCCTCGCGACACTATACATGAAGACAAATCGATTGACACCTCGTTTGTTAAAATTGAACCAATAAGGGCGACGCTATGGTGGAACGTCCGCATACCCACATACATAGATACATACATGCATAGACTGTTATATGTGTGATTAAAAATGTGGAGAAGCAGGACATATAAAACACCATGTAAGAACACACACAGGAGAGAAACCATACGAATGCACTATATGTGATTTTAAATGTGGACAAGCAGGATATTTAAAGCGCCATGAAAAAACACACACTGGAGAGAAACCATATGAATGCTCTGTATGTCATTATAAATGTGGACAAGCAGGAAATTTAAAGAGCCATGAAAGAACACACACTGGAGAGAAACCATATGAATGTTCTATGTGTGATTATAAATGTGCACAAGCAGCATATTTAAAAAGTCATGAAAGAAAACACACTGGAGAGAAACCATATGAATGCTCTATGTGTGATTATAAATGTGGAGGAACAGGTAGTTTGAAAAAGCATATGAGAACACACACTGGAGAGAAACCATATGAATGCTATATGTGTGATTATAAATCTGGACTAGCAGGTCATTTGAAAAATCATATGAAAACACACACTGGAGAGAAACCATATGCATGCACTATGTGTGGTTATAAATGTGCACATGCATGCAGTTTAAAAAGTCATATAAAAACTCACTGGAGATAATCGTATGCAATATGTGTGAGTTTATATGTACAAATAAAAGAAACGCGATGGCTCTGCAGAGTGTGGCATACAAGCAGGTGTCGCTCTGACATATCTGCCCTCATTAAAGCTATAACAGAACTTAAATATATGATTAAAGAAGAAGAAACTAGAACCAAGCTGGGGTCGCTAACTGCTACCAAGACTTCAAACTATTCACTGTGGAAAATCCTAAAACATAATGATAAGAAGCTACAAAAAGTCAACCCACACCTCAAATTACCCAATAATGAACGGCCAAATCAACGCACGAAAAGATTGACGCCTTTGCAGAACACCTGAAAAAGTATTTATACCTAATGAAGCTCATCCCGATGGAACTACAACTAATATATGATTAAAGAAGAAGAAACTAGAACCAAGTTGGGGTCGCTAACTGCTACCAAGACTTCGAACTATTCACTGTGGAAAATCCTAAAACATAATGATAAGAAGCTACAAAAGGTCAACCCACACCTCAAATTACCCAATAATGAACGGCCAAATCAACGCACGAAAAGATTGACGCCTTTGCAGAACACCTGAAAAAGTATTTATACCTAATGAAGCTCATCCCGATGGAACTACAACTAATATATGATTAAAGAAGAAGAAACTAGAACCAAGTTGGGGTCGCTAACTGCTACCAAGACTTCGAACTATTCACTGTGGAAAATCCTAAAACATAATGATAAGAAGCTACAAAAGGTCAACCCACACCTCAAATTACCCAATAATGAACGGCCAAATCAACGCACGAAAAGATTGACGCCTTTGCAGAACACCTGAAAAAGTATTTATTCCTAATGAAGCTCATCCCGATGGAACTACAACTAATATATGATTAAAGAAGAAGAAACTAGAACCAAGTTGGGGTCGCTAACTGCTACCAAGACTTCGAACTATTCACTGTGGAAAATCCTAAAACATAATGATAAGAAGCTACAAAAGGTCAACCCACACCTCAAATTACCCAATAATGAACGGCCAAATCAACGCACGAAAAGATTGACGCCTTTGCAGAACACCTGAAAAAGTATTTATACCTAATGAAGCTGATCCCGATGGTACTACAACTAATATATGATTAAAGAAGAAGAAACTAGAACCAAGCTGGGGTCGCTAACTGCTACCAAGACGTCGAACTATTCACTGTGGAAAATCCTAAAACATAATGATAAGAAGCTACAATAGGTCAACCCACACCTCAAATTACCCAATAATGAACGGCCAAATCAATGCACGAAAAGATTGACGCCTTTGCAGAACACCTGAAAAAGTATTTATACCTAATGAAGCTGATCCCGATGGAACTACAACTAATATATGATTAAAGAAGAAGAAACTAGAACAAGCTGGGGTCGCTAACTGCTACCAAGACTTCAAACTATTTACTGTGGAAAATCCTAAAACATAATGATAAGAAGCTACAAAAGGTCAACCCACACCTCAAATTACCCAATAATGAACGGCCAAATCAATGCACGAAAAGATTGACGCCTTTGCAGAACACCTGAAAAAGTATTTATACCTAATGAAGCTCATCCCGATGAAACTACAACTAATATATGATTAAAGAAGAAGAAACTAGAACCAAGCTGGGGTCGCTAACTGCTACCAAGACTTCGAACTATTATTTATTATTATTTATTTATTCTTTAGCACACAAATACAATGAACAAGGAGGACTTAATGCTGAGTAGCATTATTGCTAACTATTCACTTACTCCAGAAATGACCACGAGTGCGAAGCCGCGGGCATATAATTGTGCATTATGACATTGCTTCTTGACAGATTTCGTGATTCTAGGTCAAAGGGAAGTGATTCCCTCGCGAGTGACGAATATATAAGGCATATTGGTACGGACGTATCTTTTGATTGCGTTGAGAGTTTGTTTTTTTCACAGCTCCAAGGAATTGCTGTACTGAGTATTTGAAACTAATTTCAACTTGATACCCGTTGGCTGGAGGAGAGCTTATTAGGTCTATCACCGTAACAGACGTTCCGACTTGGCTGACCCGACTAAATGGATGCGATTACCATTCATCACATTAGCTATTTCGTCACTATCCCTGACGCACTTTGTGCATCTAGTTAGTTTCCTTTACTCGCTTCATGCTGTATTTAGTTAGGTCAGCCAAGCTCAGCCAGCTCTTTCCCAACTCGTCCAACGCATTTTTCCAATGTACAGTAAAAGACTAAAGTGAGTCGTAGCGTAGATGACTGCGTTGAAAACATGCCATTGATATGTCATTACGCCTAAACATATTACGAAATTTTAACTACTACTAGCGAAACCAAAGAAGACAATAGTAAAATTATTATATAATTTTTTATGCTTTTATGCGTGCTTTTATGTTAAGAGAGATTCCATTTTTTAGTTCATTTGATATTATTTTGTTCTCTTATGTAGTGTCATCAGATCATTATTTTCTAGTTATAACAAATTTGTACCAATAATTTATTAAATAATAAAATGTTGTACTGGAAATTCTATTTTGTTATTCATTGTACACATGCATCTAAGCTAATGTGACGAATGGTCATCCCATCCGGCTAAATACTATCTACCATTTTTTTGTGATAAGGAGAGTGGGGGTCTGGCAGCCCATGGATCTCGGTTCCTACTAAAAGTAGTCATGTAATGTTGTCTTTCAATACTTCCCAAAGGTGCCCTTTTTACAACCAATATGTAAGGGCAGGTCATTAGCCTATGGATCTCGGTTCCTTTCGAGGTACTTCTAAAACGATGTCATTTTTACCATTTCCCAACAACACAACTAAATAAAAAAAAGTGCTTACCATTAGGTAAATGACCTGCTCGTCCACACATTAAGTTTAAAATAAACATCATCATCAGCCTATACCTACTTGTCTACAGCTGGACGTAGGCCTCTCCTAATGCACGCCACTGAGCTCGGTCTTCAGGGTCCGAGTCTATTAGCTATTGAACAGCGATAACGCAAGTCGATCGCTTGTTTTTTCTGTGAAATTTTCTACCGATAGACTTGCGTTATCGCGGCTCAATAGTTAACAGAATTGGGGCCCAGCTCTCAGGAGAAGCGAGTGGCGAGGTGAATAAATATATGTTAGAAGGAAGTACCTATATTTTAAAGTGTAACTGTGGGGTGTGTCACAAAATGCCATCTTACTGCTTCAAGCCAACTTAACCTGCACGCGCTCATCCTGCTGGATAACGAACGAGGCTCTGGCGACCGACTGATGGCGGTCTAACCATCCCAAAACAAGCGTAGCCAAATGGCACAGGCCAGTGACGGGCAGCAGCGTCACCGATGAGAGAACCAACGCCCTGCGATCGCCAACCCGCATGCCCAGCTTGGCGATTATGGACAAAACCTCCAATAAACGGCACAATCATAAAATTGCCCACAGTTCCCGGTCGCCCTGCTAGTCCTAACCACGTGGCTGTCAAGAAAATGGCAGGGCAGGGGGTGCGAAGAATCGCTGAGCTACCGTAGGCCACCCAAAACAAAAACAAATGACCCTGGCTACGTACAACGGATGAACGATTAGGCTTGACGAACACATGGCACAACTCGAGACGGAGCTCACAAAGATCAGGTGGGATATTCTAGGGTTAAGTGAAGTCCGAAGAGAGGGGGAGGACACTGTTCTACTTCCGAGAGGTCTAACAGCAGTCTCAGGGTGGCGTGGGGTTCCTCGTCAGTAAGGTCCTCACTGATAATGTTGAAGAAATATCCAGTGTGTCGACCAGGGTAGCGTACCTGATTCATACGCTGACCGATAGGTAGAGCCTTAAGGTCTTACAGGTTTATGCTCCGACCTCGGCACACTCGGATAATGAGGTAGAAGATATGTTTGATGACATATCTTCAGCCCTACATAACACCATAAGGGCCCACTAAAACGTTATCATGGTAGACTTTAACGCCAAAGTTGAACAACTTGGAGCCGTCAATTACAGATTAGGATCACGGACGAGATTCGACCTCGCATTCTGTGCCTCAGCGCGGCACATGCCTTTACCAATTCGGCTACCGAGACCTATGCGTACCAAATTTTTCCACTAGCTTATTTGAACCCGTCTTATGGGTACGGTACCGCTAGTTATTGGTAGTAATACGAACTACCAACCAAACACGGCTAAAATTGATTAACTTCGTGTCTGAAAGATAACGCCTCCCAAATCTATATTTTATGTTTTGTTATAGCAGTTAACGCCTGCTTAGCTTTAATATATATAATAAATTTCTAATGGAAAAAAAAATAGATGATGACGTAGGTCTCGGTAGCCGAATTGGTAAAGGCATGTGCCGCGGTGAGACACAGTATGCGAGTTCTAATCTCGTCCGTGATCCAAATTTTTCCATTAGAAAATTATTACATATATTAAAGCTAAACAGGCGTTAACTGCTATAAAAAAAACATAAAAGTTGAATATTTTCACTATTATCCAATTTCTTTTTTAAGTGAGGGAATTTATTTACAAGATAAAACGTACAAAAAAACAAAAGTTCATTTTAAAATATAAATTAAAAAAAACTTAACTATTTACACATAACTATCTAAAAGTCCTTCGGAGGAAGGGAAAGTGCCCAGAATGCTGGCTGCATTGCCACGCTGTATTGCAATACTATTTTTTTTGGCCTAAATAGGAGCCAGCATTCTGCACTGCGATTACGTTATGTTGATCATGACGGTTTCAAGCCGTGAAATTCAATAATGCTTTGCGATAGAGTCGATTTCGCTATGAAAAAAGTGACAATCTGATTGAAGCCAAGTTCTGTAATTGGGCCACTGGTTACATGTCACTTCCACTAAACGTTTTGCCAAGTCCCTGTAAATTTCGTGGCCACCTGGCCCCCGCGGACCCAAAGTTTCAACCCCAAACGGCACAAACATGTAACCCCGGTCAAGGTTCCCACATTTGCGCCGCTTGATGTTTTCTGCTTTGGTTGCAGCGCCGCCAGCCCGAATTGTTGTCTCTGGAAGATGAGACGGCGCCAAGGTATCGACACAAGTTGCATTCCAAACTAAAGGCCGTCCCATCTTCCAAGGAATTAAAGTCATACCATCAGGCCTCTTACCGACGTCCCGCATCAAGCCGTTTGGTTCTAAGATTGACGGACGCCGGCACTGACAAAGGCCCGACGGATGACTTCATTCACACTGGCGTGTCGAGGAATCCTCCCTGCGCTTCTGTAGCAAGATAGTCGGTGGTGGCCAAGCCGATCCACCATATCGCCGCATAGGCAACGGTGTGGGACATGGCAAAAAACGCCCTGACGCAGAGAAACGGCTAATCGGAATGTCTGGTTGTCTAGTAAATTGCCAATGTTTTTTGATGGAAGTGCTTGCAACCAAAGGCCTGTTTCCCAACGTGAAACAGCGAGGAGGCGAGCACGCTCTGCAGAACAAACAGATGTATTAAGAAGATTTTTCCGTTCAATTTCGCAGAGCGGCCCGTCCCAATGCTTCTGGGAAGGAGGCGGTTTGGGCAATGACTGATTTGGACAGGCTATTTTCCAAGCATCCCTAGCCTCAGTCAAAAAACTTATTTCGTAATTTGCAATACAGGGAGATAAAATAACTCCGATTAATTTTTGTGTACTATAAACTGAGGATAGGAAAGCTGGTACACTAGAAATTTTACGTATGCCAAGACCACCGCACCTTATTGGTAGTGAGGCCTGGCACCAAGAGCGATCATCGAAAGGTACATTGAGGATGGCGGTGAGCGTATCTCTTAAAATGCTGTCAAAGTTATTTAACTAAGTAAGGTATGATTCCAAAGTTGACAACATCTTAAGAAATACATAAATTTTGGGACAAAAAGGCAGTAGCGAATTATAAAATATGTCATATGTGTATTAATTTTATGCAAGCGGTCAGCAATAAATCGAAAATTTTGAATTTTTTCTTCAACGAAATCTGGTAATGATTCATCGAGAATCGGTGCCCCTAAAAGACGAAGTGAACTGTTTTGCAAAATTTTAATATTTGGAGCAATTTTTCTAAAAATATCTATAATGTAGTTTTTTGAAATGATTGGATTTGAAATGTATAATTCACATTTAGAAAAATTTAGAGTAAGACCTATTGTTTTGAATTGTCTTGTTAAATTTTCGAAATCTTGAGCGACTGTGTTTACATCGCCTCCTAAAGTTCCATCGTCCAGATACCATACGTTAAATTTTGATTCTAATTTTGTAATGATTGTATGTATAGCGAGGCTGAAAATAGCCGGCCCAAGTGGATCTCCTTATTGACAACCTACTTCTGAAGAGATGAGATGATTTTTGTGTATTAATTTTGAGGGTTGACCATAACAACGCCAAAGATATTTGTATAAATGAGGAATTTTGTCTTTTATCTCAGTCAAAAGGGCGCCACGCGTAAAGGCGTTTTTAACATCCACCTTCAAAAGCACATCACTTTTTTAAGTCGATATTGATATAGCATATTTTTCAAATTCTTCTAAATTGTTCTCCTGCTCAACTGTCATGCGTTTAATCAGATCATCCTTAAGTTTTACATCATTTTGTAAGTTTTCAATGGATTGTTCATATTTCCGTCAGATTTATAGCATAATTTTCATAATTTTCATCAGATTTATAGCCATGACTTTGTAATCGCCTTCTTTTAGTATTCATTTTCTTAAAAATAATTTACCGATATGGAAAAGTATAAACGTCTAATTTTCTTATCGTTTATTTACACTCCCAGATCCCTAAAGTATTATATACGAGTATACTTAGTATCTCATATCTGTGTTGCAACTCAAAACTTGTTTCTGCTCCAAAATTAAATTGAGTGCAGCTAAGTGCTACTACTTGTAATTACGTATTTAAATATATAATTGTTCGGACACTGAGTATTTATTAGGAGTCGGAATCGTAAATTCAAGCACATAAAGTCCCGGAAGCGCTGCGAGCACATAGAGTCCCGGAACACTATGTACAGGAATGTGGACGAGTATCAGATTGCTTTTCAGTAAATGTAGGCGTTCATCAGGGAAGTACCCTAAGCCCACTTCTTTTTAATGTCGTCAAGAATTACCTGACTGTCGATATTGTAAGGACAACTCCATGGAACCTTCTCTACGCTGCTGATGTGGTGCTCATGTCTGGGTGTCAAACCAAAGCACAGGAGGATCTGGAGCGATGGAGAGAAGCATTGGAGCAAGGTGGGTTACGCATCAGCAGGACAAAAACTGAATATATGATGTGTCAGTTTAACCCTATGCCATACCAGTCGGCACCCGATATTGCTTTAGATGGCACTATACTTCCAAGAGTCACCAAATTTAAATATCTTGGATCCGTTATTTCGGATGATGGCTCCATAGATGCAGACGTTACCCATCGAGTCACCACAGCTTGGTTCAAGTGGCGCACGCTCACTGGGGTCCTGTGCGATGTCAAAATACCCATCAGAACAAAGGGAAAAGTTTATAAAACAGCGGTGCCTGCTATATTATAAATATAAAATAAATATAACTATATTCGGGACATTTCCACACCAATTACCTAGCCCCAAACTAGTATACCCTGTACTATGGGCACTAGATAACGGAGAATATTACATCCATGACTCGGAAACAAACATTTCTGCTCATCACACAAATGATTGCACCTTGCAGGATTCGAACCCGCGACCGTACGATTTCGTACCTAAGATCTCTAGACACTAGACCAACCGGTCGTCATTATACGTCATGCCGTTTGCTAAAACCCATCCTACCAATTTTAGTTCCTGCAACCGCTAGAGACGCTGCCAGTAAATGTATGGAACTAAACGAAACTACATTTCGTTTTCAAAAACTTAAAACTTGTACTGTAAATTATCGACAGGCTGGAAATTTGCGATCTCACTTCGATGCGCCAGACTTTGAAGCCCATTCTGTGCGTCATCCTCAGTAAGCCTCATAGCACAGAATAAATAATAGTACAACTCATAGCCCTCAGGGGTACTTTGACTTGTGAGAACAATGGCGCAGAGAAGAATGACGACTCATTTTGAGGAGATTCACCCTCAAAGCCTCGAGTGATACTTTCGTTTGTAATTTGTTTGGCATTCTTAGGTTTTGTTTCAGAATGTGCTATTAAAGTACCTCTTTGTTATCCATGTCACAAATTATGTGGAAGATAAAACTCTCGGTTATCTTACATCGCGTTTCACAATCATTTTTACCCTCCATAAACTTAGTCGTAAGATACTCGTACAGCGGAATGGCAACGCCGCATTCTTACGGAACATCAGCTGTCAAACTGCCTAATCAACTAATACAATTTTAGTTTCAACTTGATCTGTCCTTTAAATTAGTAGAAACTTTATGTTACGGTTAAGCCTATTCAGTGGTAGAGAAACGCAAGTACAGAGTTTATTTAACAGTTTAGTTCATATTAGCTTAACCGGAACTTTGATTGGACATTCTGAAACAAGCCCGTTGTCTTGTACTATTAGTTATTCTGCGCTGTCGTTGGTTTGTAGCCAATCGCCATTTATAATACCGCCATCTATCGGCATGAAGAGAAACTTTGTTGAGACGTGGCAAGCTACGTATTATCAAGTTTATTATTCTACTACATCTGAAATTACTAGTTACTCATACAAGATATAGACAGCTCTAGTCAACAATAAGCACTTGGGCGAAACAATGCAAGATTGTTTATATTGTATTGTACTGTTGGAAAACGTTTAAGGAAATAAAATTAATGATGATTCTCCTTAATGTCACGGAATAATACGATGATGGCCAAGGGACAACAAGTACGCCTTTGACTACCTAGGATTCGAACCTCGGCTCGACCTCGCAGCAAATATGATGACTTGCCATTGCTCTGTGCTTAGAAAGAACTCGATTTTTAAGTTACGTCAGATGCTCTTGGGTTTGGGCATATTATGTATTCTGTGGTTTGGGGACCCAAGACACCTCTACCTCTGACATTAGATATCGTCAGTTTGCACTACAATGCCACCAACTTATCTGTGAACTGAATGGTGGCATAAGTGTTCCAATCAATCGATAAGTAGACCAAACAAAAAAAAACAGAAAAATACAAAAAATGTGAAACTCATTCGTGATGGCTGGCTGTAGTTCCTTTTTGTGGCTTTTTTGCCACTTCACAGTATAAGTTGGTGGCACTCAAGGAAGTTATATGTACTTACGTACAACCGTAAGTACATATAACTTCCTTGGTGGCACTTTACCCATCTTTTCTTACATCGCTGAGTCAAACCATTGACCAATCTGTCAAATCGGGCGGATTCCGTTAATATGGTAGCTGCCTATCTGTTCAATAGTGCATCTTAGAATCCAACGATACCGGGTTCAGTCCTAGGCTTCGCACCAATGACTTTTTTAAGCCCAGATACACATTTTCTGGAATTCTACGGCAGCTATATTCTGACCCCTAAAATCCAGTTTTGGAATGTTGGGAACATCTTTATTATTATGTGCATTAAGTATAATATAAGTACTTAATGTCGGTTAAAGTTCTTGCAAACCTGTATTTTGTTCATTGTTAATATTTACAAAGTTAGTTTTTTTTTTAGAATTGACTTTACGTTGCGCATTGATACATCAAAAGTACCATTGATGTTAATGTACTGCTGTCCAGATTGATGCATATCTTATAAAATATTTACTGTTAATTTTATTTGTCGTATGAGGTAGTGCTGGCCTCTGGTGTCAGAGTTATAGACACAGATGCACAATTTGTTGAGTTCTTAATATATTATTTACAATTTGTACCTACATTAAATAATACTATTAAAACAAGCCAAAATAGAGCAATCCAATCATAGAACATTATGTGAATACTTTTGATTTCAACAAATAAAATATAATATGTAAAACAAATCATGTAAGTATAAAAATTATTTTATTTCATATAAGTATTTACACATCGATTTTCATGTAAGTATAGAAAAAACAATAACATTCGGAACTACTGTTAATAAAATAATTAGGAATTAAGAAACGTGTCTAAAGAGATTATTGATAATATTATAAATAAATATTAATATGTACTTATTTATAAAAATATTCTTTGTTCGCAAAATTTGGATTTTGATTTAGTTACAAATATATTATTCTTCGACGATACGTCTACCTATAAAATATTACATTAAAATAATCTCTATCACGATATAAATTCAGAAGGCTTCCCTCAGATTTACTTATGAATCCGAGGACAACATTCTGAAAATATAATTTATATCATTAATCAGCTTACTAAATATAATTATCCCTGTACTTAAATTAAACCTTAACTTAAAAATAAATGAGATTTTTGATACATTTTACAAATTAAAGTATCTACGTGATTATGAAGAAAATGAAGTTCATATAAAATCTCGGTGAGTATCAGAAAATGCAAATGTTATAATATATCATTGAAATTAAACAAAGTGATTTTAAATATTTTGAGATGCTTTAGCAAACCTTTGTGCTGTAGCATTTGTATCAAAGCTTTTCAAAAATCTATCCATAGATTCGCCAACATTCTGCATAATGCTCATGCCCAGTTTAACTTTGAACTCGAGCATTCTCTTAAAAAAGGAGAAAATACTACTAGTCTCACTTAAAGGTGGATAAGTGACTACATCAGGTAAAATAGGAGTAGGCCTCAAAGTCGTGGGAAGTGGATCCTTTGGCTCTGAAAAAGGTGATGGAGAGGGCGGCATTGTAGACGTAGTTTCCGATTTCAGTTCAGTTGTTGTTTCAGTCATCATGTTCCTAAACTGAGTTGTTGTCTCGAGCTTTTCTGTTACTTCTTTGACAATTGGGCTTGCGGTTACATCTGGCGATGAAAACACTTCGTAAACTTTAAAAGTTTTAGTTGTTACTTCTGCATCACTTGAGATTTCATCTTCTGTAGTAGTTACTTTTCTTTCATCATTGATCGGAATAGTGGAAACACTTTCAACTACTTCATTTTTAAAAGTGGAGGACTCGTCAGTGATTTTTGTAGGATCCACAGATGAAGCGTATACTGAGAATACATCTTCTGGCTTTGTGGAAGTAGGTAAATCTTCAATAATTGGTACAGTTTCAGTAATCGGTGCAAGTTTTCTTAGTGGGACAACAAAGGAGTCATCAATTTCATTACTGATAAAAATTTCCTTGTTTTCTTTTTCCATTCTTAAAATTTCTTCCAGAGAACTTGTAATACTTCGTTTACTCAAAGAACTTCGCTTTTTTCTATTCAGTTTCCTAGGACCGTGTTCGGGTACAATTGCAGGTGTTGCACTTTCTGATAATTCTTTTGGCACGTTGCCAACAACAAATTTGTTTTCATCGATTTCATTACTTGCACTTGACGTCTCAACATATTTTTCCTCTGATTGCTGATCATCATAATTCGATCCAAGATACAGCGACGTAGGAGCATAAGTAACAGGGCTGTTTGTTGTGTCGCTATAAAACTGAGCTTCGAAAGGATAAACTGGCTTAAAATCTGTCTCTGATGATGGCTTGACACCATAAACAACAGAATTTGAAGCATCATTTCCATAAGATGAAATACCAGAAGAACCTGAAGGACCTGTTTGAGGAGCAGCATATATCGGCTCTATTGCTGGATAAGGTGAATAAGATGTTGGCAGTTTATCAAAATTGATTTTTCCTTCCGTTGTGTATGCTTGCCTAGTTTCGTAATGGGGACTGTAATTGACAGGTTTGGAATAAACGGCTCCATGTGCTAAACCAGTTTTTTGTTGAGGATAGCGAACATTGTAATTCGGTTCGTACTTAGTGGCAACGTGACGGTATCTTAAATCTTGTTCTTTTTTCACTGGGTACCTGTTTATATAGGAAGTTTGTCCGGCGTAAGGATTAAGTTTATTTTTAGCATGTGTAGGCATTCCAGCCAGCACTGTGCCAAGCATATCTTCTTCTGCTTGACCATTTCCATCATTTGCATAATCTTCGGCATTGTTTTTGTACAAGTCATCCCTTTTGTCAACTTCAAAAGTTCTTCTAACTGGAGTAGAGAATGGATAAAAAAAGTAACTTGCGATTCCTACTATGCTTGCTAATCCTAAGACTCCAACACCAACGGAAGGCATGACTTCCCTGGAAAAGTAGTTATATAATTGAGAAGTTATAGCACCTTGAACTGCTTGAGGCTTTTTACTGCCTTTTGTAGATTTAGTTTTGTTACTACTCGTTTTAATTTCAGAAATACTTGTTTCACTTTCAGGCTTAGGTTTCGATGTTTTGCGTTTCTTAGTCTTATTCTTCTTTTTAGTTGTACTGCGTTTCGGTTTTTTTGTAGTTACAGGAGGTGTACTGACTTCTAATTCAATTTCTTGATCTTTAGCTTCCGGAAGAAGCAAGGCTGAGTCAACTATAATGGGTTCTTCTGTAGTGGTGCTAATTTTTTGTTTATTCTTGTTTTTCTTTTTAGATTTAGTTGTTCCTTTAGCTGCAGTAGAAGTGCTTGGTTTAACTGAAGCTTTGGTGACTTCTTTTTTTGTAGTTGTCTCAATTAATGGTGCTGAAGATGTACTTGTTAGTTTGGTAGGTCGTTGAGTAGAAGGATTTTTGTTTTTCTGCACATTGGATAAAACAGTGTCTTTTATTTTATTATAAACATTATCATTCATGGCTGAACCTCCGGCTATCAAATCAGATTTATTTGTACTGCCAATAACTGGACGTTTAGCTGGTGTCTTGGTATTTTGTGGCTTTTTAGTTTTATTTTTAGGTGCTGGTGGTTTCTGTTTCTTTGTTTCATCAGTTTTCGTGGGTTCAGTAGAAACAGTTGCATTTTCTTTATTGATAGGACTGCTTACGAGCACCCAAGTCGAAATGCCTTCATTAGAAGTTGTAGATTCATTTTCTGACATATTATTCTCCGTTTCTAATTCTTCCATTGTCACTGGAACTGCTTCACCTGCATGTGCGTTTTCTAATGGTTCTTCGCCATTTTCATTTCTTGTTTTTATTTTATGGTTAGCTTGAGACTTTACTTTTGGTGGTACTCTGGTATCGACAATGATTGTATTCTCACCTGTTACATTAGGTTTGTCAAGCAGTTGGTTTGCAACAAGTTTAATGGATTCTCGGATTGGAACTTTGCTTTTGACGTCTCGTGAAGATTCAGGCGAGACAGTTGATGATGCAAGTATCTTGAATTCTTCCGATGGCTTAATCTCTTCTGCATTTTGACTCGTACTCGAAACACTGAAACCATGAAAAATACTTTGGTTACATTTTGCACATGATTTTTTATAATTTTAGTTCCGTTGTATCATTTAACTCCTGATATTAATAGATAGATATATTTATATATTTTTATTCTATGGATAACAAGAAGGAGATGGCGGGATGACCTTGACTTCTATTTGAAGGAGTGGCCATCCGTTGCACTGAGTCGTGAAAAGTGGAGAGAGGGTAGGGAGGCCTTTGCCCTGCAGTGGGACACCGTAGGCTCTTAATAATAATAATAATAATTCTATGGCGAAAAACAACGCCACTATTGATGTTGAAAACAAGTTTTATTACTTTAGTATCAATATTACTTTATTATAGCGGAATTCTTTAAGATATTAGGACATATAAATTATAAAAATATTACTTAAATTAGATACAAGATTAATATTGAGTATTTTTTTCATTATAGTTTAAAATGTCCTAGGTATAGAAGACTTTTTTACCTGTAAATAAATAAATAATAGATTATGTTTAGAGTTAACAGTTACCACGATACAAATAAAATCTCAGTTACATACAAAGTTGAGTTTGAGTAAGTTGAGTATTGTTTCTTTGCGTGATGGAATTACTATTTTGTTGTTTGTCTTAGCACAGTACACTGTGGTATATGGTGTACATACTGTGGTCTTATCATAAACTAATTTCGGCCAAGTTATGTCAGGAAAATTACATCCAGGCATTATAAAACTTCGTATTCACTAGACGACAAATGCTAATCATGATTATATAGATAGATACATAGATAGCTGTTTATTGCGCAACAAAAATTTACATCAACAAATGGTATATAACTAAAACCCATGAAATATTATTGTAAAATATACACTAGCCTTCAAAATTTAGTACCCACACACTTAATGTCTGTATGTTCGCGCATCACGTTAATTTTTTTTTAAATTACTGGGCCGAAATCGACGTGATTTTTAGTGTTTGATAGCTTAAGTTTTGACTTTAAAACTGGTGTACTTGGTATCTCGATTAGATGAGTAGGTAATCAATTTAATAAAAAATAGTATTTTTTAAAAGTGTGGTACTTAGTTTTGAAGGCCAATGGCAGCGATTTGGTAGTTTACTCCGTAAACTAAACTAGACTTAATTTCTTCAAAAGTAAATTTAAACCTTGTTAACTACGTAATATAGTTTTTTTTTACTGGCATCTATTGTAAATTTACGTCAATTTAAGATACACCACTTAAAATAACGTAATTAAATCAGGTTTTTAACATGCTGTCTAAGAGCGTTTGGATAAATTCGGACAGCGTTTGGACAAATCGGGACTCTCGCCGCGTGGATGCCGCTATAGTAAAAACTAACAGTAAAATAATACAAAGCATATTTTTTTACCTATATTTATTTAGAAAACAGTTTTAACCTACCTGGTTTATAGGTAATTAATATACATGCGGACAAGTAAGTTGTTTAATAAAATAATTACAACAGAGTGTGAAAATATAAAAATATTACAAACTGACCCATATTATATATGTATTTTTTTATATAAAGATTAATAAGTAGTGTAGTTACAAATTTAAAATAAAATTCAAAGCAGGTACTTGGTTAAGTATCATTTTAACATCACTTTTTACTTAAATTACATAAGTTATCTAAATTGATTAATTATCAACAACATAATAACATAATAGGTTTTCCTATGTGTGTTTTTTTTAATTAATTTCTGTTTATTCAAAGTTCTGGAACTTCATATTTTTGCTAGATATAAAACCGCCCATTGCTTTAACGTGTCTCTATATTTTTTGTACA
Source organism: Alsophila aescularia (assembly GCA_946251855.1). Classification (NCBI taxonomy): domain Eukaryota; kingdom Metazoa; phylum Arthropoda; class Insecta; order Lepidoptera; family Geometridae; genus Alsophila; species Alsophila aescularia. Next base: position 57,490,822 of record OX276381.1, read on the forward strand.
TTTTTTTTCTGACCTATACTATCCCACTGCTGGGCACAGGTCTACCCCATATCCTTCCAAGATTGTCTTTCCTGAGCCACCTCGTACCAGCCCTCTTGGTAGGCGACTAGGTCATCTCACCACCTTTTTCTGGGCCGGCCTCGGCGGTGCCGCCCATCTTCAGGCGTCCACTGTGTCGTAACTTTTGCCCACCAGTCGGGATGCATACGGCTAACGTGACCCGCCCAATCCCATTTGAGCTTGGCAGCCTTATAGCCCACGACCATAATTCCTGCCCTGGAGCGTAGCGTAGTGTTCCGAACTCTATCAGATCTTTTCTCACCCAGAACGCTGCCAGTGGAAGGTTACCCTTCATTAGCGACTTCACGGACCAGTATCTCCTCCAGGCATTATCGATGTGGCGATCGATTTCTTTACCTTACCGGTTGCTGAAGGAAACTATCTGGCCCAAGTAGATGTATTCATCGACATAATGTAATACTTGCCCATCTATCTCGAACCTACGTTTCGTGCTGTTGGTCATCAGATGAGTTTTGGACCGATTCATCACGAGTCCTAAATAGTAATATTGGGAATTATTTTGTTTTATACTTCGATTAATTTATAGTACCATAATAAGCAAACGGATACGTTGTCAGACTCTGTTTATTATATACGTACATTACAGCTTACCTCTGGCTAATGAAACCACAAAAAATATCTTAAACATAATAAGTAACATTTATTTTGTACATGTATACATATTTGTGAGTTATTATTATAAGGTTACATTTATTTTGTACATGTATACATATTTGTGAGTTATTATTATAATGAATAACCTGTTAAAAATTAAATAAAAAGAACTCTATTATAAGAATTAATTTATGAACGGTATTTTTAGACATGTGGCAACCATACCTACAAATACCTAGGTGTGAAATTGTAAATAAACAGGTAAATAAACCTATTTAAAATTAATAAAAAAGCACATTGTAAATAAAAAGTTTAAAAGGAAAAAGAAATTCAAATAAATTAATAAATTTATTGTGATAATTACGGAAAACTAATTTATAACTTATACAAAATATTGTGTAATCAATAATTCAAGCAAATAATCCTCTAATCCGATACCACGTAAACAATAAATTTAAATTGATTATAAAATTATTAAGCCATCGGTAGCTAAGGGTCACTTTATATATCTATTTGTACAAAACTTTACACTGGCCCTGACCACACACGCCCGCAGCTATTACATCACAGAATAAACTAATAGTAGGAACGAATAATTAATTGAAATCCGCTCATCAACAGCATCGTCATTACGTCAAAAACATATGGTACAAAAGGCAAAATTGATATAAAGTGAAATGAGAAAGATTACTGTGATATCTAATTTGGTAAGGGTGAATACATCTTAGCACAAAGAGATCTAGTAAGTTGAGTCAAAAAAAATTGTTACTGATAAACGTTTATTTTGAGCTTTTTGTAATAGGTTGGTTCGTTAATGGACTTTTTTTTTGAAATGAAGAATGCTTTGACGCTTAAATTTCATATAGCACTTATGGTATACGCAGCGTGCGCAAAAAACAACTACCGGGACGGCTGTTTTTAACAGACTTCGTTGAGAAAACTCGCCCTAGAACGATTAAATTAAAATTTATAAAAAATACTTATGAATTATAAAGTAAAACCTTCCTCTTGAATCAACCGGCGGTGCCTTGGTGAAAACCGAAACAAAATTGGTTAAGCATTTTCTGAGATATTTGTAGATCAAAGACAGACGCATTCGGTGACCGTTCTTTTAGTATAATACGAGTGATTTTTAATTACAAGTGTTTTCAATGTTGTAAAATGAGGATGAACGTTGAGCGTACACTCTCGTTTAGGGTATTGTTGAATAGGTGTTTAAAATTTTAAGTAGTGATTTCTAACACATATTTTTTATCGCTTGTTCCGTTTTTGAGATTAACCTCATCAAATACGTCAACAATCTTTTTCGCCGTTGTAATTTCTAAACTGATTGACCTAGAAATATGGTATGGCAAAAAAAAACAAATGCGCGCACTTTTATAGTGCTCAACCTCCATCTTTCTGGAATTATATATCGCAAAATATTAGAAACACAATTAAAATTCATTAGTGCAGAGCCGAGGAACGATCCTGGTATCGTTGGATTCTAACGCACACTTGTATATCGCTCTGGACTTATTTATCGCAAAATATTTAAAACTCACAATAAAATTTATTTAATTATTAAAGAACAAAATATGGTGACCACGGAACCCTACAATTTGTGCGGCCTTCACTATCTTCGACAGTAATTAAGTTATATGATTTTGATTATCCAGATTTACAGAAATCTGATTATAAAATTCGAATAATTTTAATTACACTATGATTTAATGACACTACTTTACGCGTATTGACCAGATTTCTCTCCTTTTCCTCTTATTTTTTCTATTTAGATTATCTGCTGAAACAATTGTCTTATTTATAAGCCTTGCTCTTAAATTTTTAGTAGTGTTTAACATCCAATCCTTCAATTTTTGGAACAACGTTATTGTTACCGAACTCTTATCTCTATCTTTTTCTTTACTACTTCTGGAAGATGGTTTCCATCGTCTGTTATCAGGAAAAGAGTGCAAATGCCACGTCTTGATAGTGTCATCCCAATGCCAGTATGGTCTGTACACATGAATAACTTTAGGAGATTCTCGACCAAGTGGTGATAAGAACCATGGCGAAAACAATGCTGCTAATCCTGATCCGGCAAATAATAAAGCTATTGGAACTAAAAATATTGGGAAAAGACCAATTGCAAGGGGATTTATGCTAGCCAACCAACCTAAAGCATTAATTGCAGGACGGAAAAACTCTACAAGAGAGGAGAAACTGAATAGATCATCATCATCCTTATTCGGTCGGCCAGGTTTGCTAAGAGCCGATATGGGTGACGATGGGGAAAACAAACTTCCTGGTTCAGCACTTTCACTCTGTATAGCGTTAGCAGCGTTATAATTGGCAAGTTCAGTGCCTTCTACAGAAGCACTTTCACCTTGTCCTTGGTTTTCATTAGATCCGAAGTAGTCATTCCCAGCGAAATCTTCAGAAGCAGAGTCATCTCCTAAAGGGATACCAAAAGCGTTAGGGAATAAATTATCTGGATCATCTTCTTCCTCTGTTTCTATAACATTATTTTTGTTGATAACGTTGGTGTTCACAGCTATGTTTAAATCAGGGCAAGCTTCTTTGGCTTGACCTTGAAAAGTATTGTTTAAAGTTAAGTATATAGTTGGACATTCGTCATTAGAACCGCTATACTCTTCCGGTCTTATAACTATTCTCTCAGTGTATGCTGACGTTGGTTGAAATGTTGTGACCTCATAATCACTGGGATAATTTGGCATAGAGTTGTGATAGTTGTAATTTAACGGTCTCGTCACATGAACTGGTTTTTGAGTCGTTGGTTTCTTATGATGATGACTTTGAGGACGCCATGGTTTTGGATAACCTACATTTGTGATTTCTGGTGTGGGACTTGGACGTTTTGTATACATGTATGTTGACTGTGATGGGTATTTGTCTACCATTTGTACATTAGTAGAAAAGACTTGTGTTTCCTCTGAATACTCGTGTTGAGGTTTAAAGACTGCGGTATAATATTTTGAAGGGTGACGTTTTTTTGCTATGGGTTCGTCTTTTGTGCTTTCTGTACTTGTGTAATCGTTTGTGTGATTAAAATTATCGAAATTATTAGGATCAGTTTCATCTGACGTCGTTATTTCATATGTAAAGTTTAAATCTTCGTACTTTGTTTCGTCTTTCCATTTTGTTAAAACTTTTCTAATTGGGGGCTTCGGTCGTTCATAGTTTATGTGTGGAAGTCTTATTTTGTTAGTTGGTTTTGGACTTTGTATAGGTCTTAGTTTATTTTTGTTGTTTTTATGTTTAGACATGTCTTTAATAACTACACTTTTAATCAAACGGCGTGTCCTGTTTGAATTCTTTATATTTAATTTAACATTTGACGGTTCATGTTTGTATAGATTATTATAAGAAATTATGCTTTCGTTTTGAAAGACTGGTTCAACATTATTATTTGATATTGAGCTGATATTTGCTAGAGAAGTAATGACTAAAGGTAACTCTGAACTAGTATAACTTAAACTAGTTTTATTATATCTATACCTTATCAAGTTTTCTGTTGTTATTTCTGTTTTAACACTACTCGTAGATATATCTTGAGGTCGCGTATGTACGTACGGACAAACTATAACTATTAATAAAACTAAAGTCCATTTTAAACTTGCACTTTTTTTCCTCATTTTGAATGCAGTATGTACCTGTAAATAAAAGAAACATAAATTAGTTTAATTTATTAAAGAACATAGAATGCTTACACTAGTTCATAATTATTTGCAAAGTAAATAAAAAAGTTCCCGTTAAGTAAACGACTAATCATTCAAACATCATTAGAGAATCACCGTTACCATAAGAAGAAGGATATGTGAACATAATAAAAAAACCGTAATAACGGCATTTCATATTATATAGGAGAATTTTATTTATCAACCTAAAAAAAAAAGTTTTTTTATAAAATGAAATGTCTGTGATTGTATACAAACAATAATAACCCAATTTCTGTAAATTAAATTAAATGCCCATTCATAAAATGCTTAATTCTATAAATGATTGCATGAAGAAGAATGTGCAATTACTTGTCAGAATAGAACAAAAGATTAAAATCACAAGTAATGCTTTGTTCTATCGCGGCTTTGCCTGCATGATATTTTTACTTGGATAACACATAGGATTATGTGTTATTCCAGAACCAAACGTACCATTATAGTACAAAATACCAAACTTCGTGTAGCCGTCAAATATTTTTTATCGATTGCATGGTTTCTACTCATAGGATTGAGATACCGAGTATCTACACCAGTTTTTGAGTCAAACCCTAAGCAATCCAACAGTGAAAACCGCATAGCAATCGGTCCAGTAGTTTTTACGTGATGCGAACATACAAACAGATTAACAGACAAACAGACATGATTTAAAAAAAACTTGTTCAGTAGCTTATTTTAAGTACCCTGGACCATGTTTTTTAATTATCTTCTTTGTACAGACTTTTTCGTACTTATTGCCTTATTATAAGCATAGATAGATGATATAAAGATGAAACAAAAGAAAACACTAATTTATGACTCATTTATAACCCATGCGTCAAAAATTAATGTTATGTTCATATGGTTTTGTGGCTTTTTGTTCTTATATAAAAATATCTGTGAACTTTGGTGAATCATTTGCGAAATATTCACGAGACAATGAAGTAGGTAAGCAAATTAACGATAAAGAAAGCCCTTTTATATTTTAGCTTTCCTTGTTGATTGAAGAACCCCATAGCGTGTGTTTTGCGTTAATTTGAGATATATAAGAATTTTGATATATGTATATTTTTAGGTACATCGTAAAATTGTTACTTATTTTCCCTTTTTTACTCATAAATCATTACCTATAAGATTCCTCGATAAAGTAAGCCTTGAATTCAGAATGCACTTTCGAATTTTCATCGAGGGTCATCTAAAATAATCTCGACAAAAACAACATTAATTTAACATACATCGATGATTTTCTACTATTCGTAGATGGTTTCTTTACTCATGACCGTCGGTGTTAGTTACTTATGCAAAGTTATCATCAGAGAGCGATGGAGGAAGGTGAATGACCAAGCGGCCATGACCGTCAACTGGTATTTTATTATTTATGTATGTCGTTACTGACCCGGTTTGGAACAGGATTTTTAGGTTTTTGGGTTCCGTTACAATGACATCTTTAAAATGATTTGTGGTATTGGTAAACACTTTTAAAGTCATTTTTCGAACTTTCCTTTTGTATGATGTCCTGCTATTAATTTTGATTGCAGAATGATGATAAAGAATTTAAGGTTAGTGTTCCAAAATTTGTTGACTTTTAAGATTGAAAAATAAAGTACTTGCTTTTTCTGATGTTGTATTTGTAATAAGACTTCATTTTTTTTGGTGGCACGAATATAAAACAAATTATCTAGTTAGTGTGTCCAAAAAATATTGTTATCTCTTTCGCGCTACTGTCTGCGTATGTCTCTCTATCCTTCTTGACTTAAATTTTTAGACACTAGCCCGGGGCTAAGACAGCTGGGCAAGTGGGCCTTATAGGACTATAACATGATATGAATAGAAAAACTATAGATATAGTTAGTCAAATAAACTCCATCATGAACGTTTAAGTTGCTATGCAAGTAATATTTTGAGAGGATATATTATGGTTTCGTATATAGCTGATGGCCAAGCTGACTCATCTGTGCAGAATGCAGTACTGACCGAATTTCTTCCATCCATATAAAGATCAGGTTTGAAAGTAGGCCAATGAAAGGATGATGAGTGTTAATGGACACCCGTGGCAGGAACTTGAGTAAATAAATTAATGACCCGTTATGATGTTACTTAGCCTACACTGTTTGCAGCGAGGTAACAACAACGTTACATTAATGTATGTGTTTTTTAGCTTATCGTTGTCAAGTTTTGTATTTTTTTGTCTCAGATTGTCATGAGTATGTTTTATGGACTAGTTATTTTTATACGCTTTATATTAGCTTCACTTGTATGTTTGTATGTTTGTAGCCGACTCCTTTGGACGCTATTTTGACCCACTTTAAACGGTCAGATTTCATTCAAATTTTGCACACCTGTCAAAAACCGATGACAATGCAATAATTCGGAAAAAAAGTACAAAATAAATAATAGTTTAAAAAAACTAAAAAACACGCTTTATATAGAAAAGCAAACTAAAAAAATAGAAAATAAATTTTAATAGTGTAAATAAGAAAAAAATGATTTATTTAAAAAAAGCGTGAGGTGCTTCTCATATCTGTCAATGAAGTATTTATAACTATTGACCCATGCACCCCACGATTTTTTTGAAATCAATTTTTTTTTCTTATTTCCACTATTAAAATTTATTTTCAATTTTTTAGTTTGGTTTTCTATATAATGCGTGTTTTTTAGTTTTTTTAAACTATTATTTATTGTTGTCGCCTTTAGGTAACCTCAAATGTTTGTAAAAGTCTCATCAATCTGTGTCTAGTCAGTTCAAATAAAGGGATAAATAAATTATCAACTAGTTAGTTAGTACTCGAGGAATGTTTGCTCCAAATTTCAAATGTTTAGGTCCACTGGCTTAGGCTGTGCGTTGTATCTCAGTCAATAGTAACCGTAATCTATCTATACTTATAATAAAGGAATAAGAAAGAAAAAAACAAAATTAAAAAAAAAATTGCTTAAGCTACTTAAAATAAGTTTCTGAATAAGTTTTTTTTTTAAATCGTATCTGTCTGTTTGTCTGTTTGTATGTATGTTTGTTCGCGCGTCAACTACTGGACCGATTATCATGCGGCTTTCACTGTAGGATAGCTTAGGGTTTGACTTAAAACTGGGGTAAGTGGTATCTTAATTCGATGATTAGATGCTGAACAATCGATAAAAACTATTTGGCGGCTGAACGAATTTTGAAGAATTGTTGTAAATTGTACCTTATAGATACTTTTGGTTCTGGAATAACACGTATTGTCTACTTTTAAATGAAATAAAAACGCGGGCCAATTCGCGGGTGCAGCTAGTACTTATTGTTAGGAAAGATTTGTTTCACTTTTTGTATGTTTGTTTGTAATGGATAAACTCAAAAAGAAAAGAACCGATTTAAAAAAAATGTCAATAGAAAGCTACATTATTAGCGAGTAACTTCGAATGTATATTATTTTTCAATAAGATTATAGATCCCTACGAAAATAGCAATAATGTAACCCAAAGCACAGAATAAATAATAGTACACGCCAAAAGTATCAAAAATTTGCAAAAATGACGATTACTCGCTGTAAAGAACGGAATGACATGTTGCCATGGAAACGAATTAATAAAAAGTCTGTCAAGTACGTGAGTAATAATAACATAATACATTTGTCTATGGTCAAAAAGTACCACAATAGTTGCTGCCAAAGATTTTGAATTACTCTTACTGGAGTTTTTATTTTTTTAGGAGTTACTACGGGTATAAAATGCTAAGAAAAATGCCGCCGTGTGAGCGCTACCCGTGCGAAGCCGGGACGAGTCACTAGTAGGTATATAAGATAACGCTTCTATGAATATCTAGTCTTCTTTGAGAAAAAAGAGTACTCTGCGAACTCCCTAAAGAGTACGTACCTTGCGTTGTTTCTTTCTTTCTAAAATTATTCTGCTGATTTAAAATAAATGTTAAAAAGTTAAGGTAGGCCTGGCCTACCTTAGACGAAAATAGTAAATTTGAGACCATATTGCTATTTCCTGTTGCGCTTGAAAAATCGCGAATACTGTAAGGCAAAACACATAATTTGCACTTGCCATCAGTCTTGGTCAAGTTCTCCTTCTTGCTTCATGCAACTGCATGTTATGTTTATAGTACACAACCGTAACATTCAACTACTTAATTACAACTTGTAAGGTGCGTTGACACTGGGCCCAAGTCAAATGGGTTTTGCGGAATATCTTACACCATAACTTGAAAGATACTGTTCAAGCCTAAAACCCGAATGAAGCTAACATTCTAGAATAATTGATTGTTTTAGTAATTTTAGTACACAAGACTTTTTTAATATGATGGCGGCAGATAAAAAATTGAGACTCAATATCGTGAATATTATGTTGCATTTGGATGTGATTGGCATAGAACTGAAGCGCACGGTAACAATGTTATATTATTATAAATACAAAAAACCCGACTGCGAACAAAACTAACGAACGAGGCTTTAGAATTTTGATTTTGAAATATAAGATGCAGTCGGAGGCATCATGAATTTAATTTCTCCTTTGCCGGGATCAACTAGAACCTGGCGAGCTACTCTTCATGCCTCTGACTGCATCTTATATTTCACAATCAAAAATCTAAAGATTGATTGTCTCATTTTAGTTTGATTCACAGTCTTTTTTTTGTTATTTATAATAATATATTTTTATTTTATAATTTTCAGTTTAAACTTATAAGAATTAATGAGAATGGTTGCTAACCAACTTTAAATCGTTTTTGATCCTAAATGGTCATTCGACACGATAAATGATAGGAAAACATAAAGATGATTTTTAAATACCTATTCAATGATACTTGACATAGTTCATCGACATTCATTTTTTTATTTTTCTCAATATGGCTTCTAGTTGTCGCCATATTGAATTTTGATTAAGGTCAAGGTATTATTTAGTAGCACTTGCAAGATTAAGACAAAGCGATTGACGTATGAATCATCAAAATTGGTCCACGGTTTGGTCTATATAGTGCCACAAAGGAATAGACATATATACATACATTGGCTGATAAACACATTACCGGGCCTTTGCGTTGCGCCGTCTGTTAAAAAGAGAGGCCTATATCCAGCAATGAAATTATTAAGAATTAAAGACTCTGGATGATGATAATGGTGATAATGATGATCATGCTGAATTTCTTATTAATTCCTTAAATTTATGAAATTATTTATACACAATAAAGATACAATTTTAATTATTTTTCGTTAATTTAGGCATATCATTGGTTTAAAATGTGAAGTATTCTGCATAATATTTTGAGCATCAGTTATTGTAAAAACATCAAAATATATCGTTTCCGTGTGTGTTTAGGCAAGCGTATTATAGGACGTCCTGTAGCCAGAGTGACTACCTACGAAAAGTGGCTGGCAGAAAGTGAATGCCTACGTCTAGCAGTGGACAATAATAGCTGATGATGATAGAATGTACAACCACATCCAGCTTGACTGGATAAGAGTGTCCAACTGACTGCCACATTAAGAACAGAGGCGCAACTAGATCATGAAAATGTTAGTAAAAATAAAATAATTTGCATTAAAATCCGTTTTAAAGAGGCTGTCATGAACTTTGGGTGTGTTAGTAAGAAGATTTCATAAAATTCTTAGCATGTTCCTGTATTGTTAATTATTCATTACATATTTTGAAAACTACGCTTTAGCTCGTCACACGAGCTACCGGGAGAGTTGTACGATTATTATGTTAATGATATAACTGGCAAGCGCGTGCGCATCGGCATTCGTTCCCATTCCTACCCGTGTTCTTGTTTTTGTTGGGGACCTGGGCTCACGACTTTCCAACTTGATTGTAGGAAGTTTTAAATTTTGAGGCAAACCTGATATTTAAAATCAGAAATGAAAGAAACATTTTTTGCTTCCGTAGTAGGTTGTTAAAATACGACGACCTTTGATTTAAATATATCAATGCTAAAATTTTACGTACAAATCAGTATCCAGTGGAAAATTGATGAACTCAACCCTCAGATATAATGCTGTTATACAACTTAGTTGTTCGTTTTATGAGCTAGTGTCAGAGTTTGTCTGGCTGCTCGAGGGCCTCTGACATAGGTAAACGACTGCTATTAATAAATTATACTGTTAACAACCGCTTAACGTACTCTCCGAAGCACGGAGCAATGGAAATCCGCACATAACTTCGAAAGTCAATGGTGCGGAGCCGAGGAACGTACCCTGTATCGTTGTATTCTAACGCGGTCCAGTATACCGCTAGGCTATCATCACACATATACAAATAAATAACGAGAATGTAAATGAGTTTAATAAAAGATTGCTAAAAATACAGGAACTATTGAGAATATCTAAGAACAATAATGATAAGATAAGATGGAAGAGAGGACCTAATTCAGTTCCTTGAGTAATCTTCCCTTTCCATACATGATTGTCAATAAAATTGGCTTAAGTTCTATAAGCGTTATATTAAATAATGTTAAGTTTCGGTTATTATGACACAATACTATAATGCTATGTCATGTAAATAAATCATGCTATGTCAATCAAAAGCTTCAGTTTCGTCGTCTTCATATAATTATCTCGTAGGTACCAATATTAGGTAACCAATATTTGAAATCTAACAAATTAACGGTTAAAATGACGCAGTACAACCCAAATCATAGGTACCATTCCTTGCTATAAAAACGAACCTCGAGCAACACTTATACACAATAATAGTCAGCTTTGAACACATGTCAATTTGTGTGCAATACCGTTGGTTCATCGCAGACGGAAACACTTTCCACTTTATGTCACTTTATGCTTGATATCACTCAATTTTATTTATGCAACTATCATACTTGTAACTCCAGTGTTATGAACTAAAATTGAAAAAAAAAACAAAGATTATAACTCCACAAAACTGTAGTGGTAATATTGTAGGTAACCACTTCTCATATCATTTGTCAAATTAATGGTTTGAAAGATTGTATTGACTTGTCTTGCATTGTAAGTAATGAGATCTTTTGCAATTAGTTTGGACAGGGCTGTTATTCAACGCCATAAATTATTATCCATTTTTTTCCTATTATAAAGGGTAACAAAATTATTTGAAGAGCTAAAACATTTATGATTTTGTCAATATGAGCAAACGTACAACAAAGCACGAAAGAGACAATATTTCATTAGCAATATGGCAGTGGAAGGAGGTCGTCACTTTCAAATGTGAAATGTTTTGTAAACTTCTTGAACAAAACAAGTAGGTATGCACAAAGTAAAGATGTATCTCAGTATGATGACACGTCTGCAATAGTTATTATTAATCTCAGTTTAAGATCAAAGGCAAAAGACAGGAAAATTTTAAAGGAATATCCTAGAAATATACCAAATAATCGAGTCTACTATACGCATGTAAGAAAGAGATTAGGAACTTCCAGAAGTTCTCAGAACTCAAAATTTGGAAACGAGAAGTCTTTTAAAACTTTTGAAAAAATTTGGACAAAATACTAATCTGAATCAGAAAATCATTTTCCTTTTAGCACGCTATTTTCTAAATGTATTTAATGTTTGATTTTAAAAAGCTTAGTAATTGAATAACCAAAAAACAACGCTTAACAGAACATTGGCGCCATCAGGATCTTCCATCAAAATTTAAATTTGGCTTTCACTCTCATTAAACCAACTTCATTATAAATAATAGTACCTTTTCTTATACATGTGTCCATCAGACTATTAAGTAATTACGTCACCACAGCTGGGACACGGGCTATCTCTCAGGGAGACAGGATCTTCTCCTGCACATTAACATCAGCTTTTAAACCTACTTGAGTTGAGCTATTTAAAAAAAAAACTAAAATTGTCACGATTCACCAATCCACATATTGTAATGTATTAAATATCAAATGGAAGAGTGGTATATTGTTCTCGAAACACATTTTACCAAAGTGTATAATCTCACTCACCGTCTAATTCACTCCAAAAGGCTTTAAGATTATAACAAATCTATGTCACGTTATTGTCTAAAACTATTAAAGTACCGTTGTAGTCGGTATATTCCGGCCGCGATTGGCACGGTTGGCCATTAGGGAAGACTTTTTGTTCAATAACCGAGTCACCTTTTGAAAGAAGCGCTTGGCGTTGAGTTCAATGCATTGTTTTGAAGAAATGTGGGCCAGATTATGTTTTGAAGAAATGTGGGCCAGATTATGATAGTGAAATTTGAAATTTTGGTGTCAATGTCGAGGTTTTTCTTAATTGTTTTGGAATGATTTAGATGTTTTTTTTAAATTGAGGAAATTTAATTTCGCTGTGTGTTTGTTTTTTTTTATATATATTTTCTCGTGTTGTTTTTATAAGAAGACAATTATATACTTTTAAATATTATGATTTAATCTACTACTTATTTATTTCTAAAACTACATATTTTATCATAGGATTATTATTTATTCCTTTTTTTAATTAGGTTAGATTAGACTATTAACTCATTTAATAACACTTAAGAGGATAGTCGCTTGACGCGATTTTCGCAAAGTAGGTATTTAGTAATGTATTGCTATCTCCACGTCCACCCCCGTTCCCCTATACGAGTGATAGAGAGACTCGCACTTTCCACCCCCTAAATTGTGGTGAAATCTTTGTTATTAGTGTAAAATAGAATCTACGCTTATACGTTTCATTTTTTTAAAGTTTTTTTTTGTATTTGATAAAAGCTTTTTTTTGTGTATCATTGTGTTGTATGTATGTATGTATGTATGTATCACTGTGTCCGTGTGTCAGTCTGTGGCATATAAGCCGTAGCCCCCAAACCAATTTTTATGCGTTTTTTTCTGTTTGAAAACTAATGTGATCTAAATGCTTCTAAGCTATAATGGGAGGGGGGGGGGGGGGGGAGAGAGGTCAGGACTTATAATATAATAGATTTTGAATTAGTGCTTGTTGTTATCTGCTAATAACTTTGAAGTTATTGTTTCATTTTTAAAACGATTCTCTTTTATGCGTAGTTAATTATTGAAACAACTTTATACAGAAAAATATAAAATCGGATATATAAGTGTTGTTCTTTTTGTATAGACAAGGTAGCTATACTCTCTTCTTAACTTGGTTATGTATTTTATATGTGGCAATTTATTAGTATTCTTATAAGTATATATATATATTGATTAAGTATATGTTTGGGTATTTATACTCCAATCAAGTCCGGTCATTCCGATCGCCGGTAATAAAGCACCTATTCATTGATTACCAAACGTGAAATTTATTTAACGTAAGAAACGACGTAAGAGCTGCATAATTTTAATACTACTAAGAACGTAACCGAGTTTTTACTAACTTTTTTGATTCGTATATAACTCTGACAATGTTAGAAGATACAAATGTTATTGGGTTACGAGTCAAGCTTGTCGCTCGCCTGATGGTAAGCGCCATGATTACCCATAACAGTTGCAGTGCCACTCAGAACTTTGGTTGCAAAATCTTGCGCTGCACTGCACTGCGCTCATCACCCTGAGACATTTGTTTCCAACTTCAAGAAAAGGAGGTTGTCAAGTTGATGTGTATGTATATAATATTGTTGAAAATGCGTGATATTCATATGTTAGTCTATATGGGTGTCTAAGCATATGTTCCAAATTTCATGTATATATGTTTATAGTATTGTCAAAAATGCTTTCGTATGTCCACGTATTTCTCGGAAACTACAAGTCAAATTGCAATAATTATTTTTATAAAAGTTTCAGCATATTTCAACTTAGTGAATAGTTCAAAATCGGTTTATTTTCTTCGTGAACGGAATATGTACCTAAATCAATTTCTTAGGCCTAGTTTAACAAAACTAAAAAGTAAGAAATAAAAACTAATTTAGGCCGTTTTTTTTTAATTTAGTTTTTGTTAAGCATCTGGAACACCTTCAAACCGAAACACTGCACACTGCTTCATCCGTCCTTGCATACATAGTATGTACTTACATACATACCAAGTACATTTATAGTACTACAAAGTACTAAAGAAAGTGTCCTTAGGTTTAGTGCTAACGATCTGAAGCAAGCGAAAGTAACCTTCATTCTTGAAACACAACACTGCCTACAGAGATAATAGCTGACACAGAGGGCGCTTTCACAACTGTTAAACTTGTGAATCAGCCTGTTTCGTTTAAAAGCGGATAATAAAGATATAATGGGTGATATTATGCATGCGGATAATGTTTTTTATAGAAAAATAATTGTGATGACACACATTGAAATTTTGGCAGTTTCTCTTGATTAACATAATTAGGTACTTATAGGTTGAGGCATCAAATAGGAATTCTAGTATATTAATATGAAAATATATAGGTATATGGTTAAAGAATATGGATAAAATATATTGAAATGTTGTGGTTCTAATAAGAATTAAAATATTATTGTGTACCTATGTATTCATAATTATAAATCATCGATAGAATTTGATAAACAATTTCATTTTAATCAGTGGTAAAGCTTGGATGCGTGAGACCTAGTCTGGATATTAAATTATAAGAATACTAGCTGTGCCCGCGGCTTTGCCCGCGTGGTCATTCATTAAACGTAACCCACACGTGTTATTCCAGGACCAAAAGTACATTTAGAGCACATTCAAAATTCGTTCAGCCGTCAAATAGGTTTTTATCGATTGCTCGGCATCTAATCATTGGATTAAGATACCAAGTACCTACCCCAGATTTAAGTCAAACCCTAAGCTATCCAACACTGAAAACCACACCGCAATCAGTCCAGTAGTTTTACGAAAAAACATACAGACTTCATACAGAGAGAGAGAGAGACGACAAACATTTTTAGAATTATACCCAAAAAAAGCCGACTACGGCAGCACTTACTTACACGACCATAGTCGAGTTTTAGTTTTGAACTTTTGTCATGTTTATATGTTGATCGGTTTTAGCAATAAGACCGCCCATTGTGTCTATTTTAAAAATATTATCCCTTATATTTGTCCTTTAATTTTGGTCTCTATTGACACCAAAATGAATGAACACTTTATTAAGTGTTTATTATTATTATTATGTTGTTAGGACCCCTGTGAGTGTTTATATGTAGGTACCCAAGTTTGGAACACTGAAAATGTTGATCTACTCTCGTGGTACTCGAAATTGTGGCACTTGTTTCGGACTTTTCAAAGAAAACTAGACTAAGACTAGAACTACCCTCACAAACTAGAACTACCCTCAATCTACCCTTTTTTATAGGAAACTAAATTTTCTACAATTTTGAGCTCAACTTGAACTCTCTGGCTTTGGCTGGCTGTATGTCCATTGCTTGTGGACATACAGCCAGCCAAATATGAGCAACTTGAACTTTGGTCCATTGCTTGTGGACATACAGCCAGCCAAATATGAGCAACTTGAACTCTGGTCCATTGCTTGTGGACATACAGCCAGACAAATATGAGCAACTTGAACTCTGGTCCATTGCTTGTGGACATACAGCCAGCCAAATATGAGCAAATTTTTTCAAAAATATGTGTAATTATCGGGTTGGTAATTTCTAAGATAAGTACTGACAAAACTTTTTTATAGAAAAGTCATGTGAGACGAATTAATTAGCTTTAATTTCATTATATTAGCTTTAAACACCTCATAGTTTCCTGAAAAACTAAAAGTACCCGAAAACGTTTCCATAAAGTAGGTTTTTCGAAAAATCTGTAATAAATGCCAGAATTCAAGCACCAGGGTAGTAGCTCAGTGCAAACTTGGATATAAACTGCTCTCGCTCATACCCATGAGCGAGAGCAGTTACAATATAAAGGAACTACTTACATTACATTGATACATTGCGATGTTTGATGGTTTTAATGTCTGGTATTATTCATATTATAGACCTTAGTTTTAATTGAAAACATTATTTGGTAAATACTTAATTTTACTTTCTCTCTAATAAAATCACCAAACACTAATAAATATAATAGAATTTTCATGTCGTTTCCAGTTTACATTAAAAAATATGTAATATAACTGCACCTATAGTAAAATTTCATTATAAATTGAGCTTAGTCTTTCCGTGTATAAAACGATGGGTGGGGAATTCGGGGGTTTCACACAACCTATGGCCTTGGATGCACTTGGTTACTGCGCAGACAGTTTTCGATTTAAAATTAATTTCGCGTTTTTTACCCATTCTGAGTGTTTTATTCGTTCAAGGAATATTTTTCCTTTATGGTATAACACCTACGAATATAACACCCAATAAGTACCAATTACCTTAGTAGGATAAATAAAAAACAAACAGACCTATAACATGGACAAAAATTTTGATTTTATTCCGGTTTTCACAAAGATATTCTGGTCACTTTTTCTACTAAACTGTGTTGATATTTTAATGTTATTATATAGATACATTCATGTAATATTTAAATAAAACATAATAACAGGGTGTCATTGATCTTATTTCCAAGATACAACTTTTTTTCCAGAAATACTCCCTGTTTTGCCTTCATCATTTTCTGAAACTTGAAATGGAGTAAAATCTTAGATAGTTTCTAAACTCAGATAAAACGTTAATAGAAAATGTTTACTGATACTAAAACATTGAGGCATATGGTCAATATACAATCATGGACGACTCTACAGTTAGAACAACTTTAGCTTTTCTCTTGTACAATTTCAAGAATTTAGCAGGTGCGTGTAGAGTAGACTCTACCTGCATTGTAGAGCGTAGAGCAAATGGAGAGCACTAATGTACGTTTCTTTATTATTATAAAACTAACGTGGTTTTTATACATTTTAAAAAACAGCAACGGTAGGTACTCACGTATAGCAGTTGAATTATTCCAACCACATCCGGAGAGTGCTGTTTTTTTACCTTTCTTTCCTAAGTCATTATTTTGACTTAGCTGCTACTTGAGGAAAACCAAGCAAAACTGATTTAATTTAAAACGGGGAAAGTTTGAATATTATTAATATGGAACTATGAGTATACATTGTACTATTATCTTTGCTATGATAGTACCTGATGTGGATAGACAGACAGATACTCATAAACTATTAAACTAAATAGGGTTAAATATTTGGTTTAATCATATATTTTTAAGCCAGTTGTGTTATAATGCCTTTTGGACAGTTTTTATCATTCATGTATGTTTGTATGTATGTGAGTTTTTTTATTCCACCATAACTTTTAAATCGTTAGAATCCTAACACCATCCCGTTAAGTATATAAATAAATTCATATCTAGTCTTAAAGTTTTATTATTTCATTAAAATTAAGAAACTTTCCAGAAATTGGGGCGCATGCACAGATAATATTTTTTCAATTAATTTTTATCTTATAGTCAGTAAATAACTTATTTTTTTCAATTTGTCTATAATTTAGGGTTTCTTTTTTATAATCGTATTTTAAATACTTTAAACAAACCCTAACTTTAAATATTAAATCCAAGATTCAGACCATATTTTTAATTTCATTACATTTTAAACTTATTTGCGGTTTTCCATCATCGCTCCGTTCTTCGGAGGCTGTCGGTCCCGGCTGTCATAGATTGGTGGTGGTGATTGGGCTCTGGTGTCACAGCCTGACAAACTCTGACACCAGAGGACAGCACTGCCTCATGTACGATAAACAAACAATATTTACTTTTTTTTATTAATAAAAACTTTTTTTTTACTTACCGTTATCTAAAGACACTACCACTGCACGTGAGAGATACGCACGCACGATCTCTATAAGACGTACCGACCGACTGACAAGCCACTAAGGTAACGGTGCTGTGTGCCACTTCCTTAACTGTGCTTGGGCTAAGCTGAATAACAGTGCGACAGTAACTGGAACCAGTTGCCTGGTTGTTTCCTACTTTCCTGGCACTAATCCGTATCCCTACTGATATTTATTTATTTACTAGCTGCGCTCCGCGGCTTTATCCGAATGGATTGTGATGATGAAAAGTAGCCTATGTGTAAATCTAGGATATAAGCTATCCTGGTACCGAATTTCATCCAAATCCATTCAGCCGTTTGAGCGTTAAGGAGTAACAAACATACACACACACACACACACACACACACACACACACACACACACACACACACACACACACACACACTCACACACAACACACACACCCTCACACACACTTCTAAAGATAAATGATAGATGGTGCTAATCTGTTTTTTATGCATTTTATGACGTCTTATATGGAAATCTGCATCGCGCATACAAAGTTTTCCGCTCGATTAGGGATTCTGTTATAATATTAGATTACAGTTTTAAATTTAGATTCATGACTTGTAAATCTCATGTGACAGGGTACTTAACATTTAAATATTTTTTTATTTTTTTTTTTTTTTTTTTTTTTTTTTTTTTTTATAAGGGCAGCATTGAATGTTACCAAAGAACATGTGAAAATGTCATGAATGAAAATGTTCAACGTAATGTCTATTCAATAGCCGGAAAGACCGAGTAAATTAGAAAAGAAAAGAAGATAGATTATATAAAAGTGGAGTACGTCTGTTTTGCTTTCGCACTAGTTAACAGAACGATTGTATTGGTCGTTTCACACTTCAGGAATTAACTATATTTACTTTTATTCAGGAAAATATATCCGGGGGAAAACGAGTAAGCATTTAATATAGTTTTATAACAAGATACAGCCGCAGTGCCTAGTAATGAAGTATTAACAGTGTTTATTTAAAATACAACATTAAATGATAATAATCTATATTTATTATAAAGCAGTAACGTCTGAAGAGTTTGTACATAGAAGACAATTAAAAAGTCTAGTTTACTTTAAATACTACTATATGTATAGCTACTCAACAGGAGAACATAACATTTTAAAAGATGCTGTCTGTCTGTCTGTCTATTTGTTTGTCTGTTTTTTTAATCGCGCATCACTTAAAAACTACTAGGCCGATTGCGATGCGATTTTCAATGCTGGATATGTTTAGGGTTTGACAAAAAAACTGGTGTACACAATCCGATGTAGAAGTCGAGTAATCGATAATAAACCATTTGACGTCTGAACGAAGTTGGATAATATTGGAACGTTTGGTTCTGGAATAATACCTATATAAGATCCCTAGTATACCAGAAAAATTAGAACGCGGGCTAAGCCGCGGGCACAGCTAGTATCTAATAATGGATTCTATGGATGTGAAAACATAAGCGAGGGTGAAGTAATTGCGAATATCTTTATCTATATGAGAAATAATATAGACGCTTCATCATTATCAGACCGAAAACGATCACATGGGCCCCATGATAGGGGGAGTATTGACATAGCCACCACGCTTGGCAGGCTTGGTGATCTCAGTAGATGTTGATAACCGACAAACGACAACCGTTGGTGTAGACGATGTCTAGAGTGGAGACCGCGTTTAAGCAAACGTTGTAAAGTCCGCCCGTCGGCGAGGTGGAGTGACGATTTGTGAAAAGCGGCAGGCAGTAACTGGATGAGAATAGCCGAACATTGGGCTCATTGGCTTTCACTAGGAGAAGCCTACGTCCAGCAGTGGACGAATATAGGCCGCGGGATGTGCAGGGGTGGATAACTTAATTATTGAGCCAGACCCATACGGTGATGGTCTTTGTCTTTGTATCTACTTCCTAACAGCGTTACTTTACTTTAAGTACTTATACATCCAGTGAAATGAGCAAGTGAACTTGAGTCAGTCTCTGGAACGTGCATTATTGTCTACAGCACTTGACATAGTGTTCCGTTTCGATCCGACTTTGTTTAGGGAAAAACAGGTGCATTTTAATATTATGAATTATTCAGGAAATTGTTCTATGAAAAAACCTAGTAGGTAGTATAGAGAAGATTCTGCAACAAAATACTACAATGTTACCTGTCTGCCTGCTTATTTTAAAACAACTATATAAAGAAAACTGGAACTAATTCTATAGCACAATTTTACAATCTTACTTAGATTCCTGCTTATTTTAAAATATCTAGATACCTAATTGAAATAAGCAAGTAGCTAAATCCAAATGAAATAACAGTTTCATTAAGTTAGGTAATTGTTTGTTAATAAAATTCGTAAGATGCTCAAATGGGAAATATGTTAAAATTATAAGCTCGATCACAGAATTAATAATAGTGCTTTCAATTCACAATGGTACAAACAATAATTATTTATATTTATTTAAAATGCCGCCATCTAGCAACATAGTGTTGAACTAGTAAAGGCTACCAAACCAAATACAAATCGTTTTACTTTCACTACCAACTCACTTACTGGGTGCCAACAAAGCTTCTGCAGAAGCTCAACAGATGGCGATATACTTCAAAATGTCATGGAAGTTGCAAAATTGAAGTTAATCTATAAAGTACCGGCCATTTTTACCTGAGTACGGCGAAGCAAGGTAAGAGTAATGAGTTTTAACAGTCTATGTCAGTCTATGTATGTCTATTTTCAACTTGATGAATAAATAAACAAATACATACCAATTTATAAAAGTGAAACGTTGTCTGTTTGTTTGTTTGTTTGTTTCTTTGTTTGTTTGTTTGTTTGTTTGTTTGGCTTTCACGCGATAACGGCTGGACAGATGTTGATGAAATTTGGAGTAGAGATAGTTTAAAACATTGGACACTTTAAATCCCGGAAAATAGTAAGTTTAAACTGGAACATGTTGTTTACTCGCTGTAAGGAACTTCGAGAGGATTGCTGCTATACCTACTTTTGCATTGGTTTTTAATATCCTAGAAGAAAATAGGATGCTTTTTTTCGCGATAAACAGTAGTCCGCGCGGACGAAGTCGCAGGCGGGAATGCTAGTAATAAATAAATCTGGGTATGTGGATGTTCCACCATAGTGTAGCCTCTATTGGTCCGATTTTGACAAATGAGGTATCAACTGATTCTTCTTCAGGAAAAAAAAATACGGTTAAGTTAAAGGATGGGTTATGTGTTCAAACTAAAAAGTTGGTTCTATTTTTATAACGAGGTATCAATCGATTCGTCTCCATTTATAGTATCATAGACATATTTTTTTTACCCAAGTACAGCGAAGCAAGGGAAGGATTATGAGGTCAAACAAAAAGTTTGGTCCGATTTTAACAAGCGAGGTATCAATCGAGTCGTCTTTATCGCAAGAGTGTCGCTATTTTTACCTGACCATAGTCAGGTTTTAGTTTTTGAACTTATGTCTTATTAATATGGCTAATTCTTCGATCAAATCAGGGCTAATTAAAATAAACAGGTACCTGAATCCACATGAAACAACAGTTTCAGTAAGAAGGGAGGTATATTGTTGGTTAACTGATAACTACACAGCACCGTCATCATTAGCTATATGTATACATACCGACCTTAGCACTTAGTTAATAAAATTCGTAAAATGGTCAAAAGAGAAGTTGGATAAAATTACAACCTCGATGCACGATGGTACAAAAATAACAATTTATATTTATTTATAACATCGCCATCTAGCAACATAGTGTGAAACTTGTACAGGTTACCGAATACAAATCGTTTTACACTAGCTACTCACTGGCTGGGTGCCAAAAAAGCTTCTTGATAAGCTCAACAGATGGCGTTGTACTAGAAAATATCATAAATGCAGCAACATTGAAATTAGCGACGCATCATTATTGTCGAAATAAAATGCCAAAGTTTATTATAAATCAGTCATACGTATTCAGAATAATTGAATTGCCCTAAGACGTAGTAAGTGTAATATCAGTTCACTCTAAAGTTCAACCATTAACGAAAGCGAATAAAATCGAATGAGCGCTTTCCACAACTATCTACTGGATGGATTGGATTTACACCATCACTATTTACACGATTTTTCTTTTTACATATCATAGCTTTTTCTTCAATCGACGTTTATAATGTCGAACAAAAAAAAACGGAAAAATCGAGCTCGTAAGTTTTCATCTAATAGATAAATCGTGGAAATAATGTATCTATCAGATAGATGTATTTTTTGTATATTTTACACGACTTCGGCGAAGCGAAAAGGAGGGTTATGATTTTGACCAGTATGAATGTCCACTGAACTTATTTCTATGATTGGTCCTTTTCAGTCGAAGCTGTTCGATTGTGGAATGCCCTACCTGTAGATATTAGACGCACACTCAACTTACTTTACTCAACGTCTAGTATGTTCAGCTGTTCCCTCACAACTTATAAACTACTCATCATAATTTGACAAATCGTTGGAAGCGTCTTCACCGTCCGTTGGTTATAGGCCATGTGACGTCACATTAAATTGAATATGGCGCCCTCTAGAGGACATAAAGCCGTGAAATAAAAAATAAAAAGTTTCTATGTTATTGTGTTTGGTATCAAATGAAAGGGCTTAATTAGCGCATTTCGAATATATATAATATATATATATATATATCACCCCAAAATAATGTATATAAAAATATAAGTTCATCATGACTTTTAAATAGAGATGAAACGGATAGCCGCTTGACGGCATACCGGATACCGGATATCTGACCAGTCCTTTAGCCGGATAGCTGGATATCTGCCGATTGGCGCTTCGTAACGAGCAAGTTCGCGTAGGTGGCGCACGAGCTATCGAGCGGGCTCGGGTGAATTCAGTACGCCTAGTACGGGTTTGCACATTAAGGAAACGGAAAAAAGTTTAGTGAGCTACCTAAACTAACAGTTTTGGGTGTAATCGGTAGGACGAGTTCATGTTTACAAATGAAGTTCACACGATAAATTTTTTCGAAGAGCTCGATTGAACGAACTTCACACTACATATTTCTATCTCTCTTCCCCGCAAGCAAAAAAAAGAGACAAAATTTACAGTCCACCGTATTGGTGTTTGACATTTTGTTTTTCGTACGTTTTTATCTGTGGTTTTATTGCGAAATAAATGATAATCGATTTACGTTTAATTGATGTGATAAATGGAAAGAACGTATTTTTCTGATTCTTCCGGTACCTTTGGTCTTTAATTTCGTTCAGTATTAACGAAGTTACGGACCAAAGTAATCCAACACAACCTAGTTATTTTATATTGATTTTATGCCTCAACTACGACATCTAGCTTCTATGTGATCTACTTGATTTTTGATAATTACTAGTTGGGAATCCTAATCCTAATCCTAAACTAGGTGTTTGTTTCATCAATTGAGACATATTTGGCGAAATAGAAATGAAGACATCACGACGTGACGTCATCACGACATTTAAATTGTAAAGTAGGTAGATTGGTAGTGTTTCGCACTACAATTCATATTTTTTTATTGGAAGCATTATTGTTGGTACCTAGGTGCTACAAACATACAAAATACAAGTTCAAAATAAGATAAAGTATTTTGGTTGGCTAGATATGAGTAGGTACTTATGTACCTAACTATTAACTTACCGTGGTCTCTAGATGGTCTCTAGAGAGATTCTTTAAGAGTTTCTGAGATTTGTATTTTCCCGCAGAGTATTAAGAGATAGACAAAACCTTTAGTGAGCCCGTGAGCCGATACCGTTGCACAAAGTTAGTGTAACAGATGTGACTGGGTGTAATTAATCTCCGCCTACGTCAATCTCCTGTCGCTCCCCTTCACGACGGTCAGCTCCTATAGCCTCCGAGGTTAACCTCTACGCAAGATACCGTCTCGTTATCATAATAAAATAAAAAATCGCAAGATCTCATGAAGCTCTCACGAAAATTTATCTAACGAGTAACAATACTTCGAAAATGATCGAATTCGTCAAAGTTTACTACGACTAACTTGTCAAAGTGGCAAGTCGTACTGCTTAAATGCAAACAATACTCGAAAACTTTATTTCGAATTCGAATACTACCATTTGATAAAACCCGTCCTACCAATTTTAGTTCCTACAACTTTCCGCAAGAGGCGCTGACAGTAAATGTATGGAACTAGGTGAAACTACATATCGTTTTCAAAAACTATAAAAACTTGTACTAGGGGTACAGATCTTTTCGTTCATGAGCGAAGTTAGCAAGTATTTCATGGACTTGTAGGATTGATTCTAAACACGATCACTTGAGGTTATTGCAAACTTTCTATTAATAATATAAAAATAATATATTCGGGACATTTCCACACCAATTATCTAGCCCCAAACTAGTATACCCTGTACTATGGGCACTAGATAAGGGATAAACATACATAGATAAGAATATTACATCCATGACTCGGAAACAAACATATTTTCATATTTATTATACCATACCATATTTATATTACCATATTTTCCATGAAAAATAAAAATTTCGTGATTATATTTTGTTATGTGGATTAAATAAAGTACCTAAATTTAAATTTTCGTACTTTTTTCTGAAATCCGGTATCCGCTACTTGCTAACTATCCGGTATCCGGCCAGATAGTTAGACAATTTAGACTAATTTAGGCCGGATAGGCCGTGTACCGGATAGTTACCGGATATCCGGCTCATCTCTACTTTTAAGTCTACTTAGACCGTAGTCGGGTTTTAGCTTTTGAAATTATATTTTTGTTATTACGTACGTTCTATGGTATTAGTTTGTACTATCATTCATTCTGTGGTATTAGTGGCACTGGCATATCATATCTCCGTAGTAGCTAACGCGACGGCCCGCCCGATGGTGAGTATATCTGCGACTCTCAGGACTAGGTATGGATTATTGACTGTGACCGCAGCTTTGCCCGCGGGGTCATTTCTCCGGGGTAAAAGTACCATAAGTGTTATAAAGTACGTATGAAGTACAGAACATCATATTTAGTTCATCCGTCAGATTTTTAAGAAGTTTTTTAACGATTAATCGAATTCTTCTCAACGAATTGAAATACCATGTACCTACACCAGTTTTTAAGTGAAACCCTATGCTATACAACGTTGAAAACCGCATCGCAATCGATCTAATAGTTTTTACGTGAAGCGCGAAGAGACACGCAGGCGCTTTTTTTCCCTTGTTTTGTAAAATATAACCGGACTACAGCAAAGCAAGGGAAGGGTAATGAGTTTAACAGTATATGTATGTATGTTTGTGGATATGTGGATGTTCCACCATAGCGTCGCCCCTATTGGTTCGATTTTGACAAGCGAGGTGTCATTCAATTTGTCTTCAGGTAGGTATAGAGTGTCATAGGCTATTTTGTTTACCCGACTACTAAAAGGAAAGGCAAAGGAAGAGTTACGTGTTCAATCTAAAAACTTGATCCGATTTTGACAAGTGAGGTATCAATCGATTCGTCTTCATCGCAAGTGTCATAGGCTATTTTTTATACGCTTTATATTAGCTTCACTTGTATGTTTGTATGTTTGTAACCGACTCCTTTGGACGCTATTTTGACCCACTTTAAACGGTCAGATTTCATTCAAATTTTGCACACCTGTCAAATACCGATGACAATGCAATAAATCGAAAAAAAAAGTAGAAAATAAATAATAGTTTAAAAAAACTAAAAAACACGCTTTATATAGAAAACCAAACTAAAAAATAGAAAATAAATTTTAATAGTGTAACTGTAAATAAGAAAAAATGTTTTATTTAAAAAAAAGCGTGGGGTGCTTCTCATATCTGTCAATGTAATATTTATAACTATTGACCCATGCACCCACGATTTTTTTTTCTTATTTACACTATTAAAATTTATTTTTTAGTTTGCTTTTCTATATAAAGCGTGTTTTTTAGTTTGCTTTTCTATATAAAGCGTGTTTTTTAGTATGCTTTTCTATATAAAGCGTGTTTTTTAGTTTGCTTTTCTATATAAAGCGTGTTTTTTCAGTTTGCTTTTCTATATAAAGCGTGTTTTTTAGTTATTTAATTTGTCATAGGTTGAGTTTTTGAACTTAGGTATGTCTTGTTTTAAGCCCGCTAGACTCATTATATTCTACAGACATTGTGATACTTACTGCTTAGTAATATGTATAGAAGATATAGATAGAACTATTTCTTGTCCTGGACTCTTTGAAAATGTTTCAATTTAAAATAAGATGTAGGTACTTACAAAAAAAAAAAAAAAAAAAAAACTTACTCTACTTAGAGACTTGGAACGCCTACTGGTTTGTGTTTGTAACTGAGGAAAGTTCTCAAGTAGAGGTATATTTTTGTGAAACTTTTTTTATTGGAAAGATTAGATCTCTAGTTTGGTTCGATTACCACTTGGTTATGTATTTTTTTGTTGGAAAGATCAGATCTCTAGTTTGGTCCGATTACCACCTGGTTATGTATTTTTTTATTGGAAAGATCAGATCTCTAGTTTGGTCCGATTACCACCTGGTTATGTATTTTTTTATTGGAAAGATCAGATCTCTAGTTTGGTCCGATTACCACCTGGTTATGTAATTTTTTATTGGATAGATCAGATCTCTAGTTTGGTCCGATTACCACCTGGTTATGTATTTTTTTATTGGAAAGATCAGATTTCTAGTTTGGTCCGATTACCACCTGGTTATGTATTTTTTTATTGGAAAGATCAGATCTCTAGTTTGGTCCGATTACCACCTGGTTATGTATTTTTTTATTGGAAAGATCAGATCTCTAGTTTGGTCCGATTACCACCTGGTAATGTATTTTTTTATTGGAAAGATCAGATCTCTAGTTTGGTCCGATTACCACCTGGTTATGTATTTTTTAGTAATAATCAAGATTTGCATTACTTTTGGATTTCTGAACCGATATATGTGATTATTTTTTGGATTCAGAGATTTTTAGGAAACTCATTCGAAGTCGATTTTATAATTAAACGAAATATTTTAGTAACTGAAGATCCTATTTTCTTGAAGTTGCTTTTGTTTAGCGACAGACTGTTAGAATCGTGACACACCCTATCAGATGCCATCATCTACTACAAACTGAAATGTACTGTGTTTTCAAGGCGGTGGAGTTCAATGTTAATTTAGAACAAATAATAATTTAGAAACAAGTTATTGTACGTGGTTTATTGAACAAAGTATGTGTTTAAACAGAAAGTCACTTTGCGATAGAGATGATACAGAATGTAGGTCAAAACGTGGAAAAGTTAATGTTAACCTAAACCTTTTTAAAAGCTTTTATTTAACTTGCAGTGTTTGTATATGTCGTCTGCTAAATATATAATCAAGAAATGCCAGCGTTTCGTGATCTGCCCAGGAAGAACTTGATCGGCCCAGTTCAACAAAAACAATTAAAAAAATGTAAATGTATATATATATATATATATAGTTCTTAGTTTCACCGTGACATGGCTACTGCATATTTTTTTTTTATTGTTTTTGTTGAATCTGTTTCCACATTATCCATTTTACCATAGAGAAAAAAAAATGAAGAATATGGGTATATATAAACATATTCTTCATATTTTTTTTATATATGAAGAATATATATAGTTCTTAGTTTCACCGTGACATGGCTACTGCATATTTTTTTTTATATATTTATATATATAGTTCTTAGTTTCACCGTGACATGGCTACTGCATATATTTTTTTTTTATTGTTTTTGTTCAATCTGTCTCCACATTCTCCATTTTATCATAGAGAAATATTATGACTGTAAATACCTACTACATTCTCATGTAGAACCACTTGGATTCTACCGTGTGGGTCTTGTTTAGTAATAGGTCCACCCCGTTTCATTTCGCGGGTGTTTTGAGAACCAGCAAGGGAATTCAGGAAATGGATAGCAGCTTTTATCCTTTGTATCAATATCTGCGATCACTGATACGTCTGCCAAGCGTGGTGATAGCGGAAAACCCCCCTTTTATGGGGGTGGACTATGTTCAACAGTGGATGCCTGAGATGAACCTTCAACCACTATGCTATTAGCACTGGCTATTAATGTAAGTGATGGCTCATTATGTCACAGAGGCCCGTGACTGAGAGACTCTAATAAAAGGCTTAATCTTAGTTCCTACGTTCGTGAGCGAACTTTTTTGTTTATGTTTTCTTATAATCAGATTGAGAGAAGGGCTTATGCTAGCTCTTCACTCTCGTCATCGATAAATCATTATAATTTATCTATGCTCTCATGGAGGCCACGTGAGGCAAGGTCCCACGAAGTAAGGCGACGCGAGCAAGTATCCTTCCGCAATCTCGCCTTTGCTCACTTGCTCAATTGTCAGTGATTGGATTAATTTCTTCTCTCTTGTTTGTTTGTCGTATGAGGTAGTGCTGGCCTCTGATGTCAGAGTTTGTCAAGCCGCCCGAGGGCCTCTGACATGGCTTAACGACTGCTATTAATCAATAACAGCCGGGACCGACAGCTTAACGTGCCCTCCGAAGCACGGAGCGATGGAAAACCGCACATAACTTAGAAAAGTCATTGGTGCGGAGCCTAGGTTTAGAACCCGGTATCGTTGGATTCTAAATTGCACTATAGAACCATTAGGCCACCATCGCTCTTCTCTCTAAGTAATATATGATTACGTAGATGGTAGGTTCGATGGGAAAACAAGGGGGAAAAGGTTCACATATGGCGACCGCGAACATGCAAGCGAAGTGTAAGACCGTCCACACGATGGACCTACGACATTGTAGCCATCGCAGGAAGTCGGTGGATGGAGGTGGCACAAGATCACTCGTCATGGCACTCTTTGGGGGAGGCTTATGTTCAGCAGTGGACTTCTAAAGGCTGACGTGACGACGATGATGATGATGATGATGATAAGTATTTTCAGATTCCATTTCAATTTGATTATAGATATTAGGCTCATTCTCGTTACAATTTATTTTTATCTTCTCTAAATTGAAGTAGGTCTAGTCCAGTGTGTGTAAGAGTGGAAACGCTGCGTCTTCCCCTCTCTTCGCACCTCGCGTCTTTTGACTCGCGTCAAAACTCCGAGACCGAGCAAGCGAGGTGAGGCGAGGCGAGAGTGAAGATCAAGCATTATTAGTTACTTAATCCGTCTTCAGTTTTTGCTTGTTCGACGTAAACAAGGCCCTTTTTGTCAAAACCTTAACCAGAGTTTTATTTGTATCCAAAAAAGCTATCGAAGAAAGCGTCAGACGACAGCAGCAAAAAATAAAGTTAAGCCGAATGTTTTTATCATAACAAATCAGTGGTTATAGAACAGTAACGCAATTTACAAATAAGTCTAAGTGTAACTATTGTGTAGATTATATTACTAGCTTATATTTTTAGTTTCACGTAAAGTTAGTTTTAGTGCGTTTTAGTTCAAATCTTGCAAACTAAACTAACGATCGACTTCACTTGACCCATCAAGTTGAAATTTTGTAACATATTATAGAGACCCGATGACATGATGATGATAATGATACCTTTGATTTGAAGTCGCAGTCAGGATTGACAGTACACCATGGTTATCTTAGCACACTAATATTATAACGGAAACACTAATATTTTCACATACATTTTTCCTACTTCACACTGAAAAACAGCTAATGAACTTTGGTATAATAGATACTTTAGGTCCTGGAATAACCAGGGCCCCTTTCATCATCATCATCGTCCATTATCATTCATCGTCCACGAGGGCACGGGTAAAACCATGGGCGCAGCTAGTTAGGTGTAGGTAAGTTAACACTTAGCTCAGCTCGCCGCGCTGACATAAAGTTTGAATTCTAGATTATGTACCTTTTCTATCGTTTTTTTAATTCTTTTTTTCCCCTTCCGAGTTGACGATCTAGTCGATTTTGTTATAAGTGACAGTCGTAAAAGTAAAAGAAGTAATTTAAAGTCAAATATACAAAAACATTGTTGACTTGACATTGGCGAAATTGCTAGTAGGCCAGTGCCTCCGCAGAAGCCATCCAAAAAAAAAGAAGAAGAAGAAGACTTTACGTTAAAATTATATGTTATGCCTATAGGTTATATACGAGCTGTAAATTAATTATAATTGTTGTGTTTTTCTTGGGTCAGATTATGTTCTCCTTATCGCTAATCATAGTTCACACAACCACCACACTAATCATAGTTCACACAACCACCACACTAATCATAGTTCACACAACCACCACACTAAAAAGGAGGAAATGTAATAATAATAAAACTTACCAGGTATCTTCATTTGCCCCACTCACGCCTTCCTCAAGTGTCTTCAATAGATGCCCTGTCGTCTAATCCAGTCCATCTGTATTCGAACCACTTTCCTTAATGCCGTAACATATTCAGTCACGGAAACAACCATTGCTTCAGTAAAAGCATTTTTTTTCTTCATCAAATTATAATGTCTCCATTACCGAATCATTTTTTGTCTAACCATAGCAAAGGTTACGCCGTTACAAAATTACACTACCAATCACGGTTTTTGACGGTTCGACTTTATAGTCTTCAGGTTTAGTTTCAAAATCCAGTGTTATAACTTATTTAACTGTGAATGTAAGTTTGTGATCACCAGTAGATGTTGCTATAGTATCATCGAAGATGACTTTTGCTTTCTTTCCGACAACCATATAGCATCGAAATGATTACATCCAATAGCTATTTGATGCTCTATTACTCAACATTTCCTTATGGAGATTGCGTCGTTATTACTCTGATGCTACTTATTAATACAAAAAAGAACAAAGCGATTGTAAGGTCTTGCTGTTTTTGAAGTAATGTATCAATTTTGCAACATCTACCCGGCTTGTGCAAATTACTTGCTAATGATGATGTAAATTAAATGTTATTGACTTTAAATTCTCGTTCAATGTTTTAATTGATTTAGTTATTAATAGTTTTCGTTGCATTTAATACCAATAAATTTCTGTTTTCATTTTCATTTCTTATTATCGTTCTCATTTAATGAACCATTCAATTATTTTATCTGTTCCGTTATATCAGTTTCAATTTCTCTTACAGTCATTCTATCAATTGGCATCTTTCTTCTTCATGGAGAATTTTAATTAGCATCGTTATCGGTACATCATTTCCAAGGCGTTATAACATAATAATAATATGTAGAAAGGCAACGATGAATGTCTAGTAATTTCCTTTGGTGTTCTTAGTCGTTTTGTTATCTTAACGACCATCCGTGATGTATATTACAAGCTGAAAGTAAAAAATGCACATGATTAGTCAGGTTTTTATGCTATTTAAAATGTAAAGAAGTTGTGTTGTAAGCAAGGATTTTTGGGAAAGTTTGTAACAGTTCAATTCAAGAAGTAAAACATTAACATAAACTAATTTACTACCAACGCGAAATTTTATACCGATTCATAATTACTCAACGAAATTATAATTGGTACTTTGTAACTAATAAACAAATTGTACGTAGGTACTTATTTTTATTGGGAAATATTAAATATCAGTTTGGGTTGACATTATAATATATGTCATATTGTCATGTCTTCAATGTTTTTATTTTATTAATTTTTTATGTCATATCATGAAATTAAAAATCAAACATTCAATTTAGAAAAAAGATACTCTCAATAAAAAATTTGTTACTATGTCGGGCCCTGTAAACTACAACTGTAATCTATGTAATGGAATCAAAGTGGGTAACGGAACCCTTGAGTGGGTACTAATAAACCCTTGGAGTTTGGCTAGTCTTATTGATTTATTACTATTTACAATTAGTTAAATGTTTTCAGAAACATGTCCCTGGTTACTAAAAATACTACCAAGATTACGAATTGAAATGGACTGCTTCAAATAATATAATAAGTAACAATTATCACTTTTGTGTGAAGAGAAAACCATGTATGTTCCTTAACAAGACACAAACTGGCCAGTTGATTAATACAACTTGTTTTATTACCACCTCATATAAAATTAAGATTAACGATTGCGAGAAAAACGTGTGTAGAGCAATTTTACTTTCTGTCATTCTATTCTTGGTAAACGTGAGAAACGTAATTTTTTAACTGGAATGAATGTTGCAGGCTGATGGCGTCGAATCTTCTATTGTTGGCAAAATAATATGTGAAGTGAAGGCATCGATGGGAAACAATGGCTCGTTTGGAGAACAATTTATAAAGCTGTTTGGAAGCTCAACATCAGCAATAGCTTATAGGTTTGCGAAAGTTTGGATTGTTATCTAAAGTAAGTATAGGCAATAATCTTAATACGAGTATGATAGAAAATATCTTTCTAGCCTTCAATAACTCTTTCTTAACAGTCAGGAAACTTGTTACATCTGAGTACTATGCAGTCTACGTTATCTTATGAGCATTCCATTCATAATGATCTATAGTGTTTTACTTGGAGACTTTGTTCCATGTTGAAAGCTTAGGTATCAATGGTACACCAGCTTCTAAAACTTCATCTAATGAATCATTAAATTAATAATTAAAATGGCTACAAAATAGGATTTGTTAGTTAAAAGACCATCAGCGACTTATCTTTCTAAAATTGATACTTATCCAAGACTAATTGAACTGACGGAACAATGTGTAAGTAGGCAAATTTGTAAGCATTTAATTTCGTCAAAATCAAACTAACCAATAAGAGCTGGTAATTACCCAATAGAACTGAATTCAATCAAAATAACATATAACATGAATGGATACTTTAGATAAGGCTATCTAAAGTATCCATTCATCCTATCAATGTTTCTAAACAACCAAGATTCAGTACGTCGTGACTGTCTCAGCTCACTTTTGATTTCTTAAATGATTATCTCCAACCTGGATTCTACGTAAGTCGTGCGTAAAACGTCCTCAATGTATACCCAATTTGTAACATGAGACGATTATAAATACAACGAAGAAAGTAATAAGTATATTTGCAAAACATGAGTAAAAATTTGGTGAGGAGAAATGACATTGTGATTGTTTTCTTAACGAGCTGTTTAAACATTTGATACCTATTTAAATGAGAGCTTGGCCCGGTTCTAGCACTTTTAGCAATTATCTATCATTTTTGAACGTTTGTATCTTGTTTTATAACTAACACAGAACTATGACATTGGTATCACATCAAAATTTAACATATTATCTCGTACATTGTAAACACAGAAACATGATTAGTATGAATTCACTCGATAGAAAATAAAATCAAAAGTAACACTACTTTATGCTTAGAACATGGATTGGAAAGAGACCCCGTCACTAAATGATATCAAAGATATGTCAAGAGAAATAACTTATTATGATTGAGAAAATGGCTAGACACTTTTTAATTCAAAGCTTTAGTTTTCCTACAAATAAATAAAAACCTTAAATTTTACTCCTGATATGTATCATCTTTCCCGCTCTACTTGATCATGGATGAGAGGGACATAAAATTCACTGACAACCGGCCGTATGTAGCTGTGACTTTAGTTAGATAAAAACTCTTCCATACAGCTTTAAATTGCGTTTTTTTTTTTGTGGAATCCCCCTTTTTCTGTAGTTTTCTATCGTACCTTTTACTTGACAAAAATGACAAAAATGACTTTAGAAATATCGAATATATACAAGTAATCAAAGCTAGGCAAAAACATTACTTATTTTTTCAATCAGCATGATACAATTTTGTTTTATAAAATGATTGTGTTTCATCAATAGCTTGCATTGGATTTTACCTTGTAAAAGCTTCAGTGAAATTAAATAGCACAGATTCTCAGCACTATAAGTGGGTTAAGCTTATTTAACAGAATTTATGCACGCTGCAGGCAATGCAGTGGCCTAGAAATGGGAAGCTTTCTAAGGACAACAATGGATTGTATTGTAAACAAATTATGTTATCATACCGATGCTTGTAAATGCAGTTCTGTGGTCGTTGCAAATACCTTAAAAGTTATAAGATTGTTAATAACCCACTCATTGTGTAGAAGTACTTAAATGTTAATGATAGGCTTTTCAGGGATATTAGATACTCTAGCTAGGCGAATGAATCAACATTGATACTTATCTAAACTATTATTATTAAACTAATCCTAGACTTTGCATGTCAATCTAAATTTATACATAACATTTTTAATCGTTTTGGGTTACAATGTTTTTTAAATAATATGTATTGAAATCGTAACTGCGTCTGCTTATATCGCACGTTCGGATTTCGCTGACCCTTACGTGTCAAGCAATTTCTTCATCGATTAAAATACAATTGATTGACGTAAACAAGCCATCTGAAGACGGGTGAAAACTTAACTTCTTTAGTGAAATCTTACATTAATCCAAATTTTCTTTCTCGATTCAGCTCAAGATTTCCATACATAATTATCAACGAGCTATCTAACCCAAATCTGAATATCATCTACACAGTTCGTTAGACACTATAATTTAAAATAACCGCTTAATAATGATTCCGCTGTATTTTCTACTATTATCTGAGGGGAAATTAATATTAGATGATTGTCTACCATTATACAAGGAGAATTAATGATTAATGGAGAAATCATAAATGTAAACACTGTTTTATTATTTCAATAGTACCAATCATGTCATATAGTTATGATCTAGCTAGAATTTATATTATTATAGGCCCAAGTAGAGCTAATTTATTTCAAAATCTGTTTGGATAACAGGTAATGGTTCTCGTTCCAAAATATTGGATGACAGAGTGACAAAAATGGACAGGATGATAGTCATCTACACTTATATTATAAAGAGTTGTTTGTTTTGTAAATTGCAATAATGTAACGCGAGATATCAGAAATTTGGCTATAAAAGTCATTATTTGGCGTGTGCTGCGAAAACTATTGATGATATATAAAATAATGTACTACTTACATGTTTATAGTACTGTACAAAAAAGTCCACAAGGCTTTATGTCTATTATAAAGTCACAATAACAGTTTTTGTTCAAATTAGTCAATAAAATGTATCTTTCCCTACCCGTGCGAAGCTCGTAATAAATTATAATGGGAAATTGAATCAATGATACCATCGATCTGATCGATACTGGGAATCAGTGGGAATATACCTACTATGACACTTAATTGATTAAAATCTATAAAAACCGATGATGTCTCAGGTCAACGAGAGTTGTGTGTTGGAAAAGTTTTTTTACGAGCAGGCGTGAAGGGTCATATTAAATCGGAGAACGGAATCAAATAATATGAAATACATTTGCGGCCAGGCAGGCTTATTACGGAAAACGATAAAACAGCAAGTTTACCCGCAGGGCAAGTAATAAGACGGTTTGTCATTGGTTTCATGTGAGTGAATTAGATCGTAATCTCATAATAGCAGCAATTCCAAGTAAACAATTACCGCGCCACACTTTGCCGCCCTGCTCTACATCGTGCATTACTCTTGTTAAGGTTTATTTTTATAATTTTT
This sequence comes from Alsophila aescularia, assembly GCA_946251855.1. Classification (NCBI taxonomy): domain Eukaryota; kingdom Metazoa; phylum Arthropoda; class Insecta; order Lepidoptera; family Geometridae; genus Alsophila; species Alsophila aescularia. Next base: position 57,526,125 of record OX276381.1, read on the forward strand.
TGTAGTCTTAGCCTTTATTGCTATGTGTTAGAAACATAAAATTTAAACGCTATATATACATACTTTATTTTGTTTAGTTGCAAGCACACTGCGATCTTTAATTTGAACCATTTTCAAAAAGGATCTATTATTATTTTCTGAAAATAGTACCATACATTCTAAAATATAATTCATTATAATATTTCTGTGAATGTTTTTTAACATAAACATCGCAAAATTTAAATATCCTTGTGGCAAAATCATATGATGCACACAAACTAAATAATTGTAGGTAAGTACTTACTTAAGCAATATTCGGGTTTTTTAATAATAATAAACAAGATTTAACTCAAAATGTTCGTAAAAGGAAAGAGAAATAAAAATCAAAGTACTCACTAATAACACAATTCCAAAACGAACCTCGATGTCAACCAGTAATCCTTTTCAAAATATTTCAAATCGCACACAAGAATTGTCACAATGGTGAGACAACGACTGCTCAGTGTCCTTCGTGGTAAAGCAATGCTCAAACCGTCAGCTAAAGATTGTACACCACAAGCTCTAATTTGCAAGTAAAAAGCGATTGTATGTAGTTACTGTTGTGGCTCAGTATTGCTTGGTATTGGCCCATGTGGTTTATGCATGGTAAAAGTGAAGAAAAACTTTGTTTTGCTATTTGCTTCGGTAATTTCGTTGTTTGGCTTTGTCCTTTGGTTTGCGGGAGTTAATATGAAACATTGATTTGAATCCAATTATGATTTCAAATAAAATTGTATTACTTACTTTGCCAGATCTTTGCTCAGACAGACAGAAAAAAACTTTTCCAAACTTGTCCGCCTTACTTAAGTTAATTTTTAAAATCCCTGACGCTAAAAGAAGGATTGTTAGAAGTTTGAAGCCTGTGGCATTGCAATAGCTCCCAAAGGGATTTGCTGATTTCAATTCGGCTTTTTTTAATTAAACGCTGGTTTAGAATAGTTCATGTTTGATGAAAATTACTAGATATGTTTCATGAAAATCTATGATAATGAAACATCCATGCTTACGAATGAAAATCCATCTATAATAATGAAAATCCGTGCTTCGGAGGGCACGTTAAGCTGTCCATCCCGGCTGTTATTGATTAATAGCAGTCGTTAAGCCATGTCAGAGGCCCTCGGGCGGCTTGAAAAACTCTGACATCAGAGGGCAGCACTACCTCACACGACAAGCAAGCATGAAAATCTATTCAGCCATTTAATTTAAGTATATTGCTAAAAACTAACGCACGCTTACTCAGACTTTGGTCATTTTTTCTTTTTGTTTCTATTAAATTGTTAACTAAAATTTATTTATATATAGTTAAAAAAATCTATTAAACACAAACGGGACTTAATCGCGCTGAAAACCTTTTTTTTTGTGTTAAATTAATTAATGTTTTCAGCGCGACTAACTGTGTCCGAATCGCGAAAATTTACTTGAGGAACATGGACCGCTGAGAAATAACACGATCATAGTTCTTTTCAAATAATTGATAAACCTCACGTATTCGCTACGTTAAGTTTGTAAGTAATTACCTGTTTTGTTCCTAATGTACCCCGAGTATGTTGAGTGTTGACGAATATTTCAGTAACATGTATTCTATAGTGATATCTTCTAAAGTTATTCCATGATAAATTTCGGTTTGTCACGACCGCGTGGAAAGTCGAATGAAAGTCTAAGCCTTGTGCGGAGCGATCTGTACACAGGTTAGTCGGTCGCATTGTAATTGAAACCGATCATGAGAGAATTCATGGTGAACTTCATCTATTGTTTCTATATTCTTTACTACTGACTCGCCCCGGCTTCGCACGTCACACCACAAAACGCGGCATTTTTCTTACTTTTAGCATTTTATTCGTCGCAAATTCTAAAAAAAAAACAAAGCGTGATTCAAAATGTTTGGCAGCAACGCTGAAGGTGCTTTTTGACAGACTTGTTATTATTTCGTTTCCGCGGCAACAGTCATTCGGATCCTTACAGCGAGTAATCGACATTTTGATGCAAATTTTTGGTACCTTTAGTTACATTATTGCAGATCTCCAATTTTTTGAAAAATAGTATTCAGCCTATGAAACTCGCTGATAAGGTAGCTTTCTAAAGGTGAAAGAATTTTTTAAATCGGTTCTGTTTTTTTTGTGTAGGTATATCCATTACAAACAAACAAACATACAATAAATCTCTTTATAATATTTGTGTAGATAGATAGTGTAGATGTAGATTGTACACATATCAAATCTATTAAATTCTGTTTAGAATGGTTTGTAGGCGAGTTTAACACTAAGAGCGTTTTTTTCAGCTGACCTTTGAAGAAAGAGAACCAACATGTAGATTTCTGTGTCCTATATGAATTAAGTTAAGTATCATAACAGTTCTATCTGATAAAAGCAGATGGCGAAATCAAAGAAACGGCTTGCCACAGGGTAGTGTTCTGGCACCAACACTGTTCAATATCTACACAAACGACCAACCTAGTACCCCATCCACAGAGAGGTTCATATATGCGGATGACTTAGCACTGGCCTCACAAACACACAGCTTTGAAGAAGCTGAAGAGAAGCTGACGCATGCCCTGGAGGACCTCGGGAAGTATTATGACGCGAATGCCCTAAGGCCCAACCCGTCCAAGACGCAATCCTGTGCCTTCCACTTGCGAAATCGTCAAGCTAATCGCCCTCTTCACATCTCATGGCAGGGTGTTAATATTGAACACTGCTGTACGCCTACCTATCTGGGTGTAACACTAGACCGAACATTAAGTTTTAAAGCTCACTGTCAGAAAACTAAGGCTAAAGTTGGAACTAGGAATAACCTACTACGCCGTATCACATCTACGACATGGGGAGCCTCTCCACAGGTACTCCAAATGTCAGGTCTCTCGCTAAGCTTCTCTGCGGGGGAGTACGCATGCCCAGTGTGGCATCGTCCTGCCCACGTAAGGAAAGTGGACGCTGCGCTCAATGAGACCTGTAGCATTGTGACAGGTTGTCTGAAACCAACTCCTCTGACACTTTTGTACCCTTTATCAGGAATCGCTCCACCCAGTGTCCGCAGAGATTCTACTGCAGCCATTGAGAAATATAAACAAGAAGCGGATAACAGGCATCCAGTACATAATGTTCAACCTTCCCCCAACAGACTTAAAAGCCGACACAGTTTCCTGAGAACAGTAACGCTTGTTGCTACAAGCGAACTAAAAGATGCCCGACTTAACCTGTGGACCACAAGGCATAAACCACCTGATGATTTCATAATACCAATGGAGGGGTTACCACCTGGTTATGAACAACCTTGGTCAGTGTGGAAAACCTAAAACAGACTCCGTACACCGCTTGGACGCTGCAGGAGCAACCTATGCAGGTGGGGCATGATTGACCAGTCAAGAATGCAGTGCGACTGCGGTGCACCCGTGCAAACCATGCCACTTGTAGTAAGCCAGACTTCGTCACTTACTGGTCCAAGTGGATATAAATTTAAATTAAATAAAAAAAAAATGTACTGTCGACACGAAGAAGTAGAAGATAACAGTTCTTTTTACCTATAAGGTAAGGAAGGCATACTTAAGTTCTATTCGAAAAGTACTAGGTTTAGTTCGGCGAGACTTATAATATACTAGATATCAACAACTATACAAATAAACAACGTAGATACTTACAAAAAATGTGCATTTTCAAAAACTTATCAGAGCGAGCATCGTTGAGCCGCATGACCAAAATTCTGGTACTTAGGCAGGTACTTTTTTATCCCCCGGACTCCAAAAGAGAGGAGTGTTATAAGTTGAGGGTGTGTATCATTGTATGTATGTAGACCCGTGTATCTGTCTGTGGCATCTTAGCTCCTAAACGAATGAACCGAATTTAATGCGGAGTTTTCTGTTTGAAAGCTGAGATTATGTGATCATGATGGTTCTTAGCTGTAATGGGAGGAGGGTGGAGGGGGAGTGGGATTGGGGGGCTGAGAATCGTAGGTCCCAAAAGAATGGACTGATTTGGATGCGGTTTTTTTATGTTTGAAAGCTGATGTGATCGAGATGTTTCCTAACTTTTTTTTTTATTTGTTTTTTGTTGTCTGGTTCACTTGGTCTAATTCCGTAGAGGACGTCCAGAAAATATGAAGTATCTACTAGATGTGCCCGCGACTTTGTTGTCTGGTTCACTTGGTCTAATTCCGTAGAGGACGTCCAGAAAATATGAAGTACCTACTAGATGTGCCCGCGACTTTGTTGTCTGGTTCACTTGGTCTAATTCCGTAGAGGACGTCCAGAAAAAATGAAGTATCTACTAGATGTGCCCGCGACTTTGTTGTCTGGTTCACTTGGTCTAATTCCGTAGAGGACGTCCAGAAAATATGAAGTACCTACTAGATGTGCCCGCGACTTTGTTGTCTGGTTCACTTGGTCTAATTCCGTAGAGGACGTCCAGAAAATATGAAGTACCTACTAGATGTGCCCGCGACTTTGTTGTCTGGTTCACTTGGTCTAATTCCGTAGAGGAGTCCAGAAAATATGAAGTATCTACTAGATGTGCCCGCGACTTTGTTGTCTGGTTCACTTGCTCTAATTCCGTAGAGGACGTCCAGAAAATATGAAGTATCTACTAGATGTGCCCGCGACTTTGTTGTCTGGTTCACTTGGTCTAATTCCGTAGAGGACGTCCAGAAAATATGAAGTATCTACTAGATGTGCCCGCGACTTTGTTATCTGGTTCACTTGGTCTAATTCCGTAGAGGACGTCCAGAAAATATGAAGTATCTACTAGATGTGCCCGCGACTTTGTTGTCTGGTTCACTTGGTCTAATTCCGTAGAGGACGTCCAGAAAATATGAAGTACCTACTAGATGTGCCCGCGACTTTGTTGTCTGGTTCACTTGGTCTAATTCCGTAGAGGACGTCCAGAAAATATGAAGTATCTACTAGATGTGCCCGCGACTTTGTTGTCTGGTTCACTTGGTCTAATTCCGTAGAGGACGTCCAGAAAATATGAAGTACCTACTATATGTGCCCGCGACTTTGTTGTCTGGTTCACTTGGTCAAATTCCGTAGAGGACGTCCAGAAAATATGAAGTATCTACTAGATGTGCCCGCGACTTTGTTGTCTGGTTCACTTGGTCTAATTCCGTAGAGGACGTCCAGAAAATATGAAGTATCTACTAGATGTGCCCGCGACTTTGTTGTCTGGTTCACTTGGTCTAATTCCGTAGAGGACGTCCAGAAAATATGAAGTATCTACTAGATGTGCCCGCGACTTTGTTGTCTGGTTCACTTGGTCTAATTCCGTAGAGGACGTCCAGAAAATATGAAGTACCTACTAGATGTGCCCGCGACTTTGTTGTCTGGTTCACTTGGTCTAATTCCGTAGAGGACGTCCAGAAAATATGAAGTACCTACTAGATGTGCCCGCGACTTTGTTGTCTGGTTCACTTGGTCTAATTCCGTAGAGGACATCCAGAAAATATGAAGTACCTACTAGATGTGCCCGCGACTTTGTTGTCTGGTTCACTTGGTCTAATTCCGTAGAGGACGTCCAGAAAATATGAAGTACCTACTAGATGTGCCCGCGACTTTGTCGTCTGGTTCACTTGGTCTAATTCCGTAGAGGACGTCCAGAAAATATGAAGTACCTACTAGATGTGCCCGCGACTTTGTTGTCTGGTTCACTTGGTCTAATTCCGTAGAGGACGTCCAGAAAATATGAAGTACCTACTAGATGTGCCCGCGACTTTGTTGTCTGGTTCACTTGGTCTAATTCTGTAGAGGACGTCCAGAAAATATGAAGTACCTACTAGATGTGCCCGCGACTTTGTTGTCTGGTTCACTTGGTCTAATTCCGTAGAGGACGTCCAGAAAATATGAAGTATCTACTAGATGTGCCCGCGACTTTGTTGTCTGGTTCACTTGGTCTAATTCCGTAGAGGACGTCCAGAAAATATGAAGTACCTACTAGATGTGCCCGCGACTTTGTTGTCTGGTTCACTTGGTCTAATTCCGTAAAGGACGTCCAGAAAATATGAAGTACCTACTAGATGTGCGCGCGACTTTGTTGTCTGGTTCACTTGGTCTAATTCCGTAGAGGACGTCCAGAAAATATGAAGTACCTACTAGATGTGCCCGCGACTTTGTTGTCTGGTTCACTTGGTCTAATTCCGTAGAGGACGTCCAGAAAAAATGAAGTATCTACTAGATGTGCCCGCGACTTTGTTGTCTGGTTCACTTGGTCTAATTCCGTAGAGGACGTCCAGAAAATATGAAGTACCTACTAGATGTGCCCGCGACTTTGTTGTCTGGTTCACTTGGTCTAATTCCGTAGAGGACGTCCAGAAAATATGAAGTACCTACTAGATGTGCCCGCGACTTTGTTGTCTGGTTCACTTGGTCTAATTCCGTAGAGGAGTCCAGAAAATATGAAGTATCTACTAGATGTGCCCGCGACTTTGTTGTCTGGTTCACTTGCTCTAATTCCGTAGAGGACGTCCAGAAAATATGAAGTATCTACTAGATGTGCCCGCGACTTTGTTGTCTGGTTCACTTGGTCTAATTCCGTAGAGGACGTCCAGAAAATATGAAGTATCTACTAGATGTGCCCGCGACTTTGTTATCTGGTTCACTTGGTCTAATTCCGTAGAGGACGTCCAGAAAATATGAAGTATCTACTAGATGTGCCCGCGACTTTGTTGTCTGGTTCACTTGGTCTAATTCCGTAGAGGACGTCCAGAAAATATGAAGTACCTACTAGATGTGCCCGCGACTTTGTTGTCTGGTTCACTTGGTCTAATTCCGTAGAGGACGTCCAGAAAATATGAAGTATCTACTAGATGTGCCCGCGACTTTGTTGTCTGGTTCACTTGGTCTAATTCCGTAGAGGACGTCCAGAAAATATGAAGTACCTACTATATGTGCCCGCGACTTTGTTGTCTGGTTCACTTGGTCTAATTCCGTAGAGGACGTCCAGAAAATATGAAGTATCTACTAGATGTGCCCGCGACTTTGTTGTCTGGTTCACTTGGTCTAATTCCGTAGAGGACGTCCAGAAAATATGAAGTATCTACTAGATGTGCCCGCGACTTTGTTGTCTGGTTCACTTGGTCTAATTCCGTAGAGGACGTCCAGAAAATATGAAGTACCTACTAGATGTGCCCGCGACTTTGTTGTCTGGTTCACTTGGTCTAATTCCGTAGAGGACGTCCAGAAAATATGAAGTACCTACTAGATGTGCCCGCGACTTTGTTGTCTGGTTCACTTGGTCTAATTCCGTAGAGGACGTCCAGAAAATATGAAGTACCTACTAGATGTGCCCGCGACTTTGTTGTCTGGTTCACTTGGTCTAATTCCGTAGAGGACGTCCAGAAAATATGAAGTACCTACTAGATGTGCCCGCGACTTTGTCGTCTGGTTCACTTGGTCTAATTCCGTAGAGGACGTCCAGAAAATATGAAGTACCTACTAGATGTGCCCGCGACTTTGTTGTCTGGTTCACTTGGTCTAATTCCGTAGAGGACGTCCAGAAAATATGAAGTACCTACTAGATGTGCCCGCGACTTTGTTGTCTGGTTCACTTGGTCTAATTCTGTAGAGGACGTCCAGAAAATATGAAGTACCTACTAGATGTGCCCGCGACTTTGTTGTCTGGTTCACTTGGTCTAATTCCGTAGAGGACGTCCAGAAAATATGAAGTATCTACTAGATGTGCCCGCGACTTTGTTGTCTGGTTCACTTGGTCTAATTCCGTAGAGGACGTCCAGAAAATATGAAGTACCTACTAGATGTGCCCGCGACTTTGTTGTCTGGTTCACTTGGTCTAATTCCGTAGAGGACGTCCAGAAAATATGAAGTACCTACTAGATGTGCCCGCGACTTTGTTGTCTGGTTCACTTGGTCTAATTCCGTAGAGGACGTCCAGCAAATATGAAGTACCTACTAGATGTGCCCGCGACTTTGTTGTCTGGTTCACTTGGTCTAATTCCGTAGAGGACGTCCAGAAAATATGAAGTACCTACTAGATGTGCCCGCGACTTTGTTGTCTGGTTCACTTGGTCTAATTCCGTAGAGGACGTCCAGAAAATATGAAGTACCTACTAGATGTGCCCGCGACTTTGTTGTCTGGTTCACTTGGTCTAATTCCGTAGAGGACGTCCAGAAAATATGAAGTACCTACTAGATGTGCCCGCGACAACAGATCGTAGCTTTTACTTAATGTGCGAACGAACATTCAGGGCCCCGATTCTGTCAACTATTGAACCGCGATAACGCAAGTCTATCGCTAGATATTTTTTTTGCGAAATTTTCTCATTTACCGTTTAAAAGTGCTGGAAGTGCTTTTTGTTTTTATTTTTGTTTCTATTTTGCTGTTTTTTATGTTTTGAAAATCTCCCAAAAAATCGCTTCTAGCACTTTTAAATGGTAAATGAGAAAATTTCGCAAACATTTTCTTGCGCTCGACTTGCGTCAATAGTTAACAGCAATAGTTAACAGAATCGGGGCCCTGATAGATAGACAGATGTGATTTATAATAACGTTAATATTCTTGCTCATATTTCTATCGATTGCTCGGCTTTTACCTCATTTTGTATCTGAATCCGATAAATAGAAGCCAAACAATAGATAAAATGACTATTTGACGGCTGAACGAATTTTGATGAAATGTAGTAAATCTATTGAGCTTTATATGTACTTTTGGTCCTGGAATGCCACATAGGCACAGACATAGGTTACTTTTATCACTGATAAATGTTACACGGGCACAGCTATATCTACACCAATATATTAAAGTTAAATGTTGTCTGTTTGTTTATTTGTTTGTTTGGGGAGCTTTCCGATTATAAAGAAACTTTGCAAATAGGTACTGTACAATATAAAGACCAACATAGGATACTTTTTAACCCGGAAAATGGTTAGTTTCCACGAGAAAACATTAAAATGTCGATTACTCGCTGTAAGGAACGATTGCCATGGAAACGAAATAATAACAAGTCTGGAAAAAGCATCAAGAGCGTTGGTGCTATACTTTTGCATTGGTTTTTAATATCCTAGAAGAACATAGGACTCTTTTTTTCGCGATAAACTGTATTCCGCGCGGACGAAGTCACAAGTTATTACAAAGCCCAAATTCAAAAATTTCTCTATCAATCAAACATCCTTGAATTAATTAGGTGTAGACTAATTCCACATGGCGTATCCATCATTGGGTCTTCGTTTCCCAGGTCAAGCGCACTTTGAATACAAAGAATCCACTTTCGGAATTACTTACGTGGTTTTTTAACTTTCACGAAAATAATGTGTTTGACGCATGAATGAGTCCCGTGGGGAATACTTTAATAATCGTAAAAAAATACTTTTATTCAAATAGAATCAAGTTTTGAACTCGGAAAATAATAAATATACTGACTACACAGAGAACTTTCTTAATGGCGCGATTGTTAAATACCGCCATCTGTATATAGATGTAGGAACTATTATTGTCAGTATGATAGCTATTGCCGTTGTGCTACGATTCTGTAAGGCTACGAATAACTTAGCTGTGCCGTTGTCGGCTTACTGTTTTCTTAATTTTTTCAAAGGTGCCTAAATAAGTGGTCCAAAAATTTGTATTTGTTTTGTTTTTTTGCTTATTTCGGTTGGGGTGTACCCTTAGGGGCGCTATGGAAAAATGACTTAGAAAAATTTGAACGAAAAAACACTTAGAAAAATTCAAGAAAAAATTAAATAAAATAAAATTATTCTAAGTGTTTTTTCGTTAAAATTCTAAGTGTTTTTTCGTTAAAATTCTAAGTGTTTTTTCGTTAAAATTCTAAGTGTTTTTTCGTTAAAATTATTCTAAGTCTTTTTCCCATAGAGCCCCTAAGGGTACACTCTGACCCTTATTTCACCCCATATATTTGTTAAATCTATCGACTGTTATCCTTGTAAAATTTTATCTGGCTAGCTTGTCGCGAGGCGGTCCCCGGGTTTGGGTTGCTCCCACTATTCCAGGACACAAACCTCAGTGACACAGAATTACAGGAACTTCCTTCCGCTTGATTCTAGCACACGGCGGGAGCAGACTTGGCAGGCCAGAGTCTGATATCGCCCGGCTCTTGCCTAAAAGAGTTCCGCGCGAAGCCGTTCATCGAGTGCAACGCGATCGGGCGCTGCAACTCAACGATGTTCCTCAAACCAGAGCAGCAGACTTTCAGATTTTTTATATTAGTGTTAGCGAAGGAAGGACGAAAGATATATTTTTTCAATTAAATCAATGAAAACACTAAAGTGGAATGTTTTTCTATTTTTACCAAAAGTCAATATGTCAATGACAGGATATTTGTATTTAGAATGAATAATGAACTATCAAAATGAAAAGAAATGGATTATGAAAGAATTAAGAGATCCAAAAGAGTATTATTATGAAAGAGGTTTTGACCTCTTCGCAAGCTCCAGTGCAAGGCGATGCTCAAGGAGTGTCTGTCTACTTTTGAGATTTACTTGAAAATCATTAATATTTGTGTTCCATAAAATTTAAAAAAAGTTGAAGTGTTTAATCGATATTTGCTTTTAGAAAATAGTTTAGTGCTTACCTATTAAATTATCGGATGTACGATGTTTTTTTGGCGCCATCTATTATTAATATTGTTATATTTTACCAAATTTTAAACTTACCATGCAAGCGGTTATATTTATCTTATTTTGATTACAATGCATAAGTTTTCGTAATTATTTTGCTAAATAGATACTGTTTGTACTTAGTATCTACCTACCCTCCTTTTTATTAAATTATATTTAACTCCAGGGACGCGTTCACTTACTACGTTCGAGGACGCACGGATCACCCGCGCGTACACTCGAAATCGTTCACGGCGTCGTCAGGCGTTCGCCTGGGTCATACGAAAAATAGTAGGGGAGGGGAGGAATAGTATGAAACTGACACTTGACAGTTGTCAGTTGTATGTGGACGTCCAAAGTCGTTCACTAACTCCGGATGATCGAGCGATAATCGCACGGATGATTCGACCGTTGTAAGTGAAAATAGCCCAGGGCACAGACTACATAATAGTACAACCCAGGGTAGTCCTTTATTGTGGCGTGCAATGACAGTATAGCTACGATGTGACAATTATTGTCATTCATTCATTATGAAATGATGATAATATGTATTTTAAGATTTGATACTTTTTCTTATCTATGTATGTTTTTTTTTGTTTTTGTTATACTATCCGTTGTGACGTTACGAAATGGTCCCAGCGGAAGACCAGCACTGGTCGTTTTACCACCAGCAATATGCTGTATGACCTGGGGCCATTTTGCAAATAGTTACATGTAGACGTATTTTAGTTCTAAGGTTATTTTTTTGTGTCTATGTTCTAAACTTATTTTTTTTTGCAAATATTTTTATTTTCTTCTTATTATTTTCTATTAAATAAAAAATTACATTTACGAAAATTTGTTAGGTGTACTTACGGCACAAACGGTAAAAAAAATCTAATGCTGTTTTTGACTTGTTGGAGCAGCGGAACCGAAAAGATCGAATTTGGGCCAGGAACTTCACAACAACTGCTTCTTATACTAGTCCCCAAATAAGGGCATGAACCTCCTAAGGGCATGGGCCTATTGCTCCTGGAGCAAATGATAGACCATGCCTGGTTATCGACATTATAAGCAGAAAATAATACCGTCAACGATATTTAAATTGTATTTTTGGTTCATTATACTCCCGAAAGTACTCCGTTATTTTTATGTACTTATAAAGCAATAAGGACAAAAACGTCTGTACAAAGAAAATAATAAAAAAAAACTTAACGTGAAATTGAAATCTAAATAGGTCTTCGTCATTTTAATAAATAAATGACGTCAAAGATAATCTTCTATATACTTATAATAAAACTGTAACGGGTCCAATTCTGTACATTGATGATATTTTGACATTTTCTTTTGGAGGGTACTCTATATTCGATACTGAAGCCAAAACTGTATTTTTTTCATTTTTGTCTGTCTGTCTGTCTGTCTGTCTGTCTGTCTGTCTGTCTGTCTGTCTGTCTGTCTGTCTGTCTGTCTGTCTGTCTGTCTGTCTGTCTGTCTGTCTGTCTGTATCTTGGCTAGGCATCACGCCGAAACTACTGAATGAGTTTAAATGAAACTTGGTATGATTTGAGTTCATACTACGAGGTAGGACATAGGCTACTTTTCATCCCGAAAAATGAAAGGGTACCCGCAGGATTGGGGTTGAAGGTTATTTAAAAAAACACTTACCACTCTGAAACTACTAGACGGATTTTGATGCAACTTGGCACAGTCATAGTTTATATAATGGGTTAAAATTGAGGATATATTTTATCCCGAAAAAATAAAGGGTTCCTGCGATATAATGTCCCAAATTCTGTAAGTTAAATATATTTTGTAGTTTTTTTTGCGGGCCGTTCTATATTCAATACTAAAGCCAAAACTGTATTTTTTTAGTTTTTGTCTTTCTGTCTGTCTGTCCGTCTGTCTGTCTGCACCTTGGACTTGCATCACGCCGAAAATACTCAATGAATTCAAATAAAATTAGGTATGATTTGAGTTCATCCCGGAAAATTAAAGGGTTCCTGCAGGTTAGGCGTTGAAAGTTATTTAAAAGATCACGTATGACGCTGAAACTACTTGACGGATTTTGTTGAAACTTGGCACAGTCATAGTTTATATAATGGGTTAAGTGGAGGATACTTTTTATCCAGAAAAATAAAGTGTTTCTTCGGGATAATGTCCAAAATTCTGTAAATTGAAGACATATTTTTTTTTGGAGGACGTTCTATGTTCAATACTAAAGTAAACACTGTATTTTTTTATTTTTGTCTGTGTGTCTGTCTGTCCGTCTGTCTGTCTGTACCTTGGCAGTGCACCACGCCGAAAATACTTAATGAATTCAAATGAAATTTGGTATGATTTGAGCTCACACTTCGAGGTAGGTCATTCCATACTATTCATCCCGAAAAAATTAAGTGTTCCGGTAGGATAGGTGTGGAAAATTATTTAAAAGAACACTTAGCACGCTGAAACTATTCAACTGATTTTGATGCAACTTGGCACAGACATAGTTTATAAGATAGGTGAAAGTTATGGATACATTTTGTCCCGAAAAAATAAAGGGTTCCTGTGGGATATGGGTCCAAATTATGTACATTAAAGATATGGTGTTTTTTAGTGTTTCTTTTATTCTATTATGAAGCATAAACTGTAAGTATGTTTTTTTATTTTTGTCTGTAGGTCTGTCAGTCTGTATGTTAGCCGCGCATCACGCCGCCGGAACAGTAGGATAAATTCAAAAGAAACTTTGTATGATTTGAGTTCGTACTACGAAGTAGGACATAGAATACTTTACATATCGAAAAGTTTATGGGTTATTATTTAGGGGTTGAAACTTATTTAAAAGAACACGTACCGCGCTGAAAGTAATGGACGGGTTTTGATGCAACTAGGCACTGTCTTAAGTTAAGACAGTTTATTGGGTTAAAATTGAGGACACTTTTAAATTATAAGTAAAGGGTTTATGCGGGATATGGGTCCAAAGTTATGTTAATATATAAGTAATAAAAAATATTTTTTGGATTGTTGTAATTTTTTTGGATATTCGATACTGAAGCCAAACTATTTTACTTTTTAATTTTGTCTGTCTGTTTGTCCGTATCTTGACCGCGCATCGCACCCAAACTACTAAATGAATTCAAATGAAAAAAATTGCTCTTGGGTGCTTAAAAAAGGTATTAAACAATATTTTTTTGTTAAACGTGTCTTTCTTTCTGTTTGTTTGTTTGTTCATGCATCACGTAAAAACTACGCGACCGATTGCAATGTGGTTTTCATTGCTAGATAGCTTAGGGTTTGATTTAAATCTGGTGTAATTGGTATCTCAATCGGGTGAGTTAGAAGCCGAGCAATTGATAAAGTATTTTTGACGGCTGAAGAAATTTCTTTCAAATGTTGGTATATTGGTCCTGGAATAGGCATATTGGTATATTGGTTTTGTTGATATATTGGTTCAGGGGCTATTTCTGGTACTTTGAACCTAAAGAAAAGAACACGCGTACGAAGCCGCGGGTACAGCTAGTTGTTAATAAGGTACTAACATAAGTAATCTGATCGACCTTTAAGAAATAGTCCTTTATCTTGTCCCTTTGAATTTATAAGCTTAGATTCAATGGTTTCCCTTTTATTTTATTTACCACATTTGTTAGAGAGATTTGATCCTTATGATTGACGCTATCGATTGATGCCATAAAAGTACCTACAGGTGTATTTTTTCGGATTTTAGCAGGTTCGACTCCCGAGTGAGGCAAGCGAGTTTTCATAAATCTTTGAAAGCAGATTGTTTTTTTTTTTAAAATAAAAGAATGTTTCCTTTGAGTAAAATTTGCTATCTCCAGTATTTAGAGTACTTTCCACCCGGGTGAGGCATTCTGTGGGTGAGGTTAAAAAATTCCAGTCTGTATATAGTCCTTATGTACTGTGACCATTTTCAGCAAATAATAATAATTCACTTACAATTATTATTGTGAGCACTGGCTTCTAATTAAGTTACAACGTTAATATTTAAAACATATGTCTACAGTGACCCATGTAACAAAATAAAAGTGACGGTACTTCTTGTCATATTTTTTTCACCCTTACTTACCTAGTGCCCATGTTTTACTTTCTACCCTTAGAGAAACTTCTGGATTCAACCTCCTTGTTTCTATCTATAGCTATACCCAGGTATAGGCATGGTTTCAGATTTCATATATATACTCAACATAAAGCTGCAAGTAACAAAAAGTATGTTCAATGAAGATATATACAAAAAATGCTTTTAGCTACTGAACAAGAATATAAGTATTTTCATGAATCACGTTAATATTACTAGACTAATTTTGATGCGGTTTTCACTGTTAAATAGCATAGGTCCTGACTTAAAAACTTCTGTATTTAGTATATCAGTCCGATTAGTAGAAGTTTAGCAATCGATAAAAACTATTTGCGGTTGAAAAAAACCGCATCAAAATCGGTCCATTCGTTTGGGAGCTACGATTCTCACCCCCCTTTTCTCAACTCCTTCACTCTTCTCAACTCCCCCCCCCCCTTTTCCAACTCCCTCCATATTGCCAAGAACCATCTCGATTACATCAGTTTCCATACATAAAAATAGGCAATAGGCAATAGGCATTTCTTACTGTCGTTGGTATCTATCGTAGACAGATTTTAACGATCTTTGGCCACAGAATACCTAATTTTGGCTCTAGTGCTACGTTTCTTTTGACGCAGCAAATATTGAGCGCCAATGAAAATATTTTTTTCTAAATCGGAAGTCCTAAAAAATCTAGATTTTTGACATAAATTTTGATGAAATTTGGAATAGAGATAGCTAGAATAAAACATAGGATACTTTTTATCCCGGAAAATTGTAAGTTTTCAAAGGAAAACTGGAAAATGTTGTTTACTCGCTGTAAGGATCGGTTGCCATAGAAACGAAATAACAAGTCTGTCAAAAAACTTTAAGAGTATTGGTGCTATACCTACCTACTTTTGCATTGGTTTTTAATATCCTAGAAGACAATCATAGTCCGCGCGGACGAAGTTGCGGGCGCGAAAGCTAGTGAGTTGAATAAATATCAAACGCCGATATGTCCTTGATTAGTGAAGCGGCGATAACAGTGTTTTTATTTGCATGTCTTGACGACGGTTTTCCAAGGCGTTCAGTTTTTTTCTATACATTGGTAATTATTTATCCATGGCAACATTTAAATTGTAACGATTTACTGTTCATCTCCGCGAAAACGATAAAACCAGTTTGAACATATTGGATTTTGCACTAAACCAATGGACGTAATTGATTTTGAAAAAATATATGGCTGTACATATTTGAATTTGATGAAAATGCTATCTAGGGTTGATATTAAGGTATCCATGGGCCTTGCTAACATACATTACTGGTTAGAAGAAAAAAACAATAAATGTTGTTAAGTTTACAAATACACGTTAGTTTAGCAAAGGAAGTTTGAATAGAACAAATTTTGAAGAACTCGACATTTGAAGAACTCGCCAAATCATTGTACAGGTTGGGTCAGCCCTATTAAACCAATTAAAATGAATTAAAACCGCAGTACGACATCAAAATATGATCAGTTTTTTACACAATGTCCGCCATAATCGCAGATTGACTCATTTGATTAGTAGGTTTGGATGTATTGAATTTTGATGTAAAAGTTCCCCAGGACTTACTAGCTATTGAAACGAAACAGAGATTTTAAGCATGATTTTCATATTAAAAACGTGGACTTACTTGAAATTAAAATACATCGCAATATACATAATTAACGTAATTTTAGTATAAAAAATATATTTGTTTTGTGTGAGGTGGACATATTGGCGTTTGATATTTATCAACTCATATGGACTTTACATTTAATATACTATTATATATTATAATTGAAAGGTGCATTAAAAAAAAAGAAGATTTGGTTTGATTATCATCATCATCATCATCAGCCTATGCTTATCTACTGCTGGACGTAGGCTCTTTCACTCTCTCCTTAGAAGTTGCTGTACTAAACTATTGTTTTTTTAACCGAGCGAGCGCGAAGCGCGAGTGCAGCGTCTCCGTTTCAGCTTGGGAAAAAATGCTTTCGTATGTCCGGCGGATGTCCAGCGGATGTCCGATGCAGGTTCGATAAATACATACATACAAACATTAAAAGTTAAATAAATAATATTTCCAAATGACTATTCTTAGATTTTATTAAGTGACATCTCGTGCCTATCACGCGTACTTCTTCAGCAACTACTTTCCATTGAATAGATAAATTCCGCGTACCTAATAGTTCCACCTCTCAACGCTAGATGACGGTAAAACAAAACTTCTCATCGTCCTTGGTTTATAGTTGCGTGAAATTCAAGGTATACGTACACCTATATGTACAAAAAACTAATTAAAAAAAAAAAAAAACTAACTTCATATCGTATAAAACTAATTCAGTCATAGATAATTTATAGACTTCAGTGGGTTTGGGCGTAGACCACAAAAAACTTTCTTTTACGTTTTAAACGATTTGAAGTCGTTTTTTTTAATTCGTTTTTATTTCTTACTTTTTAGTTTCGCTAAAGTAGGCCTAAAGAAATGAAGTAGGTACCTAGTTATTCCGATCGCTAAGAAAAAAGCCTTACTAGAAACAGTTAACAGTCCATATCTTTTAAACTACAGAACCGATTTTGATGAAACTTTAACTATTCCCTAAGTTGAAAGGAATTGAAACTATTTCAAATAAAATTAAAGCAATCGGACTAATAGTTTACAAACATACATACATAAATATTCGAAATTTGGTATATTTGTACATATATTCATATAGACTAACATATAATATTAATATTACGCATAAATTTACAACAATATTACGTATGTATGTGTGTATGTTTATATATGTCAAATCTTGCAAGCTGAATATAACCACTTCCCTTTATCCTACGGAGTTGATCTTTTACATGTTGGTTGTCCAACTTATTTTTTACATGGGTTTGAAGTTGTCCTAAAATATGTTTACCTTGGCAAATATTGCAATTTGGGAAGAACAACTTTGAGAAGGAAGCCAGCATCAGCTGGGTTGGGCAGCATTCGGCAAGCTTCATCAAGTCTTCTCGTCGTCCATACCACAGTGCCTGAAGACAAAACTCATCATATTAATTATTTATCAGTTTTAATGCTACTATACTACTGGGGTATAATAATGCAAGTAGATACTAGACAACTTGCACACTTGCTTGCACATCACCTACTATTTTTTATAATGGTAATGAGCCAGAAACGGAAGTGATATAAATATGAACGTATTCCAAACACCTGATACAACTTTAAATCCATACCAATACATAAAAGTGAAACGTTGTTTGTTTATTTGTTTGGAGAACTCTCACGTGATAACGGCTGGACGGATTTCGATGAAATGTGGTATGAAGATAGTTTATACCCTGGAATAAAACATAGGATTTTATATCCCGGAAAATTGTAAGTTTTCACGGAAAAACTGATAAATGTTGATTAACCGCTGTAAGGAACGGTTGCCATGGAAACGAAATAACAAGTCTGTCAAAATACACGAAGAGCATTGGTGCTATACCTACTTTTGCATTGGTTTTTAATATCCTAGAAGAACATAGGATGCTTTTTTCGCGATAAACAGTAGTCCGCGCGGGCGAAGTCGCGGGCGGGAAAGCTATTATTAAGATAAGTACCTGACCTCCTACATAATTTTTTCTTCAGTCATTTACATAAAAGTTATCAACTTTTGAACTCAATTTCCATATTTACGGCGAGGACTTTTAATAACCTACAGATTGTTCAACCCCATTTCAACCCCTTTCAGATTTGTTAGACCGATACTTTATTGCATATTTCAGAAGAAGGTACTTAGAGCCCCCGATATTTTTCCATCAAACCATTTTAAAGAATTCTTTGTGAAATTCCTGTCCTTAATATTGGGAAGAAAAATAAGGTTTGTTTATTGAAATTGTTTTCAGTTTTAACATTGTCTACTGTGCGCCTGCCAAAATCGTTATGTGCTTTTTAATGGGTTGTATTCGCTTGATTGCCTTAAAATCGAATTGCGCATAGACTACAATAACAACTGTGTTATTTCCCTCTAGAAATCGATTTGACAAAACCTATATGTGCACCGAATTAATATTTCTGGCAATGAAAAACTCGTTAAGTGATTACAGAAAAAGTTTTAAGCATAAACTAATCCAATTGAGTTACATATCTTATCTGACATGTGTACATTTTTCACTTGTAAGAAATGGTGCTCGCAATACAATTCTGATATGTGCATCAAAATGGCTAAAATAATAATGTGTGTTTACATTTTATCATTTTAAGTTGTATCTCAGTTCACACATAATATTTTAAGCCACCATACTGCATTTTTAATTTATGGATAATTAAGTCAATTAATTATTAAATAATAGTACATTACTGCCGCCGTCTGTAATGACTGCGTTGCTGGCAGCGATGATGATGGTCGAGAACTTCCTAAGCAAAGCTCGAGGCCATCATAGCATGGCCAGCAGGGCAGTCATTGCGGACCAAGGCTTGTATAGTGCTTTACTCAAACAATGCAACAACAACGAAAACAACAACTACAACGACAAAGACAACAACAACGACCACAACAACAGAAACAGTAACAGAAACAGGGACAGAGACAGAGACAGAGACAGAGACAGAGACAGAGACAGAGACAGAGACAGAGACAGAGACAGAGACAGAAACATAAACAGAAACAGAAACAGAAACAGAAACAGAAACAGAAACAGAAACAGAAACAGAAACAGAAACAGAAACAGAAACAGAAACAGAAACAGAAACAGAAACAGAAACAGAAACAGAAACAGAAACAGAAACAGAAACAGAAACAGAAACAGAAACAGAAACAGAAACAGAAACAGAAACAGAAACAGAAACAGAAACAGAAACAGAAATATAAACAGAAACAGAAACAGAAACAACAACAACTATCACGATCACATCAGCTTACAAACAGAAAAAAAAACATAAAAATAGGTCCATTCGTCTGGGAGCTACAAATTCTCTTTTCGCGTTCGGGGTTAACGAACCCACGGAATAAATAATAGTGCTACGACAAAAGACGACAATAATGGATTTTCAAAGGAAATTGCTGGCCGCAAAACGCGACAATAATGAAATTCCATACAACTTTGCTGGCGCCTATTCAAGCAGCGCGGCAAGGTCGACTTTGCCCAAAGAAGGTTGTCGAAATAATGACCACATTACTAGTATTGTTTGAGTAAAATAGTTTATTGTCTCCCCTGAAAACTTGACTAAAAACACATAGAGGCAAGCGCAACGACAGTATGTTGGCATTGAATCGAAAAAAAAACTAGGTAACCTGACTATCGGAGGTGATTAATTTCAGCCAACTAAGTTTATCCGTGTCAAAAGTGTGCAAGAATATGAAAGAGTACCTACACTACCTACAACTAATGCAGATCTTATTATAAATGGACTAGCTTTCCCGCCCGCGACTTCGTCCGCGCAGACTACTGTTTATCGCGAAAAAGCATCATATTTTCTTCTAGGATATTAAAAACCAATGCAAAAGTAGGTATAGCACCAATGCCCTTGATGTTTTTTGACAGACTTGTTATTTTATTTCCATGGCAACCACAGACCATTTTGTAATGACAACCGTTCCTTACAGTGCGTAATCAATATTTTCCAGTTTTCCCGTAGAAACTTACAATTTTTCCGGGATAAAAAGTATCCTATGTTTTATTCCAGGGTATAAGCTATCTCGATTCTAAATTTCATCAAAATCCGTTCAGCCGTTATCGCGTGAAAGCTCCCCAAACAAACAAACAGACAACGTTTCACTTTTATATATTGGTTTGGATGGATTATACTTAATAAATAACTAGTGACTCTGTAAGTTGTAGATCTTGCTCGTCTGCCCTTGCATATTTTAAAACTGAATATAATTATGTTTCCATGGCAACTGTTCCTTATATCTATTGAAATTTTCCAGTTTTCCTGAAGAAACATACCATTTTCCGGTATTAAAAGTATCCTATGTTGGTCTCTATGTTGTACAGTATCTATTTATAAAGTTTCATCCAAATCCATCCAGCAATTATCGCGTTAAAACTCCCCAAACAAACATACAAATAGACAACGTTTCACTTTTATATATTGGTTGGATTATCGTGTGAATTGTCCTGAATATATTTAATAATAATAATAATAATAATAATAATAATAAAATGTATTTATTGCAAACAAACAAACAAAAAACAAACATGTATTTATTTATTTATACATCGTTCATATGACACCACGTTTGAGCCGAAAGTCTCACTATTCAATTTTCTTCACAATGACTAAGGCCTATTATTACAACGAACATTACTAAATTATTATCATAATAAGAGTTCATAAGTTCTATTTTTATTAACGACCTATTCATACCAATAGATAAGTGAAACTTTGTCTGTTTGTTTGTTTGTTTGGGGAGCTTTCACGCGATAACCGCTGGACGGATTTCGATGAAATTTGGAATGCAGATAGCTTATACCCTAGAATAAAACATAGGATACTTTTTAACCCGGAAAATTCCACGAATTCCGTGGAAGTTTCCACGGGAAAACTGGAACATGTTGAATACTGGCTGTAACGGTTGCCAAGGAAACGAAATAACAAGTCCGTCAAAAATCATCAAGAGCGTTTGCGCCACAGATTAAGTCAACAAGCCACAGAGGCCATAACCAAGAAGTCTAAGTCTACTTTTGCATTGGTTTTTAATATCCTAGAAGAACGTAAGTAGGATGCTTTTTTCGCGATAAACTGTAGTCCGCGTGGACGAAGTCGCGGACGGGTAAGCTAATGTTATATAAATCGGATACGTCTCTAAACAAACAGAATTAGATAGATAGATAGATTAGATAACTATTTATTGTACACCAAAAATTTACTTATACAAATGTACTAAAACTTGTGTATAATATTATTGCACAATGGGCGGTCTTATCGCTAACAACGATCTCTTCCAGACAAACTTTTGATGGAGAGGAAATCAATACGGTGGTGTACTTCTAGGTATCATAAAAATATGCTAATTAAACTAAAATAAATTATAGGTATAACTAATAAGAATACAAACCAATACATTCAAATATATATCTAATAATATATAATAATAAATACGTAACATTAAATTTATAAAATACATATGGATCAATAATAAATACATATATTGGTATATATCAATATCATATATTCATGTGTTATTAATATCATATATTAAATACTTTTTTTATATATTAATACTTTTAACATAGAGAAATTACCACGCGTGCGAAGCCGCGCGCACAGCTAGTTTATATCTGTCTCCTTTTATCTCTTACTTCTACACCAACGCACATAAAAAATGTGACAGACACACCCATTTCAAATACGACATTATCAACATCCATTCTTTCTAATGTTTTCGTTTGGAAAAAATGACTGTTTCAGAATGGTTTCAAATGTGTTATCAGAAAAATGAAAAGGGTGTCGGAAAGGTATTGTTCGTGCAAGCTAAATATCCTGTTAAATAACCTGTTCGTAGAGTTCCGTAGTCAAAAGTACAGACAGAACCTTTCAAATTGTGGATTTCCTAGATAGACCTGGGCCCTTATTCTCTATTGCCACTCGGCCACGTAACGCGCCGCGTTAAGATATCTGCGTGGAATTGTTCGTGCATGTTCGAGAATTGCCGTACTTTTCTGAACGATTCCACAGCACGAAGCGTTACGCGTGTGACTGTTCATAGAGAATAATGGCCCAGACGTAGGTCTATATAGAGGCCGCTTTTGCAACCAACCTTTCAAACCCATAAATTGATAATATATAACAATGAGTTTTCAAAAACATTGGCCACAAGCACAAATTAAAGATGTATATATAAACTACAACCCCCCATTATTAGCTAAGAAGCTTCTCGATCATATCAGCTTTTAAATATAGAGAATCGCATCAATATCGGTCCATTCGTTTGGGAGCTAAGATCCCCTCCCCCCTTTTCTCTTTTATAGCTAAGAACCATTCTGATGACCTATGCTTTCAAACACAAAAAAACGCATCAAAATCGGTCCATTTATTTGGGAGGTACGATGCAACAGACAGACACACGGACACATTCAGTGATAATACAGTGATACATACAGTGATACACATCCTAAACTTATAACACCCCACGAGGTTACCCCTCTCTTTAAGTAAAGCTCGGGGGTTTTAAAAACACAGTGCACCACACGAGAATCGCGTAGTCTGAGAATACGCCAGTCCGCGTAATAATTTATTTATCTTAGCGTAGTCTACGATGCAAGGCCCGAGACTACTCGTACCATAAATTTGGTGTTTTAACGGATACAAAAAAATGCTGATTACAATTTACATTCATTTAATATATATGTGTCAGAGTAGAAAACGGGACGCAATATGATTTTAAGTTCAACGGCCATTTGAATCTAAAGTCAATCATAGCAACCTAACACAACCTACTGCTTTTTGCGCAATTCTTCTAATAGTAGATAATTTGAATCTAAAGTCAATCATAGCAACCTAACACAACCTACTGCTTTTTGCGCAATTCTTCTAATAGTAGATAATTTGAATCTAAAGTCAATCATAGCAACCTAACACAACCTACTGCTTTTTGCGCAATTCTTCTAATAGTAGATAATTTGAATCTATAGTCAATCATAGCAACCTAACACAACCTACTGCTTTTTGCGCAATTCTTCTAATAGTAGATAATTTGAATCTAAAGTCAATCATAGCAACCTAACACAACCTACTGCTTTTTACGCAATTCTTCTAATAGTAGATAATTTGAATCTAAAGTCAATCATAGCAACCTTTTTTTTTTTTTTTTTTTTTTTTTTTACGTGGGGAAATCCTCATGGATACCACCAAGCTGCGGGGGCAGCAAGGTGGTTATGTCTTACCGACTAAAACCCCACGGTGTTCCACACTACGCCTTGTGCCGGGGCTACGGGTACGCTTTCGCACTCGTCCGCGGCCCCGACGGCGCTGGTCCTGTAGAGGACCCCCTCTCAGTGGGGTGGAGACAGAGCTATTCTCCACCCCATGGCCGCCATTGAGGGGCGCACCGAAACACAGCGCGCGCCACCTCGAGGCCTTATGCTGGTGGCAGACACCCCCGTGTCTACCACCTAGGCCTCAGTGGGAGTCGGAGAAGGAGGGGCATGTTGCTTCCTTCTCCGACTCCTGGCGTAGTCCCACTCCTGACACTGCCGCGAAATTACCACAGCAGTGTCAAAAGTGCGACGTTAGCTTCCCCCTAGCTCACCGCGGCGACAAGGGGAGCGTACATGTCACCGCAGAAAGAAAGGGGGAAGAAGATGAGTGGATCGAAAGAGAGGAGAGAACTCTGTCAATCCACGTCACATGCCTTCACCACCTTGCGATGCACCACAAATACCCAAGTTGCAGTGCACCGCAAGGACGAAGTCCTCTGTCGAGGCCTTCCCCTCCCAGTATGGGTATCAAAACCCAGACCCCCACCACCGACCCGTCACCCCCAACACCGCCGCTAACGTGTACGAAGCAGTGCTGGATGCAACGGGTCAGAGGACTCCTCCCACAACCGTCACAACTGCCCATACAGCTGCATCGGAAGCAGGAGGCCGCGAAGCTTCGTCCCACTTTCAAGCAACCTAACACAACCTACTGCTTTTTGCGCAATTCTTCTAATAGTAGATAATTTGAATCTAAAGTCAATCATAGCAACCTAACACAACCTACTGCTTTTTGCACAATTCTTCTAATAGTAGATAATTTGAATCTAAAGTCAATCATAGCAACCTAACACAACCTACTGCTTTTTGCGCAATTCTTCTAATAGTAGATAATTTGAATCTAAAGTCAATCATAGCAACCTAACACAACCTACTGCTTTTTGAGCAATTCTTCTAATAGTAGATAATTTGAATCTAAAGTCAATCATAGCAACCTAACACAACCTACTGCTTTTTGCGCAATTCTTCTAATAGTAGATAATTTGAATCTAAAGTCAATCATAGCAACCTAACACAACCTACTGCTTTTTGCGCAATTCTTCTAATAGTAGATAATTTTCGATCGAAAACTTTTATGTCTTTTTTCTATGCGTACGGTTACTTATACTCCAACCGCCTCTTTTAATGGAAATTACGACAGACTTGTCATGATGTCAACAAATAACTATAATACATGCTGCAAGCTGCTAGTCACTTTGCGCACATTTAGCTGGAGGAAGCCTTATACTACGTTCGCTGTGTCGTGGTCCCCAAAAAAAAAACACGTCTTCCCCAACGGTTATTGGTCTTTCGACAGATATGACCAGGCCACTGCTTACTAATCCTAAGAGCTATGTCGACAACTTTGTTTCTCTGCCGGATCACCTCATTCCGGATACGTTTTATTAGACAAAATCCGTGCGTAACCATTTCCATAGCCCGCTGAACGACTTAATCGGTGGACTAGTCGTACCGTGAGTGTCCATGACTCTGTTCCGTATGTCATATCAGGTAGGACGCACTGGTTGAAGACATGAAGACTGTTGTCTTCAAACTTCGCGGTATTGGTGACAAGAACTGAGTGTCTATGTTGCTCTATAAATGACAAAATCTCAACATTCGAACAGAATCGTTAGCACTCGAAAATTATATCAACCGGTAATCAAACATCTGAAATAACCACCTTTGAAACAGTTAATTAACGAACTGTTCGTTACGTTCTGTGAAATATTGTACTTTTTTCTAGCGAAATTACTGGGCATGATACAAGAAATTGTCTTAGGGCCTCTTTCACGAACTACAAGAAAAGTGTTGATTATTTACTTGCTAAATATTCTTGGTAAATTCATAGATATAGTTACTGGTGAGTTTAACTGGCGATCAGCATCATGAAACATTACTTGAAGGTCATGAAATAGGCCCTTAGGGTAACGAGCACAGTGCAGTGCCACGCAAGATTTTGCAAAATAAATTACTGGATGGCACTGCAACTATTATGGGCAGGCGGTCCAGATCGACTTGTCCGACAGCGCGTTCGCCGGGCGTACGTCAACCTCAGTAGTAGTTATAGGACTTTACATTTTAGCGGATGTAGATACAAAATCAGGTATAAATATGAGAACTGGCGTCAGTAAAAATATGGCAGCAACAAATCACTGTATTTTAAATATTTACATAATCGCTCATAAAGAATATATTTTCGCTCGCTTTGCTTTTTCCTCTTTCTTCCAAAAAACAAAAGTGGCAAGTTACCTACATAAGCAGCTGTGACTCAGGATGGGCTGAGGGCTTAGGGTTCATGACGAAATTACAGTAATCCCTTCTGAGCCCTCTGTAATAGGTGGCTTCATTAAGTTGCTCGCAGCTTAGCTCCTCCGTCTGGGGTTTTGTATTAGATGTTTTATTGGTCGCCAGTTTCTTCGACTTTCTTTGATTCTTTTGGTTTCGTTTAGTTTCACTATTTGGTTATTTTTTCGAAGCTTAAAAGAAGAATTTCATTGTCTTGAGATTAACAAATAAAATCAAACACATAATTTACTAAGGGTACCTACTTTTATCTTAAATATTTTTCAATAATTGTTAAGAACGATTGTGACACAATCATGTGAATGACCTGTTTGTCTTTATTAATTTTACGTCATAAATATTCCAAATACTAAAATGAAGAAAAAGAAGGTGCCTAGGTAGTTCTTCTACGGTCTTACTTAACTAACCTTTTAAATACCATTGTCTTGCCTGGGGTAAAAATATAATTGAAAAGAAAACAAATTTCTAAAAACATCAAACTCTCCCAGAATAAATAACCAATGCCTCTCATTTCCCAGACATCACATTGCCTAGAAAATTAAGTGAGTACACATTCCTTTCAAAGAAAGTGCAAACACTCGCTCTAAAAAAACAAACAAAAATAACTTTTCACGACCCCTAATTCCCTCTAATATTATTATTCTCAAAAATCATTTCCCTTCAAAATTTTCATATACGCAAATTGATTTGCTTGCAAAATACGCGATTTTAGTCTTTAAACTCTCGCGGTTAAGTTGTAAATTTGACAGATTGACACATCATTACAGATACATGGATGAACACGAGTGATTTATTGCTTTTGATAAGTCAAAATGGACTTTGTGGTATATGAGTTAAGGTTGGGAATGTTTCTTTGGGTGTTTGTTAAGGAAACGCATTCCCGGGTTCGGGTAAGTCCGCTCTCAAATAATCGATAGTTGACGTCTGGCGCGCACCCCGCGCAGGTGCTCACCCCTGAAATATCATGGGTTAGGGTGGACTTTCGCTAATGCAATTCACATTTACATGAAAATGCTGTAAGTACATTTCACAAATACACAAAAGATGCTGTAATACATCTCGGTCACAGTATTAACCATTAAGCATAGATGTGTATTGGAGTCGCAGATTTAAAAGATACCTACTTGTTCACTCCATTCAAGAAAATATCATGTTTTCAGGGAAGAAGGAAGTCAAGGAGTTACTTTAGCAGTAGGTATACACCATAAACTGGGAACCAAATCGCTTCGTACGAATTATTAGAATGACAAATATTGACCAGGTGCAGGATGTTAGGTAAAAAGATGGTTTGCCAAAGGGAAATGTGGATTCGCTATTTTGACCATTCGCAGAAACGACCCTTCGAGGATGTAAGCAATCGCTGAATAAACTTCGAGAAATAGACATTTGCAAAAAAGACATTCTAAATTTCGTACGTATCTCAGACAGGAGGGTTAAGATAAAAATCACCTTTGTTGATGATGATGATGATGATAACTCAATCTAATGACTACATTGATGATAATGATGAGACGAATAATAAACTAATGCTTTACCTGCTTAACAACTGTTTGGATATAATAATACTAGTGTTATTAATTTATGCTCAGCGTCGTATCGTATCGTGTTGCTCTCACTCATTCATTAGTTACAATTTATGCTCAGCGTCGTATCGTATCGTGTTGCTCTCACTCATTCATTAGTTACAATTTATATTCAACGTCGTATCGTATCGTGTTGCTCTCACTCATTCATTAGTTACAATTTATGCTCAGCGTCGTATCGTATCGTGTTGCTCTCACTCATTCATTAGTTACAATTTATATTCAGCGTCGTATCGTATCGTGTTGCTCTCACTCATTCATTAGTTACAATTTATGCTCAGCGTCGTATCGTATCGTGTTGCTCTCACTCATTCATTAGTTACAATTTATGCTCAGCGTCGTATCGTATCGTGTTGCTCTCACTCATTCATTAGTTACAATTTCAGGTAATAAGTCTTATCATTTCGGATTCTTAGATTTATTTAAAGAATCATTAATAGAATCTAACATCAGCCCAGTAATTTCATGGGCTACAGTGCTTTTTAGAGTTATCCTGGACTGAGACTTTACAGACACAAAAATTTAGAAGCAAATTTATTACGACAAAAAGTCGCAACAGCTAAACTTGCCCCTAACCGCTTGCAGACGGGCGTCTAACAAGCTCTTGCATGAATGAACTTTGCTCCTACGTGTTGCGTACTGTAATTGGGCTTTGTATCGCGTCTGCATTGTTTTATAACAAAGTTCGTCATGCGGGTAACGCGATGTTGATAGCGGCGGTAGTTCGTAACAAGCTGTCGCGAATTGGGAACAACATAGTCATTCGCAATAAAGTTATGTTGTACAGCTTGCTATGGAAAGGGCTATGCTCGGTGTTTCTCTGAGAGATCGAATCCTGAACGCGGTGATTCGACAGAGAACCAAAGTTATCAATATAGCCCATACGATTAGCTGGCTGAAGTTGCAGTGGGCTGGTCATATTTGCCAAAGAACCGATAATTCGGGGTAGATGTGTTTTTGAGTGGAGACTGCGACTCTGCAAACGTAAATCTAGGGCGTCCTCCGGCTAGGTGGAGATACGCAAGATAGCTGTTGGCGGGTACAAAGGAAGAGCCAAAGATCGGGATCAGTGGCTTGCTTTGGGAGAGGCCCATGTCCAACAGTGGACTGATACGGGCTGATAAGGATTTTGATGAAATTTCGTAAGTATCCCCTTGACGATGGTGATAGAGGTTTAATAATATTACCTAGGTAGGTATCTAAAAAGTCTAACTGCATGTAGAATATATAGAAGTTTAAAGACAATCGTTCATTAAGAGTCTTGACTGTCGTCAGATTTTCGCAAGACGTCTGATCATGTACCTACACATAAGCCAGGAAGTCCTCCTTGACACGGCATGTGTGTGTGTGTGTGTGTCAACGATCATTGACCTCATAATTGTTTTAGCAAACGTCATCATAAACAACCAGCAAAAGATTAAAACTGTCTATTAATGACTATTCAAGGATCATAGGTCATATTATTATGGCACTTATGTCATATTTAACTGGTAATATCAGGAAATCCCTAACGCCCAATATGTCGGGAGGTTCCTCGTCATACGGTAGTCTACCGGTGCACCGGTGGGGGATCTCTTGTGGTTCGGGCCCTGCTCCTGAGGCGGAATTCGAGCCTGCTTTAGGATGTTTTTTTTTAAACCATCGTTATTCTAAAAGCCTTTATCTACATACTTATAATAAAGCAGTAAGCACCAAAAAGTCTGTACAATAAAGATGATATAAAAAAAGGCTTGGGTACTTAAAATAAGCTACTGAACAAGAATATAACAAGTTTTAAATCGTGTCTGTTTCTTGTACATAAAAACTACTAGATCGATTGTGATGTGGTTTTCGCTGTTGGATAGCTTAGAGTTCAACTTAAAAACTTGGTATCTTAAACCGATGATAAGATGCCCAGAAATCGATAATTTTAAACAAAATGTGTAGTATATTGTACTTACAGATACTTTTGGTCCTGGAATATAACGTATAGAAATAAAAGTAACCCACTTTTAAATGAATTCTCGTCGAGAGTTTTTTTTTTTTTTTTTAGGAATGACTAATGCTGTTGGCCTTATTGGCCTCTACAGCTTGAACCGGACGGTGGGGCGGGCGCTTACAAGCACTCCGCCTCAATGCGTGACGCAGAAGGCGCACGCCAAAGTTAAAATTTAGACGACCCGCACGAGGGTACCCAGGGGGTACGGCCCTCGGCTTGGACGGCCGTCTGATTACGGGGGTAACGAACTAAACACCCCTGGATCGCTACCGTTAAGTAGTGATCGAGGGGGCCCTGAACAATGGCTAGGTGCCCTTTCATTGATTTTTATAACTGACCGCCGATTCGTAATACACCTTCGAGAAGAATCGACAAGAAACTCGAAAGCGAATAATATCTGACTATGTGTTATGGGACCTTCGACCTCGCCGGCGAGGTCGGTGTCTGTGTCTAAGTGTGTTGATACCCCCTGGCGGGTTGCCAGAGGTGGTCGAATTGGACGAGGCCATCGCTGCCAGTACTTTGACTGCGATGGCGTCGTCCGGATCGTCCAGGACATCGCGGGGACGTCTACGGAGGGCGAAACGTCGAGAGTTATTTTAACTCAGGATTTAAATTTAATTGCTTAGGCAGAAGTATTATGCGGAAGGTTGGTATATTGAATAAGTTTAGATCATTTAAAAACGTGTTAAAGCTGGTTTTGGTTCATGAGTTGTTTGTGTCGAAACTATTTTGTGCCAGACTATCATTTTGAGTTATTAAAAGCACCTGAGTTTGTTGGAATTTCCTATTAAAATTATACGGCATAGATAGCATTATTTACCAATGCTTATAGATGTAAAGCCGGTTTAAAGGGCATCACAGACGATTAAGATACTATAATATTTGATGTTAAGATATCTGCATATAAAATATTATAGCATCTTAGGGTATCACACACGGTTAAGATACGATAATATATTGAAATTATTCATTCGCTCGCAGGCCGCCCTAGGTGCCACACGTATTTCTTCACCGCTTTCTATATACAGAGTGATAAAATATGAGTAATACGGTTTCACTATTAGATTTATTAGATTGCTCATCAGACGACGATTATGATCTCGAATTTGATATGCAAATTGCATTAGCGCACTGTCAATAAACTTTTCTCGAAATTCATAATTTGATTAAGGAAGATATAGTGAAACAAAATACTTACTAACATACGGTAGAGCATTTGTATAGAACAACTACTTGCAGTACACATGCTAAGAACCATGTCGTTTACCTCAGCTTTCAAACATAAAAAACTGCAGCTAAATCGGTCCATTCGTTTGAAAGCTACGATTCGCACCGCTACCACCCCCCCCCCCTTCATCCCCCAATTATAGCAATGAATCATCTTGTTTACCCCAGCTTTCAAACATAAAAAAACCACAGCCTAATCGGTCCATTTTTTTTGAAGCTACAATTTTCACCCCCCCTTTTCTTACTCACATCCCCCTCCTCCCTCCCTCTCTCCATATATCTAAGAACCATCTCGATCATATCAGCTTTCGAATAGAAAAAAACGCATCAAAATCGGTCCATTTCTTTGGGAGCTACGATGCCACACACACACCCACACACCCACACATATATACAGATACACACCCTAAACTTATGACACCCGTCTCTTCGTTCAGGGGTTAAAAAACCGTCACGAATACAAAACAGAGCAACCTGTAAAGCATATTACGATATATTTTGTATCTTAAGATAGTATATTAATATATATTTTGTATCTTTTACGATATATTTCGTATCTTAAGATGACATCTTTAAAAAAATTCCATATCGCTCTATATCTTAAGATACTGTAAGATGCAAATATATATTATCTTCGCCGTTTGTGATGGTTCATATAAATTGTATAGCCAGCGATATTTTATCTTAAGATAAAATATCGCTGCTTAAGATATTTTATCTTAAGATAAAATATTATAGTATCTTAGTTGTCTGTGACGCGCTTAAAACGAAATCAACTTGTCGGTTTAAAACTCTTTTTTTTCGTATAAACAGTTTTAAATTTAAAAAAAATTGGTTTAGAACGGCTGAAAACTATGTTTTTTTTAATAAAAGCGCTGTGTTCATTGCGTCATCGAATTTCCTATACAATGGAGCACCAGACTGTATATTTTCAGGATAGTCAGTTTTTTCTATTCATTATCAATCAATACGAACTATATTTATTCACACGAAAATTGCCATTTGTATGTTAAACGCGAGACGAGCAAGTAGATAATTTTAATTCAAAACTTGTCAACGTCGCGTCGTTTATCTTTTGACATGGATTATAATAATAATTATGATTAAAAGCCACCTACACTTATTAATCTTTGTTATTTAGAACAACAATGAAATATACATAACCTCCTTTTTATCCGCGTAGTCAGGTATTCAGCCGTTTAAAATACCTACTTTATTTATGAAATATAACCTCCTTATTATCCGAGTAGTCAAGTATTCAACCGTTTAAAACTTTATATCATGTTTTAAACCGTTGATTATAGTATTAAATAGTTTTGAAGGGATGTTTTACAACTATACCCGAGCTTAACCCACCAATTGTGACGTGAACTTGTCTTACATCTTTGATGACGCCAGTCCTCCGCACCAGGGTTGACAACCCTGGTGCGGAGGACCTAAGATATTTCTAATAAGAATTAGGTACTCCATACATACTTTTCAAATATAATGACATGTATTTTTCACAATAAACAAAGATAAATTATGAATCACATCTCGTGTATTAATCTGAACACATATGTACCTAGAACACCAGATATTATACCAAGTTAAATACAAACTTATTTTAAAATATTAAACTTTTATCAATAATACTTTTAGTTATATATATAGTTATTATATATATATTTAAACGGGACTTAATCGCACTGATAACTTAATATTTATCTATCTCAATGTTCCGATCAAGTTGCATTGATCGTAGTCACGAGAAGACTGAAGTAGCGGGTGTCAGCGTCGAGAAAGGCGAGCGTTGTCTCCAACTACCCGCATTTGGTTTTGTAAAAATTCAGAATTGTCACGACACACGACACTAACGACATCTGCAGATATCTTCTGACATAAACCGGGACGCAAACACTTGCTTATCAAGGGGTTCCAGGACGCAGTCAACTTGAAACCATCCTCCCGGTTAATATTGGGATACTTTTTAATTTCTACCGCTCACGTACAACTCTGGAGTAGTAGTGACGTTCCGTGAAGAGGATCTTCGGCTCGTGGAGTTCAATTCAGTGATTAGGGCCGCGGTTTATGTCAGAAGAAATCGGCAGATGTCATTAGTGTAACGCTCGCCCTTCTCGACATTGCAATTTGATCGATACGTCGAGCTAAATAAATATTAAATTTTCAGCGCGATTAAATCCATTTGAATTATATAACTATGTGTTCGAATCGCGAAAGTTTATAAGTTACAATAATACTTTTTATAATACTAATCAGCTTTTGTTACTTTTATGACTATAGGATATACAAAAAACATAAAAAAACAAGTGGTTTGGTACCAAACAAAAAAACTAGTGGTTCTGTGACCTCGCTCTCACACACCGGGTTGGTGCCAAAACTCTAGTGGTTCTATGACCCCGCTCTCACACACCGGGTTGGTGCCAAAACTCTAGTGGTTCTATGACCCCGCTCTCACACACCGGGTTGGTGCCAAAACTCTAGTGGTTCTATGACCCCGCTCTCACACACCGGGTTGGTGCCAAAACTCTAGTGGTTCTGTGACCTCGCTCTCACACACCGGGTTGGTGGTTGGTGCCAAAACTCTAGTGTTTCTGTGACCCCGCTCTCACACACCGGGTTGGTGCCAAAACTCTAGTGGTTCTGTGACCTCGCTCTCACACACCGGGTTGGTGGTTGGTGCCAAAACTCTAGTGGTTCTGTGACCCCGCTCTCACACACCGGGTTGGTGCCAAAACTCCGAGATGTGTATCCACGTCTCTTCGTCGCTCGGCGCGTGTTGGACTAACGATGTACCTTCATGAAATCCCAACTCAATACGATGGCGGATAAAAAAACTTATTCGTCTTTTTCGAACCTCCCGGTCTTACTGACATACGTCATCAATGGCAGGTTAACTGTTTTGATAGGTACTGGCAACAATATAATATGGCCTTATATATTGCGGAGACTACTCAAATGAAGTGTGTTTGATGAAGGTGCTTCCATAATCCCCGTCATGTTATTTTGTCATTTTCCTCATCATGGTTTTGACGCCGACAGAAGTCAAGCGTGCTTGAGCTCTATGAGTTCAGATTGAATGAAACGGGTGCTGTGTTTTCCTACCTATATAAACCTACAGTCATTTTTTTTAGGTTAAAAGTGCATACTGTAATGTGCTAATCCAGGACCTACAATTCCGTAATATACCTGCCACATTTGATCACAATTCCTTTAACCGTCATTAATATGTTTAACGATTGTTCGGCTTCTACTCATCGGATTGAGATATGAAGTACACCAGATTTTAAGTCAAAACCTAAGCCGTAGTTCTATTTAATTGGCTGTGTCTAAGCTATCAAACAGTAAAAATCCCTTTACGTGATGGGCGAACAAACATCCATACAGACAGACAGAGAGCTATACGAAATTTAAAACCTTTATACTTTTGTTCTGTAGCTCATTTTAAGTCATCGAGGCAACTACTATACAACTATATATACAACTATATATCTACTATATAACTAAACGAGGGATATATATATACTTAAAAAAAAAACGTTATGTTCTCGCTAAGCAGGCGTTAATCATTTGATTTGGGAGGCGTTGCCTTTACGAAACGAAGTTAATTGCAATATTAGCCGTGTACGGTTGGTCAGTTCAGAGTATTGCCAATAGATGGCGATACCATCCCCGTAAGACGGATTTACAAACTAAGCGGAAAATGTGAAGCATGGAGTTTCTGTCACAGTAGCCGAACTTGATAAAGGCATGTGCCGCGCAGAGGCACGGAATGATGCGGGTTCGAACACCGTCCGTGATTAAAAATTTTCGTTTAGAAAATTATGACATAGGTACGTACCTACTATACTTGCTTTATTTTAAGCAGGGTCATTATTCTCTATGAATAGTCACACGCGTAACGCGTCTTGCTGTGGAATCGTTCGGAAAAGTACGGCAATTCTCGAACATGCACAAACAATTCCACGCAGATATCTTAACGCGGCGCGTTACTTGGCCGAGTGGCAATAGAGAATAAGGTCCCAGGTATAGAGTTATAGAAAGATATTATCAGAAATAAGAGGCGTTGCACTAAATTAAACATTGTGGACGCTGGCTGCAATTTAAAAATCTAAGATACCTGGCTGTCAGAATCAGAATATTTATTGAATAACTTATAAATTATTGTTATGCTAGGTCTTCACGCAATAAAGTCATATCAGTTTGCCCCCTTCGAAATAAATAATTAAAAAAAATGCCATACCAGGTATTTAAAATTTATTGATAAAAAAATAAGTTAATAGATACAAAATAATGTCACTAAAATAATAATAATAATGACATGAATGCTAATAAACTGTCATAATCTACTAGAGCTCTTGATGAGAGGAATCCAATAATTTTCAAAGTTAACCTTTTACTAGTGGCCTGTTACCGCATTTTTGTCTACATTAAATTTTGTTGAAACCAACATAGTCAAATTAAATGTCTTTGAAATTATTCTAACTGTTCAAACTACAGCTGGCAAATACCTGAATATCACAAAGCAACACAGTTAAAATACGAGAACATGAAACATTCTGCAAATAACTATCAAGAAGAAATAATGTTTCCACACAAAATAACTGAAGACAGCTCCACCATTATCGAGACTGAATTACGATAAGCGAAACATAAGCGAGATATGTTTCCCCAAAATTGTGCGAAATAAACGAAAAATATTTTTGCACATTTCATTGTCACACCTAATCGCGAAGGCAGATGTTCTGTATTGCCAGGTATAAAAATGCTGACTGTTACTGGCAATCTCTCTCAGTAGGTACTTACATGTATGAGGGCGGATTTTTCAATGAGCTGATAATCACTCGGATAGCGTTTATTCGACGAATAACATTTGACGGAATTTTGCAATAATCAGCAAGGCTTATTCGACGAATAACTCGCTTAATTTAGGAATAAATGTATCTAAAAGTTCGACGGCCAGATAATCGCTCATTCGATAGTTTATAGACGCAGTTTAGTTTGAGGTTATTTTTTGCGTGTTGTTAGTTACAATTTTTTTTATGTTTGTATGTTTTTGATAGTTAATACGACCTGAATCAAAAAAGAGGCCATATATAACTCCATCTGAAAGGAAACAAAGAACTGACAGCACAAGAGGTGATCTCAAAAGAACTAATATTAGTTAAATCTCTAGCACAGCAAACAAACTTCGTAAAATATCACCATAGTACAAACAACCACACATTACCTCGAAATATATGTCAAACAAAACAATGACATTTGATTGATAGAAATATATCTGTCTTGCTCTAACACTAGTGTTATCAATATATTTGTTTCACCATTCTAAAGTTAGTGACACCTGATTTGCATTATTCGGCCAGGCTACTTGTACTATTATTTATTCTGTGGCCAGGCTATCCATGAAATAAATGACAATAGAAAAATAGGTAACTATTTATTTATACAGTGTCATAGGCTCTTTTTTTACCCATCTACAGCGAAGCAAAGGAAGATTTATGTGTCCAAACTAAAAACTTGGTCCAATTTTGACATGCGAGGTATCAATCGATTCGTCTTCATCGTCAATTTTTTAACTGACCGTAGTCGGATTTTAGTTTATGAAATTAATACTTGTTTTAATACAGAGAGTTCGATATTATTTTCAGCAGGTTTTTGAATAAATCTGAAAGTGTGTTGATTTTAGACATTATTCGGTAAAAATGTTAAACAGTTTCTTTATTAAAAATAAAATAAGCTAGTCCATAAAAATAAACCGGCAGCCGAAATGTGTTGTTTTGTCATAACTCCAAATTAAACACGATTGACACCGCCGCGGACATAGATTAGTAACGAGCCTAACTGAAAATAAGTGGAAATAAGTGTATACAGGATAGTTGTAAAACGCCTTCACTGCGAAGAGGCCGTAAAGAACGCCGGATGCGCTGGATAGGCGCAGAATAGCGAGTTAAGAGGTGGCACTTCTTACTTTCGCGCCCCCTAAAATAAATAGTACCTAGTGAATGTATAAAAAGAAACATATCTACTTATATTGATCAGGATATAAAATGATACGTGATACCTAAACTGTTTTTACCCCAGTACGGGGAAGCAAGGGAAGGGTAATGAGGTTAACAGTCTATGTATGTGAGTATGTGGATGTTCCACAAAGCGTCACATCGCCCCTATTAATCCGATTTTGAAAAGCGTAGTATCTATCGATTAGTCTACATCTCAAGAGTGTCATAAAGTGGTGTTAGGCTATTTTTTACGCTTTAGTAATCGGGGTTTACTTTAAAACTTATGTCTTGTTTGTGTGACGAATCGGGGCAGCTCGATGCGTCGGTCTGACCACCGCGTCACAATTATCGACACTCGTCCACGATGCTGTCAAGGTCACCATTAACACGAAAAAGTGGCGTACCGTCGTGAAGGAGACGATAGTGACAGGAGTACCCGTCACGACCCTCAGTAATCAGCATTACATTTTCGTCGCAACAAGGACGACGGAACGAGCTGGACTTTGGCTTATGACTTATAAACAAATTATAGAACATCATTGGATACAAATCACACTAATACAATAAAGGCGAAAGTTTATATGTAGGTATGCGTGAATATGTACATTTGTTACTCATTCACGCTCAAATGGCAGAACAGATTTTGATGAAATTTGGAATTCAGATAGCTTATACCCTGGAATAACACATAGGATATTTTTCATTATCATCATCCACGTTCAAACGGCTGAACGGATTTTGATGAAATTTGAAATGGAGATAGCTTATACCTCATCACTTATGCAGGTGAAACCGCGGGGTGCAGCTAGTTATTAATAATTTGGGGTGAATAATAAATCAAATTTAATAATAAATTAAGTGTGGTTTCATAGTATAAGGTCGAAATTAAGCATGACGTTAATGCGAAGGTCTATTTCTCTTAATCTATTATGTTTGTACTTTTTGCTAGATCTCGAGCTATTTCTACATCTAGACTATTATAAAGAGGAAAGATTTGATTGTTTGTTTGTTTGTAATGAATAAACTCAAAAAATAATGACCTGATTTAAAAAAATCTTTCACATAAAGAAAGCTAAATTATCAGAAAGTAACACTAGCAGTATTTTATGTTTCAAAAACTTTGATTTCCATTCTAAAATTGCAATAATGTAAACCAAGGTATTTTTTTTTCTAAAATCTCGATTACTTTGTATAGTAAACGTTGCCATGGAAACGATATCACAGAACAGATACACGAAATAATAACCTGTTTCAAAAATTCTAGACGTGGCGTAGACAACTACCCAAGGAGGTTGAATTACGGTTACTTCCTATCCGGTTTTTTATATCAAATGAGGTTGTATTATGCTTACGGGAGTTAAAAAGTAATAGTAATTCAACCTCCTTGCGTTAAACAGAATAATACTATAGACAAAATGGTACGTCAGTATAAAAACTTTAAACAAAACATATACAATGCAATAAAGTTAATATTTGTTTTAAGGAGGAAACACAAACTAAATAGGAGATACGAGCCCCGTCATTCAATATCTCTCGGTAGAGAGTAACTCTATTCTTTGTTCAATAAACTTTCTGGATACGGGTTAAGAAGTACGATTAGTAGCAGAGAATACCTAATGATACTACGGTAGTAAGGAATTGTTGTTGTTATGTTTGTGCAAATACACATTATGTGAAAGAAATTGTTGTAATGTTCTATTTGCCCAAATAAAACCTACTAATTTTATCTTTCTATATATCTACCCGTGCGAAGCCGGGGCGGGTCACTAGTACATCATATTTATAGGATTCATTGTATTTGCAACATGTTTTTTGATCGATGACCGCGCTATTGACACTATCCGGTGATTGGAAGTCACGACAAACCGCAAGCTTCTTGGGTTAACATTTTTATCGAATTACTCATTAATTGATTTGTATTTGAACTGTAGGTACACATGTTTACTTCTTGGTTATATCCTGATTGCTCTCTACATGACCCAGAACCCCAATAAATAAATAAACAAATACATATATTTGGGACAATGCCACAAAACCCAAACCAAACTAGCCCCAAACTAGGATAACCTGTGTTATGGGCACTAGATAACGGATAAACATACATAGATAAGAATATTACATCCATGATTCGGAAACAAACATTTTTAATAAGCATTCATCACATTTACTTTTATTGGTTTTTACATTTTGTCCACAATTTTACTTTATGCGGTGGTAATAACAATGTGGTCGAAAATGGTCGCGTCTAGAATGTGATTGGCTATCAAGGAACAGCTACAAGGGTGACAGACTTTCTGCTTATGGCGGCCTGTAAGTACCACTTTCTTTCACCAGAAGCTCATGCTTATTTTACACGCTTACACTGCGAATATGTCCGCGTGTGGATAGATAGATAGATAGATAGATAACACTTTATTGCACCAAATGAAACACTTACAAACAATAATAAACTTTAAAAAAAAGTACAATCGGCGGCCTTATCGGTAAGCAGCGATCTCTTCCAGGCAACCGAAGGCTATATTGAGACAGAGTTGAGTTTGAGTATAATACCCAAAAAATTAAGAAAAGAAGATTACAAAGAAATAAAATAAAAATGAATTTGAACAAAATATAAATAGCAAGATAATATTATTGAACTAAAGTAGTTATTGTAGTAGTACTATTAAAGTACTACTACAGAATATCGCGAAAAATAGCATGGTATGTTCATCTACGATATTAAAAACCAATCAAAATTATAGCACCAACGCTCTTGATGCTTTTTGACAGACTTGATATTTCGTTTCCACGACAACCATTCATGTCATTCCGTTCCTTACAGCGAGTAATCGTCATTTTCCAGTTTTCCCGTGACAATTTAACATTTTCCGGGATAAAAAGTATCCTATGTTGGTCTCTATATATTACACTATTTATTTATAAAGTTTCATCAAAATCGGATTAGCCGTTTTGGCGTGAAAGCTTCCCAAACAAACAAACAAACAGACAACGTTTCATTTTTATATATTGGTGTGGATAGTTTGAAGAGTTCGAACCCACATCCGATCCTCGGCTCTTGATGTGCGGATTTCCATCTGTCAGTCCCGGTTGTGATCGACAGATAGCAGGCGTTAAGCCATGTCAAAGATCCTCGGACGGCCTGAGAAACTCTG
Source organism: Alsophila aescularia (assembly GCA_946251855.1). NCBI lineage: Eukaryota > Metazoa > Arthropoda > Insecta > Lepidoptera > Geometridae > Alsophila > Alsophila aescularia. The sequence goes on from OX276381.1 coordinate 57,565,916, forward strand.
AAATGACCAGCACTACCTCATATACAAAGACAAAGGTCGTCCGACGGCCTGAGAAACTCTGTCACCAGAGGCCAGCTCTACCTCATATACATAAACAAAGGTCCTCGGATGGCCTGAGAAACTCTGTCACCAATGACCAGCACTACCTCATATACAAACAAAGACAAAGGTCCTCCGACGGCCTGAGAAACTCTATCATCAGAGGCCAGCTCTACCTCATATACAAACAAAAACAAAGGTCCTCGGACGGCCTGAGAAACTCTGTCACCAATGACCAGCACTACCTCATATACAAAGACAAAGGTCCTCCGACGGCCTGAGAAACTCTGTCACCAATGACCAGCACTACCTGATATACAAATACAAAGGTCCTTGGACGGCTTGACAAACTCTGACACCAGAGGCCAGCACTACCTCATGTACAAATACTAAGGTCCTCGGACGGCTTGACAAACTCTGATACCAGAGGCCAGCACTACCTCATATAAAATACAAAGGTCCTCGGACGGCTTGACAAACTCTGATACCAGAGGCCAGCACTACCTCATATACAAATATAAAGGTCCTCGGACGACTTGACAAACTCTGACACCAGAGGCCAGCACTACCTCATATACAAAGATTATTCAATTATCTTACCTTACCTTGTCGTATGCGAAAACCAAGCATAAGCGTCATACACAACTACTCAAGTTGTTCCCAGTCTATAAATTTAATAATCTCTTCTGTTTTATCTTTCTTTATCAAAGACGCCTGTCACTCTCTATTTTATTCTATGGTAGGCTTCCCCTAGGCTCTAGCGGTATCCCCAGGCTTGAATAAGAAAGGGTAGTTTTACAACGCTCGGGGGAAAACTTTACGTGTTAGGAGCGAGTTCCACCCTCTATTTTGGGGTTGGTAGGCACTGATGGCCACTAGGAAAATGTACTCACGTATCGAGCAGAGTTTCAGCTTCTGTGAACAGTTGTAGGTGTCTGCTCTGACTTTGTAAAAGTAGGTTGTTAAATGTGAAATACGTAACACGTTTTTCGAAGTTATTTTCAGATATTTCGTCACCTGCAACATTGTATGTAACTAACAGGTGTCGATTTAAGTCGCAGTTATAGGTTTTCACGTCACTTTCTGCCAAGGCGCGCTGTAAAATCTGGTAGTGAAACGCTACTGTCGCATCTACTACTATCATCATCATCATCATGCCATCATAGTAGTAGTAGTAGTACTACTACTATGATGGCGCGATGACCCCAAAGTGGGTCTTGGCCTCCGACAGTAATAGACGCCATCACTTTCTGTTTTGCGCGGCCTGTTGCCATTCAAGCAGCTGGTCGCATCTAGTAGGTATAAAGGTATAATTATGGAAACAAGTCACTGAGTCATCCGCCTTTCCACGCAGCGAATCGCCTGAGTCGAGCCACAGAATAAATAATAGTACAGTTCCGGGCGCCGAATTCCACTGGCCTGTAATGCTGTAACTAAAAACGTTTGACTTTCCTGAATCACAGTACCTACCTCCAAAGATACTATGAGAAATGATGTCACCTTATCCTTGTACTCATTTGCTCGTTTCACTACCAACTTTTCGTAATATAATCTTGATTACTTTTATAATTAAAGCAGCGCATTTCCAGTTTATAGTAAGCCAAGTTCACTTTGAACGCCATCTTTCTGTTTTTTGCTTGGTGCTGTCATCTGCGGAGTAAAAATCTACAGCAATTAAAGAATAAAATATAATATGCTTCAAGTTGACCGCCTGCATTCGCTGACCGACTCAAAAGACTCTAAACATCAGTGCAGCTGGAGATTTTTAATTGAGGCTGCGTATTGGCCGAAAGCAGTCAGCGACAGCGTTATTCGCTGCCTTTCCATGTCATTTATATTTCAAGTACAAACTCCTATTCTAAACTCAGTACATTACCTCACTAAGATAAGACGAACTCGAGTAATCTCCTGGATTGATGGCTGCGATTTAGCACCGCTCTCAGCTCAGATTAAATGAAATCTCTCTGGGAACTGCCCTCCTTACTTAGTTGGTTTTATCTCACTTTTATTTACTTTAGCTTGAAATGAAAAACACGATGTGTTGAGGTAGCTACCTATCTTGACCTTCGGCGGTGCATAACATATGTTTAGATTTGAATTAGCTGATAGAAACATACAAGCGCGTCGCTTGTGGCGTGTTGTGACGCGCCAGAAGCAATCCTTACCAGTATATAAAAGTGAAACTTTGTCTGTTTGTTTGGGGAGCTTTCACGTGATAAAGGGTGGACGGATTTTGATGAAATTTGTTATGGAGATAGATTATACCCTAGAATAAAGCATAGGATACTTTTTATCCCGGAAAATAGTAAACTGGAAAACATTGATTACTTACTGTAAGGAACGGTTGCCATGGATACGAAATAACATGTCTGTAAAAAAACTTCAAGAGCATTGGTGCCTTACCTGTATTTGGAATGGTTTTTACTAGTTAATATCCTAGAAGAACAGAATGCTTTGTTTTCGCGATAAACAGTAGTCCGCGCGGACGAAGTCGCGGGCGGGAAAGCTAGTGAATATATATTAATCAGAATTAGAAGCATGTCGGGTTCATACATTCAATACACTCACAAGCACATTTTATTGTATTTTTATCTGTTTTTTTCCTAATGTACACATTAGAAAAAAAAACATGAAATAATTTATTTCCTCTTTCTTTTAGCATAGTTAGAGACACAGTCGTTATCATAGAGGTTCGACAACTCGACACTCCGTTACGTAAGTACTAATACTCTGTGATCCCATTATAATGATTATACCTCTGATTATATAGTTATATATTTTTCTTTTCTTTTTTTCTTAATAATAGGTTAGGGCAGCATTCTCTTTACGAGAAGAAGCTAGAATTGTATTTATTTAGTCTTGCCGGTTGATTAGTTAAAGAAATTGTCAATGGATGATGGATTGTCAGCATTATGCTGAGCGGTAACAAACATACATTCACACATACAGTCGCATTCATAATATTTATTAGATTAGATTAAAAGACCGTTATCACTATGTCGAAATCCAATTTTTTTCTTTAGTTTTTTATTTACTGTCTTACGGTGTCGTGTCGCCATCTATTGACAATTTCTTTAACTAATCAACCGGCAAGACTAAATAAATACAATTCTAGCTTCTTCTTGTAAAGAGAATGCTGCCCTAACCTATTATTAAGAAAAAAAGAAAAGAAAAATATATAACTATATAATCAGAGGTATAATCATTATAATGGGATCACAGAGTATTAGTACTTACGTAACGGAGTGTCGAGTTGTCGAACCTCTATGATAACGACTGTGTCTCTAACTATGCTAAAAGAAAGAGGAAATAAATTATTTCATGGTTTTTTTCTAATGTTGTGTACATTAGGAAAAAAAACAAAATTCGCTCAGCTCTGAAACTGCTGAGCGAATTTTGATGAAATTTCATATAAATAAGTAAAAGCTTTAGTTGTACAGAGAATACTTTTGATCATCATCATCATCATCATCCATCATCACAATCCACCCGCGTAAGCCGCATGCGCAGCTAGTTGTTTTTATAATTCCGTTCGGTTTTGAATCCCGTCCAAGAAAAACTGTATGTAAAGATATTATTATTTATTCTGTGGTATCAAAGTTCAAGGACTGACATACACCAATCCGCACTAGGCCAGCGTAGCGGATTATGGTCTATCCTTCCTCTATGTATGGCCGTAATCCGCTATGGATTTATGGCCTTTGTCCGAGCAGTGGGAGCGTAATTCGCAGATGATGATGATGATGACGATGATGATGCAACTATTACTTAAACTTATATTATTAAGAAAAGTAACGTGGAAAACTTTCGCCATTTTGAAAATAATTTCTTGGCCATAAATGAAACTATTTATACCTATTGTAGATATTATTGTAGATTTATTGTAGATAGGGAAAATTAGGAAAAATATAAAGTGTTTTCTGAAAAATCACTTCTATGACCCTTGACCAAAAAAAATATTATTTTTTCATCAAACCTCACGGGGGTATATTAATTTGTAGTGCAACTATAGGATGGCACCTGTGGACCTAGTTCGATGCATTTTTTTGTTTTATAGCTGATGTGATAAAAAAAAGAAGAGATTAAAATATTTATTTGATACATACACACAAGTAAAATACCTAACAAGCAAACAACATTAAAAAAAAGTAAAAATTTAAGGGCGGTGCCAAAAAAACGCGCCGGATAGATGTTACTTAGCTATAATGAGGGGGTCGGGATCGTAGCTCCCAAACAAATGGACCGATTTTGATGCTTTTTTTATGTTTGAAAGCTGATGTGATCGAGATCATTAGCTAATATTTAAAAGCTATTAGCTATTAATTGCTCGGGGGCTATAAAATATACATTTCGAACATCTGCTTGTTGAAATTTTGTATCGTTGCTAGCACAGTACTGCGGTGATTTGAGTTGCAGTTTTGTGGGATCCGCCCAACGAGTGGATGATTGGGCGCGGGATCTTTGCCTTCCACCTGTCCTTGGACATGACTCCAACTACTGTACGTTTGTAGTGGTCCCATTTAAATGTTATGATTAAATTAAATCCATTTAATTGGGGGGAGGGTCGGGGGTTATACATATATATTTTTAATTTGTGCTTGTTAAAAATGAACGAAGTAAAAACATGTAGCTTACTTCCGCCACACTGTTTGTCAGACAAAAGATAAATAAATAAATATAGTCGGGACAATTTCACACCAAGTACCTAGCCCCAAACTAGGATACCCTGTACTATGGGTACTAGGTAACGGATAAACATACATAGATAAGAATATTTACATCCATGACTCGGAAACAAACATTTCTGCTCATCACACAAACGATTGAACCTTGCAGGATTCGAACCTGCAAGGCTTTTTATAGTACTAGTAAATATATCATCAACTACATTTGTGCTTGTTCACGATGGCGGTTGTTTAGTTATGCCAAAAGGTGACAAGCTCTTTAACCGCTCTTTTCTGTTTTACCCCGAAATTCTTATCACTTACATTTAGATAGGTACCTGTTATCATATACCTATTCGCATACCTCGGGATTAACGAAGGTTAAGTTTAATTAAAACCCATCGCACGGAGCTTAACATCCTTAAATTAGTTTTTAATTGCATTATAATTGAAATAACTTTGTCCTTTGGTACTCTTTCATGACCTAAAATAAATGAAAGGCAATTCAGTAGTGGTAGTACTATTATCTATTCTGTGGTAGTGTTACATTAATTGTGTTCTAATCAAACTACTCACTGCGCCTGCGGTTTTATCCGCTTGAATGATGATCCTATGATGATGATAATTTAAATAATCGTTACTCAAACAATACTAGTAATGTGGTCATTATTTCGACAACCTTCTTTGGGCAAAGTCGACCTTGCCGCGCTGCTTGAATAGGCGCCAGCAAAGTTGTATGGAATTTCATTATTGTCGTGTTTTGCGGCCGGCAATTTCCTTTGAAAATCCATTATTGTCGTCTTTTGTCGTAGCACTATTATTTATTCCGTGGGTTCGTTAACCCCGAACGCGAAAAGAGAGGCGTTGTAGCTCCCAGACGAATGGACCGATTTTGATGGTTTTTTTTCTGTTTGAAAGCTGATGTGATCGTGATTGTTGTTGTTGTTGTTTCTGTTTCTGTTTCTGTTGTTGTGGTCTGAAAGCTGATATGGATATATATATATACTGTACTATATATTTGCATATTTATGTGTAGGTATATTGGAATATATGTTTATTCATTGTATTCAGTTTTTATTATTTATTTATTATATTATAATGCACCACCGTCTTTGCCGTATATTAATTCCTTTCCATCCAAAGGTTGTCTGGAAGAGATCACTTTTTAGCGATAAGACCGCCCATTGTCCCATATATTTTGTATAAATGTTTTAATTATTATTGTATTTTTGTTCTATGTGGTGTACAATAAAGAGTTATCTATCTATCTGATGTGATCGTGATTGTTATTGTTGTTGTTTCTGTTTCTGTTTCTGTTGTTGTGGTCGCTGTTGTTGTCTTTGTCGTTGTCGTTGTTGTTTACGTTGTTATTGCATACTTCCGTCAAACTGTTTGTCAGACAACAGATAAATAAATAAATATAGTCGGGACAATTCCACACCAATTACCTAGCCCCAAACTAAGATACCCTGTACTATGGGTACTAGATAACGGATAAACATACATATATACGAATATTATAACATCCATGACTCGGAAACAAACATTTCTGTTCATCACACAAATGATTGCACCTTGCAGGATTTGAACCCGCGACCACCATAACTTTTAAATGCCTAAACAGATTAAGATGTGTAGGATATCGTTAGAACCCTTACATCATCCCGACTAACATTTTATTGTCATAAGCGACAAAAAATACTTCAAATTTTACACTATTGGTATCAAATTGAAGGCCTGGATGAGCACATTCCATAAACATATACATAATTTATTGGCACAATTTAGTTTTTGGCAGGGCAGTCGTGTCTTTTTTGTTATTTATTAATTAATTCATATCTACTCGTATCTAACCTATCCGACGAAAAGAGAAAATTTAAAGAACTTTATTAAATAGTTTCATTTTAACCGACTTAAAAAAGGAGGAGGCTTGCCATTCAATACGTAACTTTTTTGTTTGTAATCAAATCAAACTATCACACTATAATATATTATAAATCCGAGAAGTGTTGCCAATGTCGTAAACAGGCCAGTCACTGCCTAGAGTTCTAAAAATGAATACTCTTATCGAGCGAAAAACTGCATATTATGCGCGATGCAGAACTCCATACATTAGAACTGACAGTCTATACAAAACAAAATGAATAAAAACAGATTAGCGCCATCTACTCGTATATTTAGAAGTGTGTGTGTGTGGATGTGTGAATGATTATTACTCCTTCACGCTCGAACGGCTAAATGGAGTAGATTTGGTATCAGGATAGCTTATATCCTCTATTAACACAAAGGCTGCTTTTCATCATCATCATCATCCATCATCATCATCAGACTTTTCGGTCGATTGGGATTTGGGATGTTCTTTTATAATTTGAAAGAATAGACCATCGGGTTGGTCTTTTATAAATTGAATGAAATCTACTCGTATTTGAATCAGATTTTTAGTCAAAGAAATACACACATTATTAATTAGTACGTGAATAACCCCTTAAACTCCTTAATTAACTCCTTTTTAGGGTTGATTTACCAATACACCTTTCATTTCATAGAAGTGAATTCTCCACGTAGACAAACCCGCGGGTCATATCTAGTGAGACAAATTATTCACGTCCTAACTGAATAACGAGTGGTAGTTATTCCGTTTGAACGCATCGATGTCCCCTGCACTTGAGCAGGGACGGCTAATAGGACCGTTTTCTCTGCTCTGCTATTAGGGCGGTGCTGGAATAAAGGTGGTAATACACCCCACTCCAAAACATTCCACGCCAACACTCCAAAAATTGGCAAATACCGTCCGTGTGTGCAAAATCTCACGTGGATTGCGTGGAGTGACAAGAAATATTGGTTTTCCAATAACTCCACGATGTGCGCGCTCATTGTATCCGATCCGCAATCTATTATGCGCTCAGTTTACTGTACGCTGCAGTCGGAAGAGGTCATCAGGTCAATTAAGCGAAAGTGTGAGTGTATGTAGTATGTTTGTTACCGCTCAGCGTTGAAACGCCTGAACAGGTTTTGATGGTGTATTAATACTTTAGATCCTGGAATAACACAATGGGAAATTTACATGGTCATCATCATCATCATCATAAAAAATATTCTTCTGAATCGGACTTCATTAACCCGACTGGCAGGGCAGAAGTCGAGACGCATATTGGCTGAGAAATGGAGTGCAGTGGCGTGCCCAGTGTGAAGTGCCACACTGGGCACGCCACTGCACTCCACTGAGTGCTCATGTGTGTGGGCAAAAAACGGCCGCCATCCACGCCGCGCAACTGATGGAAATGGAACAATCGTGTATGTCGACTTTCAGGCTCCGGTTTAATACATATGACCAGACAAACCAACAGAGGAATTGTGTTATTTTTGTTACTAAATTATCAATTTAGTAACAAAAATAACACAATTCCTCTGTTGCATTGACAATTTATGGTTTAATCATTTTGCCTTATAAGTTACAACACAAAAACGATCAAGCTTAAAATTAAAAATAGTTTTTAATTGTGGGTACAAAAAAAGCTCTTACCATTTTAGACATCGCCATCTCACAAAAATTCAAGCTGATCGGCCTCATATATAAATTCTGTTATTATAACATACCTAAAAAAAACATGTCGATCAGAAGCCTATTCCATTCGAAAATGTATTCAAATTCCAGTTCCAGTTCAGTTATTTCTCATGAGAAATAACGTCAAACGTTGTTCGAAACGCGAAAGTTATTGTAATGTCACCGAGAGTTGCGCCTAGATTGGTTCCATACGATCTTCCAACCCTCCAACTGATCGTCTAATCTTTGACATGTGGAAGGGTGGTTCGTTCACGTTTGACATAGATCGGTCGAGTTGACCCGAGATCGGAGTGGCGGCGGTAAATCGACTACAAATCAAAGGAGTTTGAACAAATTCTAGAACTCACTCGAACCAGCTTTCCACACATTGAAGGTTGGGCGATCAGTTGGGCTGTCATGGGAAATGTTATCGCGTCTCATTCAAACTGTATGCCACAATTTATTATGTATTGTAAGCTTCCACCATATTCGTTTACGCATGTATTTATTATTCTTAGTTGTCTGTGTGCTTAAATATAATAATTTTATATTTAAGCCTACAGACTACCAACGATTCGATGTTTGGCCGAACATTTGGAGTATATTTGGCCATAAATTGATTCAGAATACCAATTTTTATTCAATTCACAATTCAGTCTCGATTCGATTAACTTTCATTCAATAACTGATCAGAACAAGAGTTTGAAAGTTAACGTATGAATAACTAGCATACATTTACATACATACAAACGCAGTATCGCCCAAATTGATTTGGACCTCGGTTCGTTCTGATAGACTGAGACGATGAGCCTTCACATAAATGTACATACAAGAAATTCGAAGACTAAGTCAGTTTTTTAATTGTTACTATATAAGAAACATATTAAAGTACCCCCCCTACTCCTTAATCTAGCAATACTGTCCATCCACAGACTGTCTGGAAAAGATAGTTTTTAGCAATAAGGCCGTCTATTGTACTTTCCTTTAAGAAATGTATCTAGTAGAAATGTATCAGAAATGTGTCATCAAATAAACTGTTATTTTGTTCTCTCTAAATAATCTTGGTCTATCAACAAAATACCTAAAGCACTTCTACAAGTCCAAAACTTACATGACAAACGATTTAAAAAAAAATAAAAAATTAAAAGCTCTAATGTAATCGGGACCAAAAATCATGTTCCGCGGCTCCACTTTTAATTCCACTGTTATTGTATTACTCTTTTTAAAGTAAACAACTCTTTCCCAAAGAGTCCATGAAAGTCACTTGAAGTACAGCAAATTAATAAATCAGGTGAACTAACGATACCTATTTTGAGTTTGAAAAGGAAAAGACATAATACCTATTACGTGGAATGGTTCCTCGTTGTCAAGTCTACGTTTGTAGGCTATTATATCGGCGGCTTTCTTCAAGATCAAAGTAGTGCGACTTCTATACTGGTACTATTATTTATTCTGTGTCTACAGGAGACATAACATTTAGGTAATTTGTTATTATTGGCCATACATAATGTATTGTTCTATGTTAAAACTTGATTATTGTATCATCAGTTTATTTCTTGTGCAATAAACAGTTACTATCTATCTATCTAATGTACCTACAATCTTGTTTTGGCTAATATGCTTTTGAAAAGAGATGATCCGGCAGAGAATGACAGTCACCGACGTAGCTCAAAGAGTTCAACAGAAAGCAAACAGAAGCGGCAATGGGCTGGTCACACAAGTCGAAGAACAGATAACCAATAGGGTAGGCTATCCTTGAGCAGAAGCCACGTGTGGGCAAATGTAGTGTAGGACGCCCTACAGCTAGATGGAGCGACGACCTGCGTAAAGTAGCTGGCAGCAATTAGCAAGCAGCCGAAGATCGGGCTCAGCGGCGCGCATTTGGAGAGGCCCTTTGTAGATTGTCCAGCAGTGGACTAATACTGGCGGTTGATGATTGATCACATTATCTACAAATTACTTTTTAAGTTTTTTTTTTCACTAGTTACTGTTTGGCTGGTATAATAATAATTTTAACGCCATGCGCCACGCATAAATTCAGATAGCATCGGTGTCGGTGCTATTCTCGGACAGTCTATTCCTACTTCCGCGAAATGTTTAAAAAATACCACCCCCTCCCCCGACCTCACCCCCTACAATAAAAGCGGTATTTCAAACACGTCGGGTAATAAACTTGAAGTCGCTCTCAGCCTCGCGCCTAGACTTAGAAATGTGGAGATAGAGCTTGAAAAACGATAAAGTCTGCATTTTTATGTAGGGATCATAAAATAACATAGGTATTTAGAAGATATACAGCTTGTGTTTATGTAGCAATGGCGTGTTCTGTGACCTGAACTTTAAAATGTTATTGATGCTTGCATTGACGTTACGTCAGTGGATGCTTGGTTAAATTTGTATTGATGTGTCGCACGGCATCATTATTTATGTATGTTGAAACTTATTTGAAAACTAATAACTTGGAACTTTCATATTGTTCATACATTTTTTAAGAAACAATATGTTTTAAAAGTCAACAACTGATTTAGCTTCTTAGCTTCTTTGCTTTTGTACCAAGTTTTGGTAACTACAGTTACCGCTCGTCATGAGCACCATACGCGTTAAATTATTATGAAGTTTCAATATGCCTTACTTACATCTAAGTATGCATGCTTTGTAATCACTTTTTTTCTTCATAATATACCAGTCTAACGAATCGTAGCTCTACACCTCTCGCATAACTTTCACCTGGCCGGTATGCGGCAATATTTCTACGGTGAGCGAAATGTAATTAATCAAAAAGTTTCCAGAATCCACCCCCTGTCGCTCTCGTGACTCCGGTGACCCAAACTGTGACAGGCCACAGTGAATTGGCATTTCAGTACATTCTGCCAATAAAGAAAACATGTTTTTAAAATTAGACTGATAGGTAAAATACGTAATTAGACATAAGTTCAAAAACTAAAACACTATGGTGAAACATCCAATAAATACATACATACATAGACGGTTAAATTACCCTTCCCTTAGTTCAACGTAGTCGGGTAAAAATAGGAATAATTAATTTCATTTTACAGTTTTTTCAGCTAATGCCTCTCCTCTTCTGGAGGTTAGACATCAGCTCAGCGATTTTTTTTCTGTACTGTACTTGTACTATTATTTATTCTGCGGTATTGTGCCATCTTTTTGCGGGCATCTATTTGTTTATGAAATATAATATGTATTGATCATCGTCATTAGAAAAGGGGAATGTTTTTATTCTGTACAGTCAGAGCAGATCAATTATTAGACAATATAACAATTTGTTTGCTTGAAGTTTTAATACAATAAAAAAAACATAAAACACAGAACTAAATAACACTAAAATAACTACAACAATACACACAAACAATACAATAGTACTAATTGATACTAAATAACAGAACCTACCTTGAAAGGCCTGGCGATGAAAAATAATCCCGAATATATGTTGGTTTAAGAATGCAAAGTAGGCTTATAGTTACTGTTAGTGAACGAAAGTCATTTTTGTAAAAAGTTGATTGACAATACAAAGAAAGATCAAAAAAGGATATATTAAAAAAATAAACAGAGAATGAGATCGACTGTAATTGACTGCGATCATTTATAAATAAAATTGTTGTAATGGGAAGAAAAAATAATATGTATTTGAGTTGCAACGGATCTCGAGATATCAGTTAATGAGAAATTCTGATATCGAGATCCAATGGGAAGTACCCATTTAATCTAGCATCAGACCGAACAGTTTTTATTTTATTATCCTTCTCGCTAAAATCACCCCTATCTTTATATGAACACTTAAGTTCTCGTAAGGGTTGAAACAGGAAAATAATAATAACAAAGGAAAGGGTCAATTGTTTGTCCAGTCACCCTACGGAACCTAAATTAATATATGAGTTCCGTCGGCAACATCTGTCGTGAGGGAAACGGACGATTATTCGCAGTCAAAAACTGGTGTTCTCACCCCAAGACGGAAACATGAAAAATAGAGTTTTCCGTTAAACACACATTTTTCTATGAATGAACGGAAATATGAGGAAACGTATTATGATAACTTTATGAAGCTCACAACTGAATACATAACTTCACTTTTATAGATATTTGCTTCATTCAGCCCCCATGACCATAGATCTAGTTGAGGGTGTAAATACGTTAGGTACGCTTTAATATCATGTAAACAAAAACTGGACCAGATACAAGAACAGTAATGTCCAGCTTCAGAGAGGCCGTTTGAATTTATGCTAACCTGGTTAAGTTTAATGCAGCTAAAAAGCAGGCGTGTTTGTTCTCTGCTAAAAAGAGTCCCTGATCTCCGTCTTTCCGTAGTGTAACAATACCAACAGGAAACCATCTGGAGCTTTTGGGTGTCGAGCTCATATCGAACCTGAAATTTGGGTAGCTGCAAAGAAACTTGGTATTTTATATAAGGTTAGGCGGTACTTAACACCGGGCAGTTTTTAAATATTTATCAAGCACAGGTCCGATCTTGTATGGCATGCTGCCACCTCTGGGACGGTTCTGCCAAGTATCAGCTCGAGGCTTTGGATTCAATTGAGAGAAGTGCTATGAGGCTTAATGGGGTTGACACTGGTAAAGAGTAAGAAGTCTAGCGCATCGACGTGAGATCGCAAGCCTCACGTCGATTCCTTATGCTACAGGTTGCACTATGGAGAGTGTGCACAAGAACTACACAATCTGATTTCTCCGTCACTTTCTATCACCGTACGACTAGATGATCGGCAAAGCGCCACCCTTTTATGGTGGAAATACCTCGCACAAGAACGAAGCGTTACGCTTCTTCATTCATTTATTATAAGAACTGCAAAGGAGTGGAATGCCCTGCCCTTGTCAGTGTTTCCGGTAAATTATAACCCAGGTGTGTTCAAGTAAAGAGTGAATAGGTATCTAACTAGGCAAGCGTGCTACAACTTCGACCACATCATTGCTTTCCATCAGGTGAGATCGTGAAAAACGATTGATTAATCTACACTTCTACATCTACATCTACACGTAATGTTTTTTTTGAGCTGTTTAATGTTTTTTTAGCATTAACGCTTGCTAGCGAGTACGTCTTATAATATTTTAAAGAGGAAAGATTTTATTGTTTGTTTGTTTGTAATGGATAAACTCAAAAAATACAAACCAGATTTTGAAAATTCTTTCACATAAAGAAAGCTATATTATCAGCGAGTAACACTAGCAGGATTTTATTTTTCAAAAAAACATAATTCCCTTCGAAAATTGCAATGCAACCCGAGGTATTAAATTTTGCAAAAAAACTCGAATACTTTGTATCACAGACCAAAGAGTATGTAAATACTACGTGAGATCACAAACTAAGAAGGAGATACGGGTCTTTGCATATGGAACGTTGCCATAGAAACGAAATCACAGAACATCTAATAATCATTGACGTAGGAAATGCTCTTTGCTAATAATACTCGAAATAGTAACCGTAATTCAACCTCCTTGCGTTAAACAGAATAATACTATAGATGAAATGGTACGTGACTATAAAACGTACAAACATAAACATTTTGTGTAAGAAATTAGTAGTTAGTTGTTATTCTATTTGTCCAAATAAAGTACCTACAAATTTTATCTTTCTATATATCTACCCGTGCGAAGCCGGGGCGGGTCGCTAGTCAATAATAAAAAAATAATGCAACAGGCAAACACACCTACACAGCTATATTACCACCGTCGTGCTTCATCTGAATCAATAACAAAGACAGAGACCGACTGTAGCGCGAATGAGAGTCACTGCTAACACATGCTACACAAACGCCACTCCAATTGTCAGAAAGGTTACAGAAAGTCAATTGTGTGCATTGCATCTAACTTATGTGGTTCAAGCCCGAGGAACTGGTACCTAATCTTCCAACTTTTAATTAGATCTATGTCCATGACAAGATATCATAACCTACTTAGATAATTTCATTTTTCGATCAGGCAGACAGGGAACAAAAAAAAACATATTTATTTATTGATTGTTAATTGTTATTATTATTTCACTTTGTTTATTTTAATCTTAGAACACATTTTTTTTACAATCCATACCAATATATAAACGTGAAACGTTGTCTATTGGTTTGTTTATTTGTTTGTTTGTTTGGGGAGCTTTCACGCGATAACGGTTGGATGGATTTTGATGAAACTTGGAATGGAGATAGCTTATACCCTAGAATAAAACATACTTTTTATCCCGGAAGTTTCCACGGGAAAACAGGAAAATCTGGACAAATGATTACTCGCTGTAAGAAACGGTTGCCATGGAAACGAAATAAAAAGTATGTCAAAAACAACAAGAGTGGTGCCACAGAATACTTTATAATACTCCGTAGTGGCGCATACCTACTTTTGCATTGGTTTTTAATATTCTAGAAAAATATAGGATGCTTTGTTTCGCGATAAACAGTACCTACTCCGCGCGGACGAAGCCACGGGCGGGAAAACTAGTATTTCTATCATCTCCCACCACCTTATCACCTGCCACCACTTGACTATGCAACCCATACTTGGTGTTAAGAAACTTCACTGTTGTGGAGGTTCTTGGCATTTAAAAAGCCACGGCACGACGAGTGTACAGTCTCATAACAGACGAGCGCGGGTGTAACATGCGATGTGACGTAAGCAGTTGACGGACTCTCCAATCCAAGGCGTCAAGCTCAGGTAGAGTCCACTTTAGTATGCCAAAATAGTCTATGAGCAAGGGCATCACCCAACCGTTGAAGGCCTTTGTGACTATGCATAATTATGCCTTATGCCACCCGGCCTAAATTTTATATGCGGTAGTTCCTACTCGTTAAACTGGAGACTTATAATCAAATAGGGGAAACTTTATCTTATTTGATTGTAAGGATAAAGAATAATATTATGGTTCAATGAAACTCAGGAATAAATTGAGTACCTAAAGCTCATGAGCCATAATTCCTTCGCCCTGATTTCTACCTCAAACTTTGACTTGTGAAATGTAAATAAGTAGAAGTCAACAAAATCAGAGTTAAATTTTGAAGCGTGTTCCACAAAGAGGCGCTGGGAGACAAATTTTAAACTTGTCAAAATTATACAAGTTGGCACAGGATGCTTGAAGGTCTATTCTGGAGCTCAAACGCGATATAATTTCGATGTACCTATGAATCACTACACAATTTAGTAGCTTGGATATATCTTCCAGTGCAGAGGTGAACAGTTTCGGAGATATAATGTCTTCCTGTCTCATCCCTTTTTGCAACTGGATAGACCGACGATTCGTGTTCGTTTTACCCGACTACGTCAAAGCAAAGGAAGTGATCTTTGTTTAAACTAAAAACTTGATCCGATTTTGCCAAGCGAGGTATCAATCGATTTGTCTTCATCGTAAGAGTGTCATAGGCTATTGTTTACTCGACTGTAGTCGGGTTTTAGTTTTGAACTTATGTCTTGTTTGTGGACTAGGCAATCGTTTGACCACAATCTCAACTGATGGAAAGCGATGATGTAGTTGAACACTGTTAAGTTTTGGAGATTATTTCCTTTCCAGGAAAGTAATAAGTGAGTTTTGCTTATGGGGAAAACCGTTCAAGGGAACAGGAAAACAAACACAAATAAAATAATACCTCCGTTCACCCCCCCCTACCCCCCCTCATTATAAGAACTAAAAGTATCTCGATCACATCAGCATACAAACATAAAAAACCGCTTCAAAATCTTCCATTCGTTTGGGAGCTACAATCTCAAATGTGGACAAATGTGGATTTGTAATCTACAAATTACAAATCCATATTTGTTACATTATTTAGTTGTTTATTACAGAAACTAGTTAATGAAGGCTCTTATCCGATAAAAAGTAAAAGTATGACAGTACGAACTGAATTGTTCCAGGTTCCAGATATTCGGAATAGTTCCGCCCGCCCTGGCGTGACGCCAAATAGTACATCTAACGCTGATCTCTCAAGTTGTTCACAGAGTTCCGAACACCTGCGGGAGTAGAGGCGCCTGGGCAGAATTTTAACGCCTCAATTAGTTAGTCAAAGTATCGTATATTTATGTTATTCCAGGACCAAAAGTACCAATCAGGTACAATATACCACATTTCGTTCAGCCTTCAAATAGTTTTTTATCGATTGCTCGGCTTTTACTCATCGGATTAAATTACCCAGAACACCAGTTTTTAAGCCTAACCCTAAGATATCCAATAATGAAAACTGCATCGGAATCGGTAAGTAAGTAATTTTTACAAAACAAACAACAAATAATATATACAAACATAAAAAAAAAATTGTTAAGTAGCTTATTTTAAGTACCAGGCTATATTTTATTATTATCTTTATTGTACATACTTTTAGATACTTTTTATAAGTATAGATAGCAGATACGTCAGACCACCTCGTGGTAGGCCGTCCTTCTATCCGTCTTCCTGTAGCCATTCGAGAACCTGTCTTCTCCAACGGTTATCGATTCTACATGCAAATGTGGCCTAGCCATTGCCACATTTGCCAATTCTGTTCTTTTACGTACGTATATTTACATTCCGGATTTTATAACGTATGTCAGCGCCTTTGACCACTTTGTTATTTCTCTGGGCTAAAAGCACAGTATATAAACCTATATGTTGTTATTTTACAGGATAAAAAACAAAAGAAAAAATACTATATGTCAAATTGTTTTTTTATCGATTGCTCGGCTTCTACACATCGGATTGAAATAACAAAGAATATGAGATTTTAAGTAAACATCATTCATTTCAATCGGCCCATTAGTTTTTATGTGATGCGCGGACATACAGTCAGATAGGCAACGTTAAAAAAACTTGTTCAGTAGCCGTGGCGGTCTCGGCTTAGAATACGACCCTTTCAATTCTCCCGAGGATGTCGTTAGAGGCGACTAAGGGAATACACACCGGAAAATGGGCAGCAGCGTCATATTTGTAACACTGCGGTCACCAATCCGCCTGCCAAGCGTGGTGACTATGACAAACCCCCACAATATGATAGACACACCGCAAAGATGGCCTCCAGTCCCCGGCGGCTCCGTTACTCCTGGCACCGGTAGTAGCCACGATAACGGCGGAGCAGGGGGTGCTAAGAATCCGTGGCAGAGACCCAGCTACCAACCCCTACGATCTCTGGAACTTATAACGCACACACCTTGAGGACCGATGAGAAGTTGATAGAGCTGGAAGAAGTAGTAAGTAAGTTGCGCTAGGGTATTATAGGGTTATCAGAAATCCGAAGAGAGAGAGAGAGGATACGATGACCCTTAATTCCGGAAACTTACTCTAATACCGGGAGGGCGACCAGCAGTCTGAACACGGTATCGGGTTTCTCGTCCACAAGTCCCTCGTCAATGACATTGTAAAGATCGAAAGCGTTTCGAGCAGAGTGGCATACCTTTTACTCAGAATTACCGAACGGTATTCGTTGAAGGTCATACAGGTATACGCTCTACACTCGAAACGCCCGGACGATGAAGTGGAGGCTATGTATGACGACATTTCTAATGCTATACATGCCCCGAAAACACACTTCACAGTGGTGATGCGGGACTTCAACACACGGCTGGGCATGAGAAATGGCAATGAACTGAGAGTGGGGCAGTTTGGATTTGGAGAGCAGAACCAGAGGGGTCAGCGATTAGCCGACTTCATGGAGAAGGAGGGACTTTTTATGATGAACTCCTTTTTCGGAAAGCGCCCGTCCAGGTAATGGACGTAGCTGCACCCCGGCGGGATAAGCACAAGATAGATTTCATTTTGACGATCAATAAGCATATATTCAATGATGTCTCTGTGATCAACAGGGTTAAGACCAGCAGTGATTATCACTCTTTGAATATCAACGTAAAGCTGGAGAAGTCTCGTTTGATGAAATCTACTCTTCGCCCAAGTCCTACCGAAATCCAAAACCCCAAGAGCTTTCAGTTGGAGCTCCAAAATCGCTTCCAAATCCTTACCGAATGCGATGCAGTGGACGAACTAAAACCACGGGCTGGTAGAAATTGTTCACGCGGTCGGGTCGGAATTCTTTAAGACCCACCGCAAAAATAGAACACAGAAACTCTCTGAGCATACACTCAAACTTATGGCAGAACGAGGCGAGATGAGGCTGCAGTCTGCAGTGCATATGTCGAGTTACTTGCTTAATAAACAGATGTCCTCCAAGTCGATGCGACACGATTTGCGTTCCTATAATACTACTCGTATTAAAAACGCAATAGAGAGAAACAAGGGCTCCAAAGTGTTCGCAAGAGATCTGTCTATTGGACAAAGCCTGTTGACAAAGCTGATAACCGACAGTGGCATCATTGTTTCGTCGAAGCCAGAGATTGAGAGTGTGCTCGAGAAGTTATATGGGCAATTATACACCTCATCGCGAAGTCCTCCTTGCACGAAGACTGAAGATTTCCCGGACATCAGCCTATATGGGATCAGAATGGCTCTCAAAAAGCTTAAGAACAACAAGGCACCAAGGGAGGACGGAATATTGACAGAGCTACTGAAAGCGGGTGGAACACCGGTACTTCAAGTCCTTCAGAAGGTGTTTTACTCCGTCATCCTCGAGGGTACTACGCCAGAGGCGTGGCACAGGAGCGTAGTGGTTTTGATCTTTAAGAAAGGTGATAAACCCTCCTGAAGAATTATAGGTCCGGTTTGCTGCTGAACCACGTCTATAAGCAGTTTTCGAGAGTAGTTACAAACCCTCTGGCTCGTAGGTTCGACAAATTTTAGCCTCCCGAACAAGGTGGATTCCGTAAAGGCTTTAGCACCTTAGACCACATCAATACGCTCCGGCAGATTACACAGAAGATCGGAGAGTATAATCGGCCACCATGTCAAGCGTTTGTGGATTACGAGAAAGCCTTTGATTCAGTCGAGACCTGGGCAGTACTACAGTCATTACAGCGGTGCCAAATTGACTACCGGTACATCGAAGTGTTGAAGTGTTTGTACAGCAAGGCCACTATGACAGTCCGTCTTCAGGATCAGACCACGAATTCTATCCAGTTGCAAAAATGGTGAGATAGGGAGACGTTATTTCTCCGAAACTGTTCACCTCTGCACTGGAAGATATATTCAAGCTTCTGAACTGGAATGGATAAATGTGTTAACATCAATGGTACATCAGTGCCCATAGTACAGGGTATCTTAGTTTGGGGCTAGGTAATTGGCGTGGAATTGTCCCGAATATATTTATTTATTTATTTTATCAACCTTTATTTGTCCACTGCTGGACGAAAAGAAAAAGCCTGATAAGAAGGTTGTCTGAACGATTTTGCTTAAAGCTATAAGTCCGCCCAATGTATTTGCCACAGCCATAGAATAAATAATTGGCACGGGAGCGCACGCGTGCTCTACTGTGGTAAAATTTGGTCAGTTATTAGCCTATCATAGATTCATTTTTTTTTAAGTTTTTTTAACTTTCAATATATGCGGTATTATAAAAAAGTAGCAAAAAGTCTGTGCAATAAAGACATTAAAAAAATGCCATCACGGGACGCCTGGCAGATGTGAAACATCAAATAACATTAACGTATGCGCGCGGAGAGAGGGGATCGCCGAGCTGAGGCGGATTGAGCTGACGAGCCACAAGCGGCGCGTCACCACGTCAATTTGCCACGCCAAGAGTTGGCGTAACTTCCGTACCGTATATTAGATGTTTCACATCAAAAATACTCTCATTATCATCATTTCAGGCTTTAGCACAAACATAGGCCTACCCCAAGAAGCGCCACGACGAACGGTCTTGTGCCGCCTCCATCCACCGACTCCCTGCGATGGCTACAATGTCGTCCGTCCATCGTGTGGGGGGTCTCCCTACACTGCGCTTGCTTGTTCGTGGTCGCCATCCAAGAACCTGTATTCCCCAGCGATTGTCGGCTCTGCGAACTATATGGCCTGCCCATTGCCACTTCAATTAGCAAATTCTGAGAGCTATGTCGATAACCTTGGTTCTCCTACAGGTTTTCTCGTTATGGATCTTATCTCGAAGTGGAACTCCGAGCATAGCTCTCTCCATTGCACGCTGCGCAACTCTAAGCTTTTGTATGAGACCAACAGTTAGCGACCACGTCTCAGTGCCGTATGTCATCACTGGCAACACACACTGATTATAAACTTTCGTCTTGAGGCTCTGCGGTATCTGCGACGAGAAGATATGGCGTAATTTCCCGAACGCTGCCCATCCGAGTTGGATTCGTCGGTTGACCTCTTTGTCGAAGTTGGATCTACCCAGTTGGATCGTCTGACCCAAGTAGACATAGTGATCAACAGCTTCGATAATATGGTTCCCAACATAAACCGGCATGGGTACGACATGGGCATTTGACATGATGTTCGTCTTGCCCATGTTCATTTTAAGACCCACCTGTTGGGAAACCATATTGAGGTCACTGAGCATTGTGCTTAGGTCTTCCAGGGTTTCAGCAATGATGACTATATCATCAGCAAATCGAAGGTGAGTGATGTATTCGCCATTGATGTTAACACCAAATCCGTTCCAGTTCAGAAGCTTGAATATATCTTCCAGTGCAGAGGTGAACAGTTCGGTGAAATAACGTCTCTTTGTCTCACCCCTTTTTGCAGCTGGATAGAATTCGTGCTCTGATCCTGAAGACGAACTGTCATGGTGGCCTTGCTGTACAAACACTTCATCACTTCGATGTACCGGTAATCAATCTGGCACCGCTGTAATGAAAATTTTTATCCCGGAAAATTGAAAGTTTCCGCGGGAAAACTGGAAAATGTTGATTACACTGTAAGGAACGGTTGCCATCACAGAATTATCTGTGGTTGCCATGGAAACGAAATAACAAGCCTGTCAATAAACATCAAGAGCATTGGTGCTATACCTACTTTTGCATTGATTTTTAATATCATAGAAGAAAATATGATGCTTTTTTTCGCAATGAACAGTAGTCTGCGCGTACGAAGTCCCGGGCGGGTATACTAGTAGCTAATAAGAACCATCTTGATCACATCAGCTTTGAAACAGAAGAAATCGCATCAAAATCTGTCCATTCGTTTGGGAGCTACGATGCCACAGACAGACACACAGTTACAGTAATACATACAATGATACATACTATACACACCCTAAACTTATAACCCTCTCTTTTTGAGTTCGGGGGCTAAAAATAAGAAGTGATCTGCTGACCTGAACAACACGTGCCGTTCACAGCCTCCTCGTAAACAATCAAGATTCAGATTACATGTAAAATAATATACTAATCCCTGAAGTTTCATTTCACTATTCAATTCTATTGGGAACGAAACGAAACAAAACTTATATCGAATTTCGTTTGAGTTTTGTTAAACAAAAGTTGAAGTTGGCGTATTGTTTTTCCTTGAAATTGAATATATTAGGAAAACTAGCAGTGCCCGCGGCTTTGCCCGCGTGGCTATTTAACTAGGTAAAACGTATTCCAGTACCAAAAGTACCTATAATAAAGTGCAATGATGTACTACATTTCATCAAAATTTGGTCATCCTTCAAATATTTTTCTACCGATTGATCGGCACCTATTCATACAATTAAAAAAAATGTATGTTGCTTATCTTATGTTCCCTAGACCATTTATTTTATTAACTTCTTTGCACAGAATTTTTGTTACATACTGCTTTGTTATAAGTATTTAAATAAATTAATGCCCAATATGAAAGAGCAATATGATAATAAATATTGGAAATAAAAAACCGAGCTTTATGCCCGGTATTGAATGCCTTTCACTATTGGGCAGAATTATAAAAAAAAAAATTACATTATTTTAATTAAACTCATATCGTAAAATCCGGATTATGAACTCAAAAATTGTGGCATAATGACACACTTTACGCACGGCTTGTCTTTAATAAGAAAATTAATTAAATTATAACACTGGTTTTTGAACTAAACCATGTTATAAAATATTTTTATTTACACTCATATCGTAAAATCCGGATTATGAACTCAAAAATGGTGGCGTAATGATATACATTACGCACGGCACGTCTCTAATAAGAAAAAAAAACTGTTTTTGAACTAAACAGAGTTATAATATATATATTTTCCCATTAAAGCACCGCGTTAGCTCCGCACATCAAGAGTTTTCGCCATAATTTATTATCTAGGGCGGCGCGTGTTAGGCCGTATGCGTACCAATTCGCTATGAATTGAATTTTGGCGCCATAATTTACTTTACATTAGTACCTAATAAATTTAATGTGTTTTTCTTGATAGAAAGTTTTATCTTGATTACAAATGTCCGACAGCAGTGCTAGAGAAGAGAATTTGACTTCACTTGACATCACGGAAACAGCAACAAACAAGACGAACGAGCTTTTACCAGAAAAATCAAGGAAATGTTACGACATATTTTATTAATCATCCAATGTAAGTTCCTATTGCATGTGTGTAGATAAAGTAGTGTATGAAACGGCACATTACTACTCGTAGTTATTACAACACTCGAGTGATGCTATTAAAAAACTCGCTGTAGTCATTTATTATCTGTGGTGGTGCGTGATAGACTGTATGCGCGCGAATTCGCTGTGGACTGTATGATGGCGCCATAATTTACTTTACATTAAATTTAGTACCCAACCAATTTAATGTGTTTTTTTACTGATCAAATGTTTTATACTTATTAAAAATATTTCAAAGTTGTGTTAAACATGTGAAAACAGTGTTCGTGACGAGAATTTGACTCCACTTGACATCACGGAACAGCAACGAACCTGAAGACCGAGCTTTTACCAGCAAAATCAAGAAAATATTACGATATTATTTTTTTCATTAAAAGGAAGTTTTTATTGCATGAGTGTAGATAGTGTATGAAATGGCACATAACTAGGTATTAAAACAATCGAGTGATACTCTCGTGATTTAATACCTCTCATTATGCAACTGTTTCATAAACTAGTATTAATCATGCTTATTAAACAGTACTGTGACATACCTAATGACTGACTGACAGACAATTAAAAAAAAACAAAATCTCTAGGTCCACTGGGACCTAGGGATTTGAAATTTGGAGGAATATTCCTTGAGTATCCTAGAGGTGCACTACGGAAGTAAATATAGAACGGAAAATTTGAATACCAACTCCAAATAAAATACCTCTATCCTGCGGGAACCTTTTCACTTATCGGGATGAAAAGTATCCAATGTCCTAGTAGTATGAACTCAAATTATGCCAAGTTTCATTTGAATTCATTGAGTTGTTTCGGCGTGATGCGCGGCCTAGATGCAGACATACAGATGGAAAAAAAATAAAAATATCCGCCCGCCCAGTAAACGTAGGTACATTATAAGTCGAAATTGATTGATTTTGTATAGTGAACAACTTGACAAAGTTGTTCACTATACAAAATCTCGATAGAAATAAAAATATTTTTTGTCTCTCTAATCTTTACTCGTTTCATTCACGGCGCTCTCTCTTTGATCAATATTTAATACCGCCAACAATACACAGCCTCAGTCATAATAATTTGAGCTCATACTGTGCTTCAATTCCACTGGTGACGTCCAGCGGCACAATATCAAAATCCTATTAGGGACTTCCCGACTGAATGTACTGTAGCGAGGAACGAGAGAATAAAGTTGTAGCACAGAATATATGTTGTGGGAATGATTTTGATAAAGCCCACTGTGAACTTATGGCAGTTTTAATAACCTATTTCTATAGATATTGAGAAACCTGTGCATTTTTCTCTTCCACCACGCACTTTAACCTACCTGAAAAACACATTTCTTGCGTTCAGCATGTCGTGAATGAAGTTGACGGTGACTGGCAAAAATGTTTCATATCTGTGATGTTATATGTGTACAATAAAAGACAACTATTTTACAGAGACTGGTTTATATAAACATAGAATAACTAATAGTACAAGATACAGTAGTATGCTGAATTTGCTCATGTTGTGTACAGTAACCATTGCTTACACATACATCATTAAAATTACTTAATATTACTGTCATCATCTTGTAGTACGTTTGTACATCATACTTTATTTTCTTTCATTCTGTATAAAATTACGGCACATGGACATGACTCAAAATTTTGCGCGTTTTTAATCATGAACAGATTTTGATTATTTTCAAACAATTGAGTATATTATAACACGAAAATGTATCAATAAATTCTTAAAAAAATATCATTATTTATTTATCAAGAATAAAAACTTGTGATCTAATTGTTTTGTTTTAAAAACCTCCCTCAATCCCGGCGTTCGGTGCTCAGATTTCCTCAGGTCACATTTAGTCGATATCAATAGGAGACCTCCCACCTGCTTGCGTCTAGACCAGAGTAATAAAGCCAAATTGTGGAAGAGATGGTGTATCTAAGTAACTAGTGGCTCTGTGAGCTGTAGACCTCGCGCGCACAAACTTTTTTGCAAACAATCTAGCGGTACACAGTTGCGCAATCTAGTTATCTTAATGTAACCTCAATCCCTACCTAGTGGGCAAAGGGCTGATACCATTGGTAGAAACCTCAAAGTGAGAAATTTACTGCATGTTAAGGAGCTATTCTGCTCATCACACCAAAGATCCTCATCAGATCTTCACCAATGTTTTATGAGACCAATTTAAAGTTACCACCATTAAAAAAATAAAAAAGCATCGAAATCGGATGTAGTAAGGCGGAGATACTCAGTAGCGCCCTCTTTGTCCCTTTCCCCCCAATTTGTACCCCCCAATCAAAAAAACCCAACGACAAAAAAATAATTAAAACTTAGTTTAACCTGTATACCAAGTTTCGTCTAGATCGGTAGAGAAATGCGACCTGTAGAGGAGAACAGAGATCCGGACTGACATCCGGCCGGACTGACATCCGGACATATGAAAACATTTTTGCCCAAGCTGAAACGGAGACGCTTCGCTCACGCTTCACGCTCGCTCGGTCAATTATGTGTCAAAGACCAGCGTTGAATCGCGTTTCCATAATGTACATACTTACTTTTTATAAATGACTTGCTGTGCCCGCGGCTTTGCCCGCGTGGTCATTTTAAATAAAAGTAGCCCACACGTGTTATTCTAGACCAAAAGTACCTACAAAGCACAATATACTAACCTTGCTTCAAAATTCATTTAGCCGTCAAATAGTTTTTTATCGATTACTCGGCATCTAATCATCGGAATAAGGCAAGCGCGCACAGTCTTGCGTTTTTACAACTCATATTCTGTGAAGAACGGAGACACGGTATCTAAAGTTAACATTACGCGGCGGAGTGTCTTAGTAGTGAACGTATTGCGGTGAAATAAACGTATATAATACAATTACGAAATAAACGGTAGAATAAACGCACCGCGTTCCACCGCAAGGCAGTGTTTTAAAATCAAACCTTAATCTTATTTGTATAGTCTTTTATGTTCTTATTGCTTTATTATAAGTACAGATACTACGCTCTCTAGTGTAGAGGTCCTACAATAAAAATACTTACGCCCGTGTTAAGGAAGTAAAGTATACCCTATCTCAGCTCGTCCAGTGACTCTCGTTGCTCGTCTTCACGCACGGCTGTGACAATTTGGTTACCAATAAAAACAGCCGCAAGAGGGCGCTTTCTTATGAGGCTTTTTTTTTCTTTGTAAATTATAAATGATAATTTATTTCTTGTTTATACACGACTTCAGGTAAAACTAACAAATTTACAAAGTGAAAAAAAAAACAAAGTAAATTGACAGAATTCTTTTCTGTTTTTGAGTTTTTTCTAAATTATCCGAATTGGAATTATTGTGAACTATTTTGTTGTAACGATTTGACGGTTTACTTCAGGAAATGACAAAAGCCTTAAAAATACCAAAGAAAATGTAAAAAATAACGCATATAATTATGTAAATGCTTAAAAATATGGAGCAAAATATTTTAAGGAGCGCGTGATTTCGATCCCGCACCTCTGGGTTAGAAGGCTAACATTCTCCGACTTTGCTATATTTTTTGGGGATAAAAATAATCCGTAATTTTAATACATAATATGAACTTTGACTGTACCAAGTTACATCAAACTACGGCCAGTAGTTTCAGTGTAATAGGTGTTCTTTCAAAATAACTTTCAACCTCTATCCTGCGGGAACTCATGATTTTTTCGGGATAAAAAGTATTCTAAATATTAATCCATAATATAAGCTATGAGCGCGCAACCAAGTTGCATCAAAATCCGTCTGGTAGTTTCAGCGTGATGCGTGTTCAAAGAGACAGACAGACACATAGAGACAGACAAACAGACAAAAAACAAAAAAATAACATTTTTGCACTCCATATTGATTTTGAAGTTTATCTCAAATATAATTTTCAAAAAATATTTAATGTCCAGATTTAGCCCAGTTACAGTTTTATTATAGTATTACAGTTTTATTATAGTAATATAGATTAATACATAGTAGCAGATGTATTGCTCTATATTAGCCTGCACCTTTATTCAAATTTTCTCTTTTACAAGTCATCCATTATATTGGTGTTAGGTAACAATAGTTTTTGAGAGTGAAAAGGCGACTATAAAGCATGATTTGAACCAGCGACTGTAGAAATACCTACCGTTCCATTTCTCTGCCAATTATGTCAGGGTTCCCTATGCGGAGGTGAGAAGTATTTTCTCAACGTAATTCGCCACGTTGAAGAAATACTTTTCCAGCCGAGAATGACATGTTTTAATAACATAAAAGTGG
Source organism: Alsophila aescularia (assembly GCA_946251855.1). NCBI lineage: Eukaryota > Metazoa > Arthropoda > Insecta > Lepidoptera > Geometridae > Alsophila > Alsophila aescularia. The sequence continues at coordinate 57,592,777 of OX276381.1, forward strand.
TAAATAATTTTTCGAACATCTATTGTTTATCTGTGGATAAATCCTTAGGATGAATGAAGGTAAACAGGAACAGGAGTCTTTTGTCATTTCCTGAATAACTATCATCGTCATTTATAGCTCAATCCACCTACTGCAGGACAGTCTTATAGTTTATTGTGCAGTTACCTTTGCTGCAAATATTATTATAATTACCAATACGTATACTCGTATACAGAACAGACAGTGAATAGGTACTAAGGCTCCAATAGGAAACGTTTCCAAAATGCTGATCTCAATTCAATGCTTCTAACTACTATTTCACCTACCTCTATATCAAACAAAATAGTAATTTGGAACACCTATGATTGCTTTCCAATTAATATCCAATTTAACTCCAAAAACTTGGAAACCTGCGTCTCTAAGGGCAATTTCAATCAAACCAAGAACCTTACAATTGCGGCCCGATGCTGTAATCTATTCGTTTGGAGCCCGGCGTTAGAATGTGGGCTTAGGCGGCAGGCTGGGGCGGCTTAATTGAAACTTAGTCGCGCCCTGCCATGGGGTGACCATTAAATGTGCAACAACTTGGTAAGTTATTGATATGAAAATAAAGGGAAAAAAATAAAATGCAGGGCACGACACTATAAATTGCGACAACCACTCAAATACCTTATGAATAAAGAAAACGTCAAATTTACGATATGATTTTGTGTCTTGTTTAGACTCAGCATACTTAAAATGAGGCTAGGTGGTCTTTGTAAATACTGGCATAAATAATTTTATAGATGAATTTCTATCTTTGAGCTTCAATTTGCAGCCGAACTAGTTAAATTAAATCAGGCACCTTCCAATTACTACCAAATATTATAATCTATTGAAGCTAGGCCTCTGTTGGAAAGAAAAGGCGATCATGTAATGTGAAAAAACTTGGTAGGTTTTCAATTTACACAACTTGAAAAAGTATGAGCGAACCAAAAAACAGGCATAGATAAATCAAACAAGGCACCTTACAATTGCGGCCAAATCCTGTACTTGATCTATTCGTTACAAGCCGGGCGTTAGAATGTGGGCTTAGGCGGCTAGGGACGAGCAGCCAGGGGTGGCTTAATTGAAACTTAGTCGCGGATGGGGCGACCACGATTAGGGCAACAACTAAAATAATCATAGACAAAAATAAGGTCAAATGACACTTGTCGACCATAAATTAACCGCGGGTACAAGCAAACAGACGACCCGATTTAGTTGGGCCAACTATCATAAGGCTGCGCATCTAACCATGTTGCATAGTATATAGGCTGGTCGGGCGCTGTCAGACTGGGCTGTATTTATTTACGGATCACCTGCATTGATTGGTTCAGCCAAATTAGCAGGTCAGCTTGGACGAGCGACCAAACCAAGTTCAATATTCGCACAAAGAGAGAATTGATCGCTCGGCACGCCAGGGGATATTATCTGGAAGTAATTATAACCCTAATAGACCTATAATTATAAGAGGTCTATAAAGGTTTCCCAATATTATAATTCTAATTTTAATCTGTATTGTATTAGTAATAGCGTTTTAAAGAACATAGGCGGTTTTTTTTTGCGATAAATCTTGCAGCGCCTTGACATATAATTTTTACAGAACTTAAGTAATTATTTTTCTACGTTTTTTCAACATAGCCTGTAAGCTAGAAAAACCCAGGTTAACAAATCAATTTAAAAAATCATGAAATTGTAACTTCATTTCCTTCCTACAATGTTTAACCGGCCTTGTTGCCTCCCAACGGGTGAAAAATTTATATAATACAATGATGTTTCCGGTTTGGACGTCAAAATTGTCAACACCAACTTCCACCCAGTTTTTTAAACCAAAGGAGGTTGAATTACGCTTTCTTCCCACCCGGTTTTTTAAAACAAAGGAGGTTGAATTAAGCTTACTGGCGTTAAATCTTTTAACAGTAAGCGTAATTCAACCTCCTTGCGATACACAAAATAATAATATAGACTGTGTTATAGACAAAATAGTACGTAAATATAAAACCTCTATACAAAACATTATACTCGTAGCAAAGGGAATACAATGCATTATAGTTTATGGAGGAAGTGTAAAGAATTGTTTTTTAAGGTATGTTAATTTATTTAATTGTTTTGTACAAAAATAGTGTAGGAAACAAAAGGAAGAAACAAGGAAGGACTTAATGCTAAACAGCATTATGTACCGGTCATTCAGGTCGTGAAAAAAATAATAGTACATAGGGCGTGTTGGTTAAAGTATTGAACAATAAATCCTACTCCTTGCTACTCCTAAGCACCTTTCCTCCTTTCTGGACAACTCCTTCTCCGTTGTAGCGGTAAGACTGTGGAATGCGTTGCCAATAGACATAAAAAAGGCAACTTCTAAGAGTATGTTTAAGCGCCAAGTTTGCAACTTTTATGTCGAAAAGGTTCATCATTCATAATTTCTCTCTTTTTTTTTTGTTTTTCTTATTTGTTCCTAGATATAGTATAGATTCTTTATAAACTGTTTTTTTTTAATTAATTTTAATTATCTTCTTTTTTTTTCCTGTCATACTTAATGATAAATGATAATAATATTGTTATATTTTTTTATATATTAGTGTATTACTTATAATATTCTTATGTATTCTTTTAGCTAGGTACCTATTTCTATTCACTTTCGTTATTATTATTTTTTTACTGCACCGCTACCATTTTTCTTTCACTTCCAGGTTGACTGGTAGAAAATGCTACTTAGCATTAAGTCCTCCTTGTACATTGTATTTGCGTGCTAAAGAATAAATAAATAAATAAATACGAAAGAAACAAAGGTTTGTGTAAATGAAATATTTAGTGTAAGGAATTGTTGCAAAATATTTGTGCTAATATGGGACAACTGTTTCCCTGCACAGTGAAACAGCAGCAACATATCTAAATATATTGTTTTGTAATCTCAGCAGGCAGTAACAGATTGAAAATAATTCTTATTCAAAAGCCTAGTCTGTTACACTAGATAGGTAATTGAATAGGTAGGTAATAGGTTATAGGTTTGATAGGTGTTAATATCTTGAAACATTATATTTATCACGCATTACTTGCCTACCTAATTAAGCGGATAAAAGAATTAAAATCTCTAAGACTTGTTTCAAAGGTCATTAACAGTAACATAACCTACAAAACTTTGAAGCCTAATAACAATTATTCCTGGCCTCGCCAAAAAAAAAAACTTTGACTAACAATCTCAGGAATTGATGCTGAATTACTAGCGATATTTTTTGTCTAATGGCACCGTGAATTTGGCTGACATAAAAGTATGTATGGGAGTTCGCCATTGTTCTTTTAATGTCCTATTTTGGATCCTAACAAATGGTCACACTACACATATAGAGCGGTTGTGTAGACAAGTTATTTCGGGGATTAGCGCGCTTGTTCCTGTTACGTGGGGGCTCTGTGTTTTTAGGACCCCCTCAGAGGCTTTCGATAAAGGTTGCTTTGTGAGTTTTGTGATTTTGGGAGTGTTTAGGATTAGAAATTATTTTGGAAAGTTCTTTGGATATTTTGACCTTCAGAAAGCAATGAAAAGTGACTTTGACTTTGTGATAGAAAGTTCAAATTAATAGTATTCAAAGATCACATAAATATTCAGATCATGTCCGCTTTTTATATTGTAATATTGTTTTACCCGCGCGGACAATGATGCTACATGATGTTGATGGTAAAAAGTACCCCATGTGGTATTTGTGTGTATGTAACACATACATACACACAAACTAACGCAATTATAATTTCTATTAGATAATTATCTATTAGATTATTAGACATCTCACATCCAGTTATTTCGTCGTGGGGATTAAACCTGCCACTTTCACGGACTATACTGAACCCGTCGGCTAGCCACTATGCCAGGGGTGGGCAAACAGTCGATCGCGGTCGACCAGTTGATCGCAAGCGGTTTTAGGGTCGATCGCGCGCATACTTACAAAAACGAAATTAAAAGTATACAAAGCTCTGTCTGGCCGGTCCAATAGAGTAATTCTACTTCAAAAATAATACTTAATATTAAAACAATCTAAAATAGTCTTATTCTATTAAAAACGATAGTTATATATTTTATAGCCAAGAAAATGTGTTGGCTGTGTCATTTTGTTTTCCTTACAGACTTGGCCGGTCATTTGAACACGATCAACTTTGAGCTACAAGGGAAAGATAAATTACTATTATTTACATGATTAGCACAATCAATTTATTTAAGAAAGTACTGTTTTGAGAGAAAGAGCAAGCACTGCATCAAATTATAGTACATTACTGCCGCGGTCTGTAATGACTGCGTTGCTGGCAGCGATGATGATGGTCGAGAGCGTAGCTAAGTTAAGTTCACATCGCGGTCAGCATTGCAGCCCTTGATGGCCAAGCTGGAATGAAGGCCGAGACCGAAGGTCGAGGCCAAGGCAAGGGTTGCAGTGATGGCCAAGCTTGAAGGCCGAGAATTTAACTAAGCAAAGCTCGAGGCCATCATAGCGTGGCCAGCAGGGCAGTCATTGCGGACCAAGGCTTGTATAGTGCTTTACTCAAACAATGCGAGGAATTAAAAAAAAAACAGCTTATTATAACAATGCAACAACAACGAAAACAACAACGACAACGACAAAGACAACAACAACGACCACAACAACAGAAACAGAAACAAAATCAGAATCAGAAACAGAAACAAAAACAGAAACAGAAACAGAAACATAAACAGAAACATAAACAGAAACAGAAACAAAAACATAAACAGAAACAAAAACAGAAACAGAAACAGAAACAGAAACAACAACAACAACAACAACAATCACGATCACATCAGCTTTCAAACAGAAAAAAAACATTAAAATCGGTCCATTCGTCTGGGAGCTACAACGCCTCTCTTTTCGCGTTCGGGGTTAACGAACCCACGAAATAAATAATAGTGCTACGACAAAAGACGACAATAATGGATTTTCAAAGAAAATTGCTGGCCGCAAAACTCGACAATAATGAAATTCCATACAACTTTGCTTGCGCCTATTCAAGCAGCGCGGCAATGTTGACTTTGCCCAAAGAAGGTTGTCGAAATAATGAGCACATTACTAGTATTGTTTGAGTAAAAATTAATACATACCGGAAGTCGGAAATATTCTCAGCGAGTTAGAAAGACGTTTTTCTGACATAAGAAAATTTACGAACAGTCTACTTTCATGATTTATCCACTTTCTTTTGAGGACATTGAAATAACTGCTTCTGAAATATTGAATACCTTTGACATGGACCTGCCTTCTCTTTAAAACGAGATGATGCAGATCATTTCAGGCATACAGCTCAAACAGATACTAAATTGTGGTCTCTTTTAACTCGAGAAAAATACCCAAATCTAAAACAAACCACCCAACAATTGACTGCTTTGTTTGGGTCAACGTATTGATGCTAATCTATTTTTTCTAATATGAAAATAACCAAGTCAAATACCGCAATCAGCTTACTGATGAATATCTGTCTCCGTGCTTACGTGTTAGGAACTTACTAATAACCAAGTCAAATACCGCAATCAGCTTACTGATGAACATCTGTCTCCGTGCTTATGTGTTAGGAACTAAATACGTGCCTTCCTACGAGAAATTACCGGAAAACACGCAGTGCCATACATCGACCATCGATAATTATGTACGCAGGTACCATAACAATTGTCATTAAATAAAAAGAACTGTTTGCAATCGCTTGTCGTAAATTTTATTGATTTATTGTTTGTTTTTTTTTGTTTTATTGGTGTAAGTCTGCCCACCCCTGCACTATGCCATGGGAGCTACCAGTTTTTCATCTCTATGAATGCATGTTTTAGTTATAACAGATGGCGTTGTACTCTATAAACTGCTAGAGACTTTATCCATTGTGATCACCATGCAACCAGAATGCGTACTTGAATTTTTACTAACCAAAACTAACATAATTACTCTCTGTTTATACATTTGACAGATACCGCATACATCTGTTTTGGATAAAATAAACTACATTTATTTAACTACAAGAAAACCGGTTACTGTCTGCATTTCACTGATGCAAATACGAGAAACAAATTCCAATCCTGTAGTAAATTTGTCTGCCTACCTACTGTCAAAGCATCGATTAGGTGCGAAATCTATCTGGTTGATGGAAAGTTGCGGGATGATTTCAGTAAATTATTGATTAGTCGCACGACTGATTGGTCTAGCCGACGCAGACAACGTCGTCGTCCCGCGACAAGTTGTCAGACAAGTTTAGAGAGTTTTGATATATTCGGCAAATACCTATTTGCTGGCGCTTTGGAAAGTTTCTCATTCAGCATGAGGGCAGGGGTGCTCTGCTTGGGACTGGTCTGAAATCTATATTTAGCCGATTTTTAAGAAGGCAAAGGAATCGTGTTTATAATGCCTATTGATTTTAAGAATCCCAGTTCCGCGTACAATTAGGATTTTAATAACATAAGGATACGTCAACTAACCTAACTATTGCGCTGATTCGATAAGCTCAGAGTCACTCATCGAGCTATAGAGAGAGCATTGGATCTCTGCAAGATAAAATACGGATTATGGATAACCTCAAAAGCCACATAGCTCTCAGAATTAGAAAATTTCAAGCGGCAATGTGCTGGGCGGGTTACATAGCTCGTGAAGACGACAACGTTGGCGATTTTTGTGTGGTAGGTACACAGAGAAACAGACACAAGGATAAAATTAAACTTACGTTTCAAAAGCATACGAAAATTTCAAATGCCATTGCAATACTGAGAATTTAACATATCTAAGTGTTGATTTGCTCTCTAAAAGTAATAAAATTAAATTGCAGAAACTTGTGATAATTAATTCCTTAATATTGACGACACCTTCACGTTTTGTACTAAGAAACAGTTTTTATTCCAAGAACTTCTTAAAATCAGATTCTCGGCGTAATTAATATATATGCATCCATCGCTGCATCCATCGCTGCATCCATCGCTGCATCCATCGCTGCATGACATCAGCGGGCCGGGCGCTGCGCGTTCGATAATATAAAACAAGGTTTGTTTATTTGGCTATAAATAATAAAGGAAACATAAATTTTTACTATTTCCCTCATTACTGCAATTGCGAGTGTTCAATAAACTTATTTTCTTTATCTTTCCTTCTTTGCCAATAAAAGAGACTAACTTAAAAAGAAAAGTATTTTCTTTTAACCTCTCAACATCGATTTGGTTTGATTATTCGATTTGCAATAAATCGCGTAATATTTTGAGCTCGATTCCACTAAATCGATAGCATATGAAATTATGTTCACATGTAGGTACTTTGTTCGAAAAGTTTTGATGACTTCCAAAGGCATGAACAGAATTCTGGGACCATTGATAACTATAATTATGTTGATTGATAAAGTTCTATTTGGACTCTCAATATGTACATATACCTACGAAGCCCTAAAAATGGGGCACCGCCGGTAGCACCAAGCAGAGCAGTCTCCTTAAATGATATGCAGGGAAGCTGAAGGCACTCGATAAACTCTATTAATTGTGTTACTCCGTAACAGCGAGTGTACGGAACTCAGTTACATACCTGTTCAACTGTGTTAGCGCTAAAGTTTCGTCATACAATCTTACCATAAGCGTGATCAATAATAACCTTTAGCTGTCTCATTGAATAAGGAGTAGCGGAAGATGCAGAAAAGTGTAGATATTTTAGAATTCATAGCAAACCGTTGTCAGGGATGTCTTAGTCAATATGTACCGCCAATTGTGGCCAAGAAAAGGACGTAGATTAATAGGCAGACCACCTGCACGATGGTCAGACGACGTCATCATGGTGGCAGGAAGGCTGTGGATTCGCTCTGCGTAGGACCGGAAAGAATGGCGTGTACATGAGGAGGCCTATACCCAACAGTGGGTTGATGTAGGCTGATATAGATAGATCCTTGCTGTGTGTATTGGTATTGTAGTGCTGCCCTCTGGTGTCGCAGTTTGTTAGGCCTCTTATGTGTAGCCACTACTATGAAATAAGGTTTACCTACCTACCTTCAAAAGCACTTATTTCCACTTACAGAAAAAATTAAATAATAATTAGAGTCAATTTTTAGCATTCGTTTGCATTTCCATGTTAAATAATTTTAGCAAAAACTTTTTACATATTATTTACTGGAGCCTCATCAAGTATCGTTACTAGTAATCGTTACTTTTAATTGAGTGAGACCTACCTGTGCACTATCTAAATAAAAAACAATCTAACCAACAGGTCATGGAAATGCTCAAGTTTCGTTACCAAGCAATGCGCGTCAATCTATCTATCTATCTATCTATACTTATAATAAAACAATAGGAACGCAAAAGTCTGTACAAAGAAGATAATTAAAAAATAAATGATCTAGGGTACATAAAATAAGGTACTGAACAAGAATACAACATTTAAAAAATTCGTGTCTCTCTGTCTGTCTGTATGTTTGTTCGCGCATCACGTTACCAACCGACCGATTGTGATATGGTTTTCACTATTGGATAGCTTATATTTTGACTTAAAAACTGGGGTACTTTATATCTCAATTCGATGAGCTTCTAAGCCGAGCAACTGATAACAATATTATTGACGGCTGAAAGAATTTTGATCAAATGTTGATGTAGCACGAATGACCACGCGTGCGAAGCCGCGGGCATCAGCTAGTCAATGTATAAAAAATTCCGGCACTACCTAAGCAGTTCGACTGCGTCATACAGCCGGGCTTGCTAAACTTGTTACATTCTTTATTTTATTGTCTCAGGCTCTGTGAGCTGTAGACCTCGCGAGCATAAACATTTATTGTCTCAGGCTCTGTGAGCTGTAGACCTCGCGAGCACAAACATTTATTGTCTCAGGCTCTGTGAGCTGTAGACCTCGCGAGCATAAACATTTATTGTCTCAGGCTCTGTGAGCTGTAGACCTCGCGAGCATAAACATTTATTGTCTCAGGCTCTGTGAGCTGTAGACCTCGCGAGCACAAACATTTATTGTCTCAAGCTCTGTGAGCTGTAGACCTCGCGAGCACAAACATTTATTGTCTCAGGCTCTGTGAGCTGTAGACCTCGCGAGCACAAACATTTATTGTCTCAGGCTCTGTGAGCTGTAGACCTCGCGAGCACAAACATTTATTGTCTCAGGCTCTGTGAGCTGTAGACCTCGCGAGCACAAACATTTATTGTCTCAGGCTCTGTGAGCTGTAGACCTCGCGAGCACAAACATTTATTGTCTGAGGCTCTGTGAGCTGTAGACCTCACGAGCACAAACATTTATTGTCTCAGGCTTTGTGAACTGTAGACTTCGCGAGCACAAACATTTATTGTTTCAGGCTCTGTGAGCTGTAGACCTCGCGAGCACAAACATTTATTGTCTCAGGCTCTGTGAGCTGTAGACCTCGCGAGCACAAACATTTATTGACTCAGGCTCTGTGAGCTGTAGACCTCGCGAGCACAAACATTTATTGTCTCAGGCTCTGTGAGCTGTAGACTTCGCGAGCACAAACATTTATTGTCTCAGGCTCTGTGAGCTGTAGACCTCGCGAGCACAAACATTTTTAGTAGAAACCTAAAAGTGAGAAATTTACTGCATTTTGAGGTGGCTATTCTGCTCATCACGCTGAAGATCTTCATCAGATCTTCACCAAAGTTTTATAAAACCAATTTAAAGTTACTACTTTACAAACAAAAAAAGAACCATCGAAATTGGATCTATTAGAGCGGAGATATTCAGCAGCACCCTTTTTGCCCCGTTTTGGAGGAAGTACTCCCCCAATCGAAAATCCCGACGACTGCTAAATTCCAAAAATTCGTTAAAACTGTAAACCAAGTTTCGTCCAGGGCCTGGATTCTGTATGACCACTCACGCCAATTCCACGCGAAATCCACGCCGATTCCACGCTGCAATCACGAACAAATTCCACGCAGGCGGCGTGGAATTGGCGTGGAATTGGCGTCTTAAAATTAGAGAATTAGGCCCCAGATCGGTTGAGAAATGTGACCTGTAGAACTGTAGAGGAGAACAGCCGAACAGCCGGCAGGTGGACATCCGGACATCCGCTGAACATACAAAAGCATTTTTGCCCAAGTTGAAACAGACACGTTTCGCTCGCGCTTTGCGGTTGTTCAGTCATTACTACGATGGTTCATCAAAACAGCCCATCTTAGAACACAAACATTACCATTAACATTATTTTAAGATTAAATAAGGAATTTTAATAGTCGTTTTGATTTAATTGATTGGGTATTATTAATAATTACGTCAATATGTATTCCAAAGAAAATAAGATATAATATTCTGTGCGTTGTTTTTTTTTTGTCAGCACAATAAAGTACATTATATCTTGCAGTTTAGTATGCAGTTAGTTTCTGCAGCAGTCACTACTGTCACAGAATTAATTCATTTACTCGGTTGAGCCTTTGGAAGTTAACAGTATAGGGATATTATGCAGAGTAATCCAGATATTTTCAAAACATTGGACTATAATTATTGTGTTGTGTTTTATTTAGTCTCTCATACTTACTTTTCATACAAACGCTCGTACGTGATTATGGCGTTTTAACACATCTTTCTTTGAATTTTTTGAGCTAATTGGTATCTTGTGCACTGCGTTTATATTTCTACGAAAGCAAAAAAATAAACATTCCGAGAAACCAATTCAGTATAAGCCTCCAAAAATCTGTTTCTCGCACGAATTTTACCTGAACTTTGGCCGTGCATAATGTACTCATAAATTTTTAAAGTAAAAAGAGAAACTTCGTAGAAACCTTGCTTATGGAACGGAATTCTATATAAAAACATGTATTTCACAAAATTATAAAGATTACTCAAAATCACACAACGTATTTCCTGGAACAAGTTATGATTGTAATTTCCGCACACAATTTTCATTCAATGTTGTTATTATTGTTATAATGCGGAAGTTACCGAATGCTAACCGAGTGTTCAGGCGCTATCTCCCACTTTTCGCTTTGCCTCGTTTTCAAACATTGCGCTGGATGAAACAACAAGCTTTTTGACCATGCTCGAGTTGACGATCGACCCTCTTAAGCCCATTTATCTATTCTTAAAAAAAAAAAAAAAAACCTCACATTTCACACCTACCTAGCCACAAACTAGGAAACCCTGTACCTAACGGATAACGGACTAACTAGATAACGGGTAAACATACATAGATACGAATATTACACCCATGACTCGGAATTCTCGGAAACAAACATTTCTGCTCGGCACACAAAATGTTTGTACCTTGTTGATTTTAACCCGCGACCGTTTGTTGACTTCGCATTCAGGGTCACTAGCCATTAGGCTAACCGGTTGGCAAGCTTGAAAACCATAAAGTTAGGATTTCGCTTCTTAAAAACTATGTCCCAAAAACAAATTATCGAACCGAGAAAATATTCTCCGTCATCATGCGATTTCCTGCTTTTTCATCCTATTGGAAAAACGCATGAGCGCACTCGCCAGGTACAAACCGCCTGGGTGAACGAGCGTAATCGCGAATGAGCGAGCGATCGAGCGAAGTCAGTGAGGAACGAACCGTGAAACAAAAGAGAATCGAAGATGTAGCGTGAGCGGAAGTCGCAACTTGGATTTCGGCAGGAAAAAAAACGATTCGTAGTTTGTTCGCTATGAACAATTTTCTCAAACTTGTAGTTTTTTGAGTTCTCCCCTAAACTCCATAGGAAGTTTCACCACCACTTTACTAAATTGTAATTGGACTAGACTTATGACTACCTGACTGACTGGGACTCGACATATTGACTATTTGTTGAATAAAAACTAATGTAAACTGACTTCAAATCATATAACATTAACAGACAGAAATTATTCAAATTTTTTGAGGCCGTGGCTTCTCCGAAACCGACTGAATTATGTACAAATAGGCACTTACCTGGCACCTGGTAACAAAAAATCACTTTTTTCGTTCAAATTCTTTCAATTTCTTTTTTTAATCAAATTTACGTTTTTCGGATTTTTACCTTTGTGGTATAAGACATGGCTTCTTGCCTTCATGATTCTAAGTAAACGGGAAGTACTCAACCAGGTTTTGATTCCAATGCGAGTGTCAAAATACGTAACATAAACGACATTAGTGCGGAAAAGTGTCTCCTACGTAACTTATTTAAAAAGAAATTAAGCAATTTACTTGCGGACAAATGCTATTATGATATCAATGAATTAGTAACTGATAAAAAAAACTGAATGAAATCACTTGAATGTTCGGGTAGTAGGTAAATTTTCTGGATTAAAAGTCCCTATACACCCAATTTCAACAAAATTTGTTCAGCTGTCAAAAAGTTTTTTATCGATTTCTCTGCTTCTACTCATCGAATTGAGATAGAAATACACTAAACTTTAAGTCAAACCGTAAGCTATCCGTAACAGTGAACTTTGCATCGCAATGGGTCCAGTAATTTTTACAGATAGACAGCCAGACAGACTCCATATAAAAATATGTAATATTTATATTATTGGCCAGTAACTTATTTCCGCACCTTAAAAGGAAAAAATGGGTACCTTTTTTCCTCTTGAGGTGCGGAAATAAGGACCTCAAGAGGAACATTATTCCCTCACCTTATTACCTTAGGTGAGGAAATAAGGAATATACGATCATTGTCCATCTGTCTGTCTGTCTGTCAAGGCGCTTTTTCTCAGGAACGCGTATCAAATTGAAATTAATATCAAATACTTAGGTCTGCAATACCTTGGAGTTTAAAGAAATGAAACTTCTAAGACAACGCAATAAAAAGATACGGCCGCTTATGTCGCAAGTCACCGACAGCTCAGAGGATTAGCAAGCGAGTTCTTGGTGGAGACTACGGCTTGACAAACGCAGTGTAGGACACCCACCTGCTAGGAGGAGTGATGACCTGTGAAAGGCGGCCGGCAGAAACTGGATGAGAAGAGCCAAAGACCGGGCTTTGTGGCGTTATTGTGAGCCTATGTCCAGCAGTGGAAGAATACAGAGTGATGATAACTTTTAATTGTTTTACTAGGGGAAAGAAATAACAATAATTTTTTATCGTGCGTTATGATTATGAATCACTGCGCGATATTTAGCTACTGTTTACCCGACTACAGCAAAGCAAGGGAAGGGTCATGAGTTTAACAGTCTATGTATGTGTGTAACAATACTTAGTACTCTATATAATTATCTAGCAAAGCTAAATCCTTGGCCAAGTTTTGAAGGAGGATTGGAAATCACTTAGTCGACAGTTGTGGTGTCAAGAGACTTGCACACATTTAGGCGTTATACAAGTGGAAAATGTAGCTGGAAAATATTCTTTATGTGTAAAAGGAAAGATAATCCTTTAGCAAATTACGAAAAGCGAATGTATCCACAACACAAGGAACAGAGATTGATTGATAATTATGCTCATAGAAGCGCACTTTACAATAATATCACTTATTTGATGTCTAATTAAATCCACACCAATATATTAAAAAGAAACGTTGTTTGTTTGCTTGGGAAGCTTTCACGCCAAAACAGCTGATCCGATTTTGATAAAACTTTGCAAATAGGTACTGTACAATATAGAGACCAACATAGGATACTTTTTATCCGCGAAAATGGTAAGTTGCTACGGGAAAACTGAAAAATGTCGAAGGAACGGAATGATGTATTACCGTGGAAACGAAATATTAACATGTCTGTCAGAAAGCATCAAGAGCGTTGGTGCTATACTTTTGCATTGGTTTTTAATATCCTAGATTAACATAGGCTGCTTTTTACGTGATAAACTGTAGTCCGCGCGGACGAAGTCTCGGGCGAAATTGGTTGCTGGATCACAGTTTTTAATGTAATGACGATCTAGATTCATATTAAGGTTAAATAGTAATTTTAAATATTAAAATTATTTATATTATCGCATGATGCAAACAAATCTTAATGTATAAAAAAATGCATTCTATTTAAATGGCGAAATGTGTCAGGTTTCATTGTATAACATCAAATTATAGTAACTCAAAACAGAGGTATACCGGTGGAGGTGTTAAATCTCTTTCGGTTCTGGTATGCAAACCAGATCAACCATGTTAAATGGTCAAACAGTCTCTCCGAGTCGTACAGGTTGGAGAGCGGTTTGAGGCAGGGAGGACTGTCGTCACCGAATCTCTTCAACCTGATCTGATAGTCAAACTCAGCAGCATGCGTTTTTGATGCCGCGTGGTGTTAGCGCTAATAACATCAGCTACGCGGATGACATGGTGCTCCTGGCTCCGAGTGCCATGTGTGTGAGTATATGGTTTTTAAGGCCGCAGGTAAGTGTCCCTAATATATCCCTCCGTTTATCGTCAATGGATTGAACCTCCGGAGGCTACATTGGTTTAAATATCTTGCACATTTCCTGATCGACGACCCTAAAGATGATGCTGTTATAGAGAGGGAGTGTAGAGCTTTGGCGGTCCGCAGTAACATGCTGGCCCGTAGATTGCTTGTTCTACGGATCAGGTTAAAATTATGCTCTTGAAGGCGTATTGACAGGGTCTGTACACGGGCGGTCTATGGTTCAGTTATACCAAAAATCGCTTATCACCCTACGCTTCCAATACAACAATACTTTCGGGATGATGTTGAGACTTCCCCGTTTTTGCAGTGCCTCCTGAATGTTCGCTCAGAACCGAACCGACGGCTTTCATACCGTTATTTGAAAGAAAGTCGCGTCACTAATGAGGAGGGTGCGGGGAAGTAACAAAAGCATCCTGAAAACCAACGCATGCGGACTAGATGATCCGCATAGAGATAACTCGCAGAGTTGATAACTCCTGTGGTGGTTGTCCGCACGGCTTGCCTCCTAGGTACATGATATATTATATTTAATGATGTTTAGTTTTTAAGTTTTTACTGACCATACTATAAGTTTTCACTGTACTTTACTAACAACATGGATTTTGTTGTCTGAAATAAACATATATATAAATGTTTTTTTAATTTGAAAACAATTATAATCTATTCTATATTTTATTCTTAATAAATTACTCCAAGCTTAATGGAAACTTAACAAGTTTGTTGTGGGAATTGGATACAAGATAAAAAGTAGCTACTAGGAATCATAACGTTGGAAAAAAACTCATAATGTAGGTACGGATTTGATGGAGTTTGTGGCATTTAACAGTTTAAGTTTCAAATTAAAACCTAGTAAAATAATGTTTGCTAAAATTGAATTTCAATTGTCACATAAGTTCTTGATGGCAATTAAATGCTAATTTGCAGGGTAGTAAATCTTAGTCAGCTAAATACTATAAATCTGGGCGTCTGTTCAAAACGACACGTGACCAAAATGCTAGCTTTGATTTTGAATAAGCATTGCCATAACACAATATGCAAGCATTGCTATTTAATAATATGCAAGCATTGCTATATAACAATAGCAAGCATTGCTATATAATAATATGCAAGCAATATATAACAATATGCAAGCATTGCTATATAACAAAATGGCAATGCAGCCAGCGGTTTGGGAACATTACCTACTTGTAGAGGCTTGTTAGATTAGGTTTTTACTTAAATTACTTTATACGGTAGTGTTTTTTTTTTCAAATAAATACATTTTACTAAAACGACTACTAATAATGTCTAGATACTTATTGAAGTCTACACGGACCAAGTCACGGGCACAGCCAATAAAATATAAAACTCTCAATAACAATGCGAACTTATCTTTAAAAGCGATCTCATCCAGTCAACCTTTAGATAGTTATTTTCATTAGTAACTGACATCGAAGTTTTCTCGCAGTTGATATAGAATCAACAAAACAGTCCTATTTATAATCGATTATTATTCCGTGGTCTGTGTTTCATCCACAGTAGTAGGTGCATACTTAATTATAATCACTTAGTAACTTCTTAATTGCCCTCGGAGTTTCCAACACCCGATATTAAAAATACCTCTTGCCTAAACCGTTCAATTTAATCTGAAACATTTACCGAACAAAACGGCTAGCAAACGACTTGGACTATTTAAAATGTTTGTAATTAAATTAAATTAAACCAAGAGATTCAATTAAGAGGGGAACAAAGAAAAGTTTATGAAGAAGATATTGACGTTTCTAAGGAGTTTCGCGCGGGTATAGATTGATTTGAACCAATTTTAATGCTACAAAATGAAGTTTTAAATTTAGAAAAGTACGAGTATCTGCTTATTTCTGCTGTGGATATTTAAGGTACTGATCAATGTTACTTCTGACGTAAAGGGCATGTTTTGTGTGTGCTCGTGGTTATTTGAATGAATGGGTATTTAATTACGAGGTATGTCAGTCAGCGGGGCTGAGGATGTATTTATGAATATTTCCAATGATTTATAGACTTCATATAATATGGATATACAGTAATACCCCGGACTTACGCGGTAGGTGGGTCCGAGCGATTGCCGTGTAAGTCTAATTCGCGTCGGGGTTCAACTTTGCATATAAATACATATAAAGTATGTTTAATCGGGACCAGAGTTTAAAGAAAACAATAATTTAGAAGAAAAATGTTTAATAAAGTGTAAAATAATAAAACAATTTACATTGTTATGAATAAAGTAACCTAAACCGAAGTTATTTTGATGTCGAAGGCTTCATATATTCTAACAATGTTGCCCGACGAGTTAAGTTTTTCTTCTTCTCACGCAAAATTTCCTAGTAGCATACCAGTAATTTTTTTATTCCCCGTTTTGTGGTAGAAACGCGTTCTTCATTAGAATCTATTTTTTCTAAAAAAAACTTGTTAG
This sequence comes from Alsophila aescularia, assembly GCA_946251855.1. Taxonomy (NCBI): domain Eukaryota; kingdom Metazoa; phylum Arthropoda; class Insecta; order Lepidoptera; family Geometridae; genus Alsophila; species Alsophila aescularia. Next base: position 57,609,452 of record OX276381.1, read on the forward strand.
GCTCAAATGACTCATTTTTCGTTCTTTTAGATGACATAATTAGAGATTCTAAGTAAAACGCACTGCGCACGTAAAACAATTCCACGCGGAACACGTTTAAACCCCCCCTGGTATCAGAGGAACATCGACCTGCACAGTGATCTCGAGCTTCCCTCGATAGTTCAATATATGAAAAATGCCTCTCGCCGCTACTTTGACGCGGCACTCCATCACCCCAACCCTCTAGTAGTTCAGGCCTCTGACTACACGACAGACGCGACAACAGACGCACGGCCCCTTCGTAGACGCCCTAGAGACATCTTGAGCGATCCGGACGATGAAATCGCTGCCGCAGTGCAGGCAGCGATTGATTCGCCCACTCCGTCATCTTCACCATCTTTCAACACAATTAGACACAGACACCGACCTCGCCGGATGCGAGGTCGAAGGTCCCGTAATTAAATGTCGACTTTATTCGCCTTCGAGTTTCTTGCCGATTCTTCTCGAAGGTGTATTCCGAATCGGTGGTCAGTTATGCAATTCATTTAAAGGGCTCCAGCCATTTCATGAGGGCCCCCTCGATCACTACCTAACAGTAAAGATCGAGGGGTGTTTAGTTCGATACTCCCCAAGTAATCAATGGCAACTGTCCAAGCCGAGGTTCGTACCCCCTGGGTGCCCTTGAGCAAGTGGCCAAAAACTTAACTTTGGCGTGCGCCTTCTGCGTCACGCATTGCGGCGGAGCGCTTTTGCGCCCGCCCCACCGTCCGGTGACGCTGTAGAGGTCAGTTATAGACCAACAGCACATATCATTTCTAAAAAAAAAAAAAAAAACGTTTAAACCTGTCGCAAACTGAACACTGAGAGGGCGGAGCGAGAGAGCCGATGCGCGCGGCTATCAATATGAAAAACCGCATATCTCCGAATTCGCGTAAAACGGGGTAGCATAAGTCGGGGTATTACTGTACTTCGACGTTTAACTCTCGATTGAGCTGTCTCTCTAAATTGTGATATGAATCGCATGCTGTCATCATTATTATGGTTATCAAAGGAACTCCTCCTTTTTTTATATATATATATATATATATATATATATATATAGTAAAAATCAGTTTTCAGTAGAACGCGTTTTAAATGGTAATAACTAGTTTTAACTTAACGCCTTAGTTAAAACTTAGTGACAAGTAAAGTACACCTTTTGAGCCCATAAAAAGCAGTAGGCTAGTTAGGTTGACATATGATATTAGATTCAAAGGGCCATTTAATCCAAATCATTATTATCAAGTTAACCATAATTAGTTCTGTGGACACCTATCCACAGAACTAATTTCTATGATTGGTCCTTTTCAGTTAAAGCTGTTCGATTGTGGAATGCCCTACATGGAGATATTAGACGCACATCTTCACTCGACGTCTTTAAACAACATGTTTTTTTTTTAAATTATTTTATTTAAAAAAAAAAAAACCTTGCCTAGACTCTAGGCAATCGTTTAACCACAATCTCACCTGATGGAAAGCGATGATGTGGTCGAAGGTGTAGCACGTTTGCCTAGTAGATACCTATTCACTCTTGACTTGAACACACCAGGTTTATATTTTACCGGAAACACTGACGAGGGCAGGGCATTCCACTCCTTAGAAGTTCTTATAATAAATGAAGAAGCGTAACGCTTCGTTCTTGTGGGAGGTATTTAACCATAAAAGGATGGCGCTTTGCCGATCGTCTTGTCGTACGGTGATGGAAAGGTAACGGGGGAATCAGATTGTGCAGTTCTTGTGCACACTCTCCATAGTGCAGAATACCGACAGGACTGCTAAAAAAAAAGAAAAAAGATTTATTTATCGCACTAACTGAGCTACTACGTCTGAATTTCTGTTATTGTTAATTGTCTAGGTATATATATGTGTTTATTGATATTAGTAAGTATGTTTATTATATTTTTGGATATTGCATTACATTTATATATTTTATGGTGTAGGTATGTTATCAATTTATTATCTGATAACCACCGTCCCTTACCGTTATTCCTCTCCGTGCCCGGTTGCCTGGAAGAGATGGCTCTGAGCGATAAGTCCGCCCCTATTGTGACGCTCATTGCTATACATTATTTTTAGGTATAATTTCTCTATATATTTTTAGATATAATGTCTAATGAAGAGTTAATCTATCTATCTATACACTGCTTTTTCAAAAAATCTATCTATACACTGCTTTTTCAAAAATCTATCTATCTATTTTTTCTTTATTACAAACGCGTTCTTATTAAAAATAGTTGTAACTGTAATATAGACTTTGCTAGTTACTTTTAACTCTACACCAACAGTTCCCATGCATGTGTTGTGAGAAACCCATTTGTACAAATCTTGCCACCTCAATTACCACCCCATTATTTAAATAGTTACCATGGATCTTCGGGGTCGCAAATGTTCACAATCACAGATGTAAATGACAAGGTGATGCAATAATCTATCGCACCGCGGTAGGAACTGGGGAGTGTATATCACTCACAGGGCTTAGAAACGCTGCGGTTATAAAGCTGAAGATATTAGACGAAGAGCGTCTATAGTCTATTCAATTAGCAAGGAAATATGACGTGGTAACAGAGCTGACAGAAACAAATTGCTAGTGACAAAATAAAATACTGATGTTAGTGTATACTAATGATGATATTATTGAGATGATGAAGTGAGAAATTAACAAAATTCAGTAACATAAATTGTTTGAAAGTGTTTATTAATTAAAGGTTAATTTGTTGTTGTTTGTATTTTGTTTCATGTTGTTTGTTGTTTGTTTTTTTTTTGTTGTTGTTAAATTTAAATGTTTAAGTGGACAGTGGTTTGACTTAAAAAGTTAATTTTGTGAATTTGAGCGGACGTACTCTACAATATACTTTACGGTACGATACGAAATTCATTATTCTGTACCAGCTCTAAGCGAAATAACAAATTATGAAATTATTAGATTAAGTTAATACAATGGCTGTTTTATCGCTTTAAACTATCTCATCCAGGCAACCTTTGGATTGACAATACCAAAGTAAGAACAAATAGACGGTGGTACACAATTAAAAATCATTATAAGTATCTTACATACATAAGTATTCAATACATACTGTATCAAACAAATAACAAATATAACAATTACTTAATATAATATTAATAGTATAACATAAACAGCAATGTTAACAGCGGTCAAATAAATATTGATTCATTATACGACCTCTCGAGACGAGACCACGAAGCAAACGCTTTACAATTAGCCTGACGATAAAATACCGTAATTTAATTGCCAGAGACTAGTTGTTGAAAGTTGTATCCCCAACAACAATTGTTGTTGTTGTGTTGTACTCATGACGGTACTGCTAACTGAAAAGCTCCCTTTTAAGCAAATTAATTTGCTGTTGGTACATCAATAAAACACTTTATACTAATCTTATTTTAAGATTTAGGATATATACACCGTGACATTGAATTCGATATTTTTCTTAAATGCATGTGTGTGTATTGTTGTGTTGTGTTGTGTTTGTGTTGTGTATGTCTTCCGCGGCCCTGACGACGTTGGTCCTCAAAAGGAGGACCCCAGCCCGTTGGAGTGAAAAGGGAGTTTCTCCACTCCATCTACCTTAGATAGGCGCGCGGAAACACCGCGCGCGCCACCTCGAGGCATCTAGTGGGCAGCGGACGCCCCCAGGGTCCGCCACCCAAGCCTCTGTTATGGGGGTCGGAGGAGGGCGTGGAGCCTCCTCCGACGCCTGGTTCTCCGTCTGCGAAGAGGGAGCTCGGAAAATATTTCCCTCTCCCTCTCCGCAGATTCCTTCTGCGACATCACGTCCTCACAGAAGCCGGCATTCCACGACCTCTCACTTTGGACCATGGCCTTAACCAAGGCCGGAAGCGAGAGATCGTCCCCCACCACTAACCTAACCTATCCATATCTGCAGGCATAACGTTTGAATTTTTATAAATATAATAATGCCTAGTTTTAGTGCTACATATATTTTCTGTTTTCTGTTGTTTTTTTGAGTACATAAATTTAAGAAAAACATTGAATTCAATGTCACGGTGTACATATACTCGTATATCTGCGCGTCTGGTCGAAGCAACACGTCACCAAAATTTGCACATACAGAACGTTGCCTACTGGTAGGGGCTTGTTAGATTAGGTTTATTGCACATACATAACGTTGCCTACTGGTAGGGGCTTGTTAGATTAGGTTTATTGCACATACAGAACGTTGCCTACTGGTAGGGGCTTGTTAGATTAGGTTTATTTTAGGTTGCCTACTGGTAGGGGCTTGTTAGATTAGGTTTATTGTAGGTTGTTTTTAGTAATTATTTATATGTTATTTACTTGTTTCCTTGAAATAAATTTATCAAGATTTAGGATTGCTTAATACTTTGTGTATTTTTGTAATCTGGTGTACAATATAACATCTCCTATTCCAACACAAATTACCTGCACAATCACTTGCCAAAAACATTTAAAAAAAAATCAAAATAAATAAACTTCACACTAAAACGTTGCGTCTTCCAAACCCCTTGCGTGCAAAATAAGTGTCATTTCTAATTGGATGGAACGTGCATTTGCATATAGATTGCATTGCACCCCCTGACCCCCCGCTCCGGCCCTGGCTCCTTGAATAGCTCATCTTCTTGCGAGAGTGTTAATCACTCTAGAGAATACTCTCTGATTTTGTTTTTGCACCTTTTAAAAAGAAATTGCGGTAACATTTATCGCATTATTATTTTACTCATAAAGATAAATGATGATCTGATTGAGTAGTGTCGCCATGTGTTTATGGTGGCTTACATCCTAATAATATACAAATACTACCTGTTGCCACCGAATAAATAAAAGTATTACATGTAGCACCATCAACTATAAATCTAACGCCCAAGCGACGTCTCCAAATCAATTTAGATTTGTAAATTTCTAAGATTGGATAGAATATTATTTGGTACGTATATTACTTATTTGGCACTCGATTTAGTATTACTTTAACAATAATTTGGTATTACTGTTAACGCCTGTGTTATAATAAAGAGCATCCGCACTGCCACGTATCTTACCCTCTCATAATAATAATTTTCAAGACACTTTATTCACCGCCACTTTCGATTTATGAATTCTGCGAGTGAAACATTGTTCATTATTAAACATTCGAAATTAAAATAAACACTAGCAGTACTATACTACAAACAGTTCCGGGAGTTTTCATTACATCTCCGGCGTGATGTACATCAGCAGTGCGATTACGTAATGTTGATCATATCGGTTTCAAGCCGTCAAATTCATTAGTGCCTTGCAATAGAGTCGAAATTGCTATGAAAAAAGTGTCAACCTGATTGCAGCCAAGTTCTGTGGTCGGGCCCCTGGCGACCGTCGACGAAACTCAAGAAACCTTCGGGATTCATCAAGAAAATTCACGGCTCGGAGGGTAAGCCGAAGAAGATATTAGATAAAGAAGAAAATTTAGAGAAGATATTACGCAGAAGAAGACAAATGCTGTTCTAAATACTCAACGAAGACAATATCACGGGATCGAGAAGCACCATACATCCATTGCAACCACCGCCGTCATCGAACAACAATCAGTGTCGTGCCGCAGCCCCGGCCGATGCAGACAAGTGCCTATACTACTCAACTCGTCCATACACATAAAACAATTTTACCTAAACTCCTTAAAATTCCCGAACAATTTCACATACTTAACTACTTGTGCTATTATAATTTCATTCTCAGTGTTTCCTAACTTCAATCAGGGTTTAACCCAGGCAAATTCATTTCCATAAATCGTCAAGTCATTCAAGTTACACCTGCTAGTATACCTAAGAAAAACAATTTAATATTATATTTTCAAACTAAACCACTGCTTTGCTATTTACAACTTAATTAAGTAGTAAACAAAGTAATTATCTAGTCCCTTTCATAATAAATTTGTGCATACGTTATTTTGCAATATATTTACACTATTTCGCCGAACATTCCAGGCAAACGGTGCGTGATTGCGTATGCGCAGTACGCCATACCTACGGCCTACCTATTCGCGGACTACGACCGAAGCCCCGGGTTGCCAGGGCCCGTTCTGCGGACTCCAGAGCACAGCCTGACTCCGGTAAAGGTGAAGCATAGTCAAGGAGCGTGAGCTAATTTAAATTACTTAGCAAACTATTTAAAGTTTTATGATAATAATATTTTTGTACTAAGTGTCACTGCTATTGGGTATTTGAGGTGAATTGTATTGAACTAAGTATCCGTTTACTAAATTAATATTAATTTAACGCTTGTAAAACTTAAATTAATTTGCACAGTTATCGTTATTTTCCTAGTTGGCTAATTTGTTCAAAAAACGTTTAAAGTCAAATTACCAAGTTTAAAAATTATTTATCTGTTATTGCAATAGAAACATTAACTTCAATTGAGCTAGCAGAATTAACACTCAAACTATGTAAATTTGAGGCACTATTATTGAATAGTGCCTCAAATTTACCTAGTATATTATATGTATGACTTCTACCTGATACTGAAAGTGATCAAATCGATTGCGATTTGATCACTTGCAGTATCAGGTAGAAGTCATAAATACTAGTAACTTACAAGAAGAAATTGATGAGCCAGATGACATTGAGCAGCTATTTATTTCAATCATTGCCTCCGCTCAGAGCATTATTCAAAAATACAATGCAAGTAAACATGAGAGTAACTATATTAGGATCAAGTCGTAACACCTCACCTCCTCAATGCAATGTCGATCATCATCATGAACCATCATTGGGATTACCACAAATACAAGTTACTAAGTTTGACGGATCATCAACTCATCTTCGGAAGTACCCTTCACCTTTCCATCACCGTACGACTAGACGATCAGCAAAGCGCCACCCTTTCATGGTTGAAATACCTCGCACAAGAACGAAGCGTTACGCTTCTTTATTTATTATAAGAACTGCAAAGGAGTGGAATGCCCTGCCCTCGTCAGTGTTTCCGGTAAATTATAACCCCGGTGTGTTCAAGTCAAGAGAGAATAGGTATCTACTAGGCAAGCGTGCTACACCTTCAACCACATCATCGCTTTCCATCAGGTGAGATCGTGGTCAAACGATTGCCTAGTCCGTAATAAAAGAAAAAAAAATGTCCGTTGGTTCGAGTTCCGTGACACTTTCTTATCTCTAATCCACAACAATGAGCGCATTGCTCCCTTACATAAGTTTAATTACTTGATATCCTACTTAACTGGTGCATCACGCATTATTTCTAATTTTGCGGTTTCCAGTGCTTACACAAAAAATACGAATTATGCATGAAAATTATATTTTGATAATAAGCGTCATTTTAAATTCACTGTTGAACATTCAGCAAGCTGCTCGTGAGTGAGATAAATCATTTTGGTTTATGGTGGATAATATAAGTTAAAACTTACGTGCATTATCCAATCACGGACAGCCTATAGATAAATGGGATGCCTTAATAATTCACATAATGAGCTGGACAACTTGGTAATGAAATGGAAGGAAAGTCGTGGCGTTTTAGATGACATACCCAACTTGGAACAATTTTATAATTTTTTAATTGGTCGTGCTGTCGTGCTCTAGTCCAGCGATTCCTAAACTAGGTTCCGCGGAACCTAAGGGTTCCGTAGAAAAGTCACCAGGGTTCCGCGAAAGTATTTTTATTTTTGGCTGTTAAATAATACCAAAGTACAAATATTATTTTGAAATAGCGCAAAATATGTGATGAGAAGAACGCATATCAGTATATGTAAGTTAATATATATTAGAGAGGTTATAGGTAGGGAGTTGGCAAGAATTCAGACGGACTATGGCACATCGCACGTAGCCTGAGGCGCGGGCGTCGGGCGGCATCTTGAGGATTGTTGTTAGGAGTGAAAACCCTGAAGTAGCCAAAAAGCTATATATATATACGTTGTGACAAATGGGAGCAAGGCATGTAAATCCCATTTTTTGTCTCCCACCTCCCGCCTAGATTCAGGTAAATTCTCTGTAGTACCTATGAAATTTTCTCGTACAATTTAGCTAAGAAACGTTTCCTCAATTTGTGACGATGTCAAACCTCTTTCATTATAATCATACCCATTTGATAGTTTGTCTATTTTAATTATTAATTCAAATAACCTGTCATTCCTACATTGTCATTGGATTAGCAAAAACTGGAACTTTACGAGAAAATGATAAATATGTACCTAAATAAGTTTATTACATGTGGAGTGCTTTAAATATATATGATAGTACTTTCGTTCGTGGTTGTTTTGATCCGTATTGTTGAAGCACGAAAAGTCTGTGATAATAACAATACTAGAGCCCCAGAGAGTACCCACTCTCTTACCAAATATAATAATATTATATAATTGGGAGAAGACTGAATAGAATAGTCGAGTGCAACATCTCTGTTTATGAACATCTCCGAGTGCTCCTAATTGTTCCTGTACTTTTATGTTGTCCACTGAGGTTTGGTCCCTGGTTTAGTGGAACAAACCCTAGGACCGCCTCGTGACAAATTTAGAACGAAGATTTAAAAGGCAACCTGAAGTCAAGTCACAATACATTGAATTCCTACGTGAGTACTGTGAGCTTGGACATCTAACAGAATCTTCCATAGAGAAACCAAAGAATTCTTATTTCTTATGCCATCACTCCATCTATAAACTCAGCAGCGAGTCCAAGAAGATCCGGATTGTGTGCGGGGGTTCAGATCCCACTTCATCTGGGTATTCTGACAATGACCCCTTGTTGGTTGTTGGTATGCAAGACTCACTTTTCTCTACTCTCCTAAGAACTCGTCAGTACAAATATCTTCTTACCGATGACATACAAAAATGTGTCACCAATGCCTTATTAATAAAGGCGATAGAGATCTTCAGCTCATACTATTGAGAGAAAATAAATCAATGCCTATCAAGATGCTGCAACTAAATAACGTACTAAGTAACTAATAACGGCGTGGCAAGTTCTAGTTATTTAAGCACGCGCTGCCTTTAGCAGCTAGGTTAGGAATGCCCAAAAGCCCAACTCTCGCGCAAATAGACATATGTCGGATTCAAGTTTATCTCTAATCATAAATCTCTACGAAAAATGTCGCTAAAATGTCTACAATTTCCAAAACCTGCATTCTCGGTGATTAAAAAGATTTTTGTCTTAAGACTTTTTCGTAGACATTTGAAAATACGTTCCGTTTTCTCGATTTTTTTGACATATCTCGAATTTGTCATAATTATATCTATTTGCGCGAGAATTGGGCTCCAGATCCCACGATAAGGGAAATAATACAACGTGACTTTTACGTCAATGACCTGATTACAGGAGCTAACAGTAAAGCTGCGTTGCGTCACATCCATCAAGATGTGTCCGCTCCATCCGCTCTACAGAAAGGCTGTTTTAATCTCAGGAAGCTTAAAACTAATCTACCTGCAATAATAACCAGTCGGTTGCTAATCGTGCACACGCGCAGTATGCGCGTGGTAGTGCGCGAGGTAGCTTTAACGCCCGCGAGTAAGGTTCAAGAAAAATCTTTCAATGATAAATTAATTGTTAGGGAATCATCTGCTACCCTAAGCATGGGTTGGAATCCATTCACTGATCAATTACATTTTCCATTTAAGATTCCATCCCCAGCTGTTGATCAAATCTTAACCAAACGTTTTATTCTTTCATAGTTATTCAAATTTTTTTATCTCCTGGGATTGCTTAATCCCTGCGTAATCAAGGCCAAAATTTTGTTGCAGTAGTTATGGCTGCACAAATTATCATGGTCTAATCCCCAATGATATCCAAAGGGATTGATATTTTGCTAAAGCGTTACCCACTCTTCTAAGCCTTGAGATACCCAGATGGGTACTCTGTGGTTAACCTAAATCGATAGAGCATCATTCATACAATGATACGTCACATAATGCATTTGGCGCCTGCGTTTATTTGCGTTTTGTAAATTTCAATAATGAAATCTCTGCTCCAAATTCAAGATACCTTCAATCAAGACAAATACGATTCCCCGGCTCGAGCTTTGTGCCGCTTTTTTGGCTGCAAAGTTATGCAAGGCCGTTAGAGAATCGGTAAGATATGACATACAAACCCAAACTCATTGGTGTGACTCGAACATTTTTCTAGCATGGCTTCGTAGCAGTTTCCAAAATTTAAAAATGTCGCAAACAAAATTTCAGATATTTACGAAATGACAAACTCTGCTTCGTGGCGCTACGCGCCTACTGCTAACCGCAAATTCATGCTGCAATATGCATGCTGGACCACAAAGTTTACTAGCTACTTTTCGTGATTTTGTGTTGCCAGTCAATGGTAGACTCCTAGCAACACGCTGACGATTACAAACAAGGACTATGAAACCTATGATGGGCAATTTGCCATCACAACGCGTTACGCCAGGTTTCCCATTTCAGACTGTGGGCTTAGATTTTGCCGGTCCATTGTATATTCTAAACAGAAAAGTATGCGGTGCTATAGTTATTAAGGCATATCTTTCTCTTTTTGTTTGTTTGAAAAATGCACCCCTCTTGAGGCCGTTAGTGATCTGACAAAGATGCTTTTATAATGACTTTTCGCCAATTTGTGTCACGTCGCGGAAGACCAACTGAGGTATTTTGCGATAATAGACGTAACATAGTAGCTGGTTCAAAAGAAATCATTTTTTTTTTTAATCTAATTCCAACTCTTTGTCTGACTTTGCAAGTGAGGAAATTTATGATAAAACATTTATATTTTCTCCAACTTACGCTCCTCACTTAGGCAGAATCTTTGAGGCTTGTGTTAAATCCGCTAAATTCCATATCAAACGCGTTATGGGTAATACACACTTGACATTTGAAGAATTGTCCACTCTTTTCGCTCAAGTGGAAGCCATTTTAAACAGTCCCCCTTCACCCATTGTCAAATTCCCCTCTCGATTTCCTTAGTCTGAGTCCTGGGCCTGCAGTCTCGACATCAATAGAGATTGCTTTTTAACCAAAATCGGTCGCAAAGTCCGATTATAATGATATTTAGTCACTTCATATATTGTTTTATGGCATTTGTGGAGTTGCCATTCCACAATTCCGCCAATGTCACGTAAGTCGTATTCCGAAAAATAAGGTAGAATACCAAAATGAAATTAATCGGTAAAATATGGGAGGATCGAAAAGCTCCAAGTAGATTATTAATAATTTGTTGAAATATGTTATTACTTTATATTTATATTATTATGTATCTGAATATAATATCGTTTAGAGTAGGTATGGTATGGTATATATTTAATATTTATAACTTAATTTTATTAGAACTTATATATTTGAAGAGAATATTTACCAACAGGAGTATTTATAAAAGTTAAAAGGGATTTAAAGGTAACGGGACGTGAAATTTTTGGGGGGAGGATATGTCTCTACCAAATATCGATGTCAACCATGATCAATGTCAATACAGAAATCGGTAGCTTTTGACAATAACTGTCAAAGCTAACTATTGTCGTCAATATATGTACCGATTTCGGTTGTGAAGCAATCACTACCTATGTCAAGACTGGCAGGCCCTGGGAGCTTTCTGATTAGTCGGGCTCTCACTACACTACCTGCGCCGAATCTGGAGGATTACCACCCAAATAACCTCACAAGCTACGCTCGACTACAGAAAATATAACAACACTGTTGGAAGCGCTGGCAGAAGGAATACATTGCTGAATTACAGCAACGACACTCTTACGCAAGAGTCCGCCTGGCGAAGTACCACACTTTTGTCAGATATAAAACCGCCAAGCAGTAGTGTGTAAACATTTCTGTGTTTCGGTTTGAAGGGCAATGTTTCCAGCGAAATTACTGGGCAATGAGACTTAACAACCAATGTCTCAGGGTGACGAGCGCAGTGCAGTGACGCGCAAGAAAACAAACCAAAGTTCTGGGTGGCACTGCAACTGTTATGGACATGCGTGACGCTTACCATCATGCGAGCGACCTGCTCGGCTCGTCATTCAAAGAAAAAAAAAAACGACATAATTGGAAAACCAACTCCTCGAGACCAAATCGCACTCCTAGATCAAAACTGTAACAACTCAAAATTCGTTTATTTAGAGTTATTCTTGTATTCGAATGCCCGGTGATCACACGCAACTATCCCGACATAACCGGAACAATATTGCTTCAAAAAAAAAAATACTGGATGGCGTTGACTTTCTATTGTTGAATCATAATGCCCGTGGTCCCCCCCACCTAAACAAGTTTATTGTTAGTTGACCTTCACTAGTCACCACGAGAGCACGTATTAAGATAATCGAAAACGCGGACATTTCGAATTGTTACAGTTTTGTTGAATTGAATAAGTCAATTAGAGTAAGTTAATTAGAATTGTTACGGTATTGGTGAATCGGTGTTCAATATTTTTTAAGGATATTTTGACTTGTTCCAGTTTTGTTTGAAAAGGTACGTAAATATTTAATTACTATTTAGATTTGACTTAGTTTGATGGATCAACATGTAAATTTCTAGTTGTCTTAGTATTGTTGAAACTAATTTAAATTGATATTTTTTCGATTAATAAAATAAATATTCTTCATGCATCGAATTAAAATCGTGAACGTAATCATAAATATTGTCGATTTCTATTGAAGTTTTCTTGATAAAACTCTTAATTCCGTTGTATTAAAGGATTTTTTTGAGTTAACTCACTATTGCTGGATCGTTATAATTTACAATAATTTACTTTTCTCTGTTTCAGATAAACATGAAGAGAGGCAGACTTCTCGTCAATATTGTCAATGAAAAATATAAAGAAAACCTGGTATCAGCTAATGATGAAGATTTAACTACAAATTTAGATACAGAAGCACAAATAAACAAAGAAAATATTCCATTAAACACTATTATAATGACTAATCAAGCCTATAGTAGACAAATTGAAAACGATTTAGCTATATCTCCAAGTGAAGAAAGTTTTATTGAAGACTCTGACACAGATGCAACTTATATTCGTAAAAAGAAGAAGAATCTTCCGTAAAATAATCCCATCATCTTCTTCATCTTCAAGTGAGACTTCGTCATCAAACTCTTCCAATTCTAGCGACAGTTCTAGTAGCAGTAGTGATTCTGAAACTGAAACCACTGACACTCTAGCTCAGTCTAGAAGCCAAAACGTTGTTCCAATTGAATCTATGGCTGTAATTGATACTGTTGGACAGTTTCAGACTCAAAATGATGTTGATACTGAGTTCAGGGATGTTAATAATCCTACTGTACAACCACAGTGTCACGTTGTCAATGAATTGAGCAATGATCAGCCAAATGAAGAGGTAAAAAGAGGAAAGAAGAAGTTAAGAAGAAAATCGACATGGAAAGCAAATATTTCTAAAGTTCTGAGGAATTCTGGTAAGTCATACCAATCTCTATCAAAAAGCAAGAAAGTTTTTAATGAAAGGAAAGTTCGCCCGGCATGCGGTGAAGGTTGTAGACAACGTTGTAGTTTGAAAATCAATGAAGAAACAAGACAAACCATCTTTGATAGTTATTGGGGCCTAGCAGATCTACAGAGACAGAGGGAGTACATAATCAGACATACTAAAGAAATCAAACCAAAGTATAGATATTCTTGTACACAGGAGTTTAGAAATCTTAATAGAGCCTTTTATTTTGAAGTAGCTGGCAATAAGATCCGCGTTTGTAAGTCTTTTTTTAAAGCAACGCTCGACGTGAGTAATACGAGTATCACAACTGCACTGGCTAAAAAAAATGAAAATGGCATTGTCGCTACCGATTTTAGAGGCAAACACGGTAATCAAATGAAAATTGATCAAGGAATTAAAGACAGTGTTACAGAGTTCATTAACAGTATCCCTAGGATTGAGTCCCATTACTTGAGGGCACAAACGTCAAGAGAATTTATTTGCAGTGACAAATCTCTTGCTGATTTATATCGCGACTACAAAGAAGCTCGTGAACTTAAACAATTATCTTTCGCCACGAAGTCAACTTCTAATAGAATATTCAATACTGAATTTAATCTCGGTTTTTATATTCCAAAAAAAGATCTGTGTGACCTTTGTGAGGGCTTTAAAAATGCTAATGAAGAAGAAAAAAATAATTTACGAGAGCATTATGAACAACATCTACTAGAAAAAAAAATAGCAAGGGACCACAAAGAAAAAGACAAGAATAGAAATGATGGAGTTATCGTAGCTGTATATGACTTACAAGCAGTTATGCAAGTTCCAAAGGGTCAGGTTTCATTGTTTTTCTATAAATCTCGGATTAATTGTTTAAATTTCACTATAAGTGATTTAAGAGCACAAGACGTAATTTGTTTTTTTTGGGATGAAATAGAAGGTAAAAGGGGTGCAGTGGAAATAGGCTCCTGTGTTTTGCGGTATATTGACACTTTATTACAAAAACATCCAGATAAAGACATTGAGATTATTTTCTATTCTGATAACTGTGGTGGACAGCAGAAAAATAAATACTTACTATCTGCCGATGCTTATGCTGTTGTTACTAAAAGAGTAAAATCAATAACACATAAATTTCTTATACGTGGTCATTCTCAAAATGAGGGTGACAACGTTCACAGCGTTATAGAGAAACAGATCAAAAGACACATAAAATCTGGCCCGATATATACCCCGCAACAGTATTGTACTTTGATTCGGACAGCGAAAAAAACCGGAAGCCCTTACCAATTAGAAGAGATGACACATGAACAATTTTACGACACGAAAATGTTACAAGAAGAGTGGGGAACTAATTTCAATTTAGATGAAGATCGTAACCAAGTCAAATGGCAAGATATAAAAGTCTTAAGGGTAGAAAAGGAGAATCCAGGAGCATTTTTTATAAAACCTTATTTTCAGATGAAAACTATAAAAAGGTGTCCGTGCGCAAATGCCGAACCAAAGACGATCAGATAGTTTTTACGGGTCTTAAACAAGCTTACACTCAAAAAATACCTCTCTCTGAAGCAAAAGTAAAAGATATTAAGGAACTTATAACCAAAAACGCTATCCCACAACAGTATGTAGATTCTTTCGATTTTAAATTTTTTATTGATATTAACTGATTAATTTTGAAAATATTCTGCTCTTTAAAATAATTCTGACGTGCCTTTTATGTAAGTTCCTATAGCCTAAGATACTATTCTTTGAGAATTTATTTTGGTTGGTTGAAATTATTATAGTTTAGCAATAATTTTAAATAATTTGTGTTTTGATTGCAAGGGGTAGAGGTTTTTAATAATTGTTGATCTCAAATATGCCACCTCAATTAGTTCTGTAAGTTTTGTAAAAATCTTATTCTTATAGGTACCAATTCGTAAAATAATGTTAACTATTTGTATTATTTGTTAATTCTATTATTTGCATTTGTAAGATGTGTCATTTTTTAATATTACGAGGCTTACATTAGATTTTAGCCTGATTTGTTTTTAGACTGATTTTTGTGATTTATAATAAGTTTTATTACATTGGAAGATTTATAATTAATGTTAGGATTAGATGTTTTTAATTATGAGAGGCTAATATCTCAATACTTGTTAACTTTTAATTTTGGATGTTTCTTTATTAATTAGTGGTAACTCCTAATTAATTTGAGAAATATTTCCACTCTTAGAACTCTTTTGTTTGAATAATTGTTTTTATTTTTCTTGTAGTAAATAAGTATAACTCAAAATGATTCAATAAAACTGATTCAAGTCAAATTGGTGTTTCTTTTTTTTACATAGTCATCACGCTAAAGTGTAACAATTCAAAAACAGCGATTTTTGATAAAAATCATTGTAATATAGCCCCTACTTTTCGAAAGTACGATTTCACAAGCTAATTAATATTTAGAATTCAATTAAATTGTATTACTTTTCGAACAAAAAACGCAGTTATAAGTTTTTTTCGTCTCCTGAATAATGACCCTCTTTGAGTTGTTACAGTTTTGATCTAGGAGTGCGAAATGTAGGAGACTTGGTGCTATTACAAGAAGACGATGTCCCTCCTCTCTGCTGGAGACTAGGCCGCATTTCAAGAATATTTTGTGCCCCAGATGACAAAATACCTAAAGTCGCTGAAGTCACTCATCAAGAGGCTGCATACGCCGCCCATTGGTATACTACTGCTGAAGACTTAGAGGGTTGAAAACAGTTTTTTTTTTCAACGGGGGTGGATGTTAATGCCTGCGGTTTTATATAGAGCATCCGCACTGTCGTGTACACTCTTAAATTTTCAGGAGACTTTTTTATTCATAGCCGCCTTCGATTTCGACTGTATTCTGCGAGTGAAACATTGTCCATTATTATATATTCAATATTAATGTAAAAACCAGCAATAAAAGACGACAAACAGTTTCGGCAATTTTCATTACATCCCCTGCGTGATGTACCAATGATGTTCAACGTGGCAATGCCGCCAGCATGTTGACCACAGACCATACTGTGGCACAGACTATGGCTAGAACGTTGGATAGAACACTTGGTCATCCTTGTAAGCCAGTAATGGCAAAGAATTTTCCTACTGTTTCATAATAAGCTAGTTTTAAGAAGGCGGAATAAAAAGGGGGGTTGACTTGAAAGGGTAAAAATGAAAGGGAAAAGTAAGGAAATGTTAGTACTTACCTAATCTTTGAAATTTATATTTTATTTAGTTATAAGCCTCGAAATATTTGAGTTAAATACCAAAAACTTAATTGAAACGGTAGTTAGCTACATCGCAAGGTCTTCAGTTTGGGAAAATCTAACTACCAGTTTATATATTATATTATTATTATTATTTGTAATTGATTTTACATCATCCGCCTTCATGCACTCCGTAGAGCTCTACGGTGCACGTACATTTTGGAAGTCCAATCATATGACACAGATAACACGCCATATGAATTGACAACCAATCAAAGCATCTCAGATGCTAGGAAATGCACAACAATCTTACCCACATACAATAATGACTGAAATTGTAGGTATTTTTTTTCATTTTGTAATCACTAATAATTGCAATATAATTTTACCATTACTGTACCATTGTTTGTTGGACTCTCCTATTCGATACGATTTTGTTCATTCTTCTTTCGAACAAAAGAAGCCGATTGTTCGGGCCGGTTATCCACTAGTGGCTCTGTGAGATATAGACCTCGCGAATCTGTCTTCGTATAGCTTAAAACTGAATAAATGTTTTCCAAGAAAAAAAAAGAAAAAAGCTCAACGACAAAAAACATATAGTTATCACAAAATTTCATGAGAATCGATAGAGATATGCGACCTGTGTTTATTTAACGTTTTCGATCCCCACAAGTCCGGTATTTAAACAAATTTGTTAAACTGAATGGTCAAAAAGAAAACATATAATTATCGAACTTGCTCCCAAAATTTCACGAGAATTGGTTGAGAAATGCGACCTGTAGAGGAAAACAGTCGGATATTTAAATATTTACGATATACGTTGTCGTATTGTCAGTTCTGGAAATACATCGAGCTTCAGTTTGAACAGCATCTTGCAACACTTTGGAATCTAAGTAATATATCGAGCTTCAGTTTGAACAGTATCGTGTAACAATTTGGAATCTAAGTAATATATCGAGCTTCAGTTTGAACAGTATCGTGTAACAATTTGGAATCTAAGTAATATATCGAGCTTCAGTTTGAACAGCATCGTGCAACACTTTGGAATCTAAGTAATATATCGAGCTTCAGTTTGAACAGTATCGTGTAACAATTTGGAATCTAAGTAATATATCGAGCTTCAGTTTGAACAGCATCGTGCAACACTTTGGAATCTAAGTAATATATCGAGCTTCAGTTTGAACAGTATCGTGTAACAATTTGGAATCTAAGTAATATATCGAACTTCAGTTTGAACAGCATCGTGCAACACTTTGGAATCTAAGTAATATATCGAGCTTCAGTTTGAACAGTATCGTGTAACAATTTGGAATCTAAGTAATATATCGAGCTTCAGTTTGAACAGCATCGTGCAACACTTTGGAATCTAAGTAATATATCGAGCTTCAGTTTGAACAGTATCGTGTAACAATTTGGAATCTAAGTAATATATCGAGCTTCAGTTTGAACAGCATCGTGCAACACTTTGGAATCTAAGTAATATATCGAGCTTCAGTTTGAACAGTATCGTGTAACAATTTGGAATCTAAGTAATATATCGAGCTTCAGTTTGAACAGCATCTTGCAACACTTTGGAATCTAAGTAATATATCGAGCTTCAGTTTGAACAGTGTCGTGTAACAATTTGGAATCTAAGTAATATATCGAGCTTCAGTTTGAACAGTATCGTGTAACAATTTGGAATCTAAGTAATATATCGAGCTTCAGTTTGAACAGCATCTTGCAACACTTTGGAATCTAAGTAATATATCGAGCTTCAGTTTGAACAGTATCGTGTAACAATTTGGAATCTAAGTAATATATCGAGCTTCAGTTTGAACAGTATCGTGTAACAATTTGGAATCTAAGTAATATATCGAGCTTCAGTTTGAACAGCATCTTGCAACACTTTGGAATCTAAGTAATATATCGAGCTTCAGTTTGAACAGCATCGTGCAACACTTTGGCATCTAAGTAATATATCGAGCTTCAGTTTGAACAGCATCGTGCAACACTTTGGCATCTAAGTAATATATCGAGCTTCAGTTTGAACAGCATCGTGCAACACTTTGGCATATATGTAACATAATTTTTGTATTGTGAGCTTGGTTACAGGCTGGCTTGTTTCACTTCCTTACATTGTAGTTTAAATTACTTATTTGTGGTTTCCTTGAAATAGAGAATTAATCTTAAGGTGGGTCTACGCTAGAGGAGCCGAGCACGAGCGGTGCCGTTTTTACCTCGGTTTGTGTTCGGCAAATGCTCCGCAATTGGCGGAGCACAGTGCTCGTAGATGCAGCTTTAGGAAGAAAAAGTAATGAACTATAGGTGTATTTCGAGCTTTATACCACTGCTTTACAAACTGATAAGGTTATTTTCAATTTTCCGAACTTGCCCCAACTTGGTCAAAAGACAAATAAGACAATAGAATTGTCGAACACTGATTGGCCAAGTACAATCGTCCCTTTGGCCGTAAATCACACAATTAGTGAAACCCTGAACATCAATTAGATTACGACCTAAACAAACATGAAATCAACAAAATCTTTGTGGTTATCCTGTTGTTCCACTGAAAGAGATACGCAACAGGAACAAATTGCTCTTTAACGTTATTTTTTTTCATTTATCATCTTGGTCTTTTAATTTTCATAGTCATTTTCCCACTGCAGAGAGACAAATGATGATGATAATGTTGATGGGAGTCAGACTATTTCTTTTTACCGATAGATAATACTCAGGGCCGTTATTCGCTATGGCCACGTAACGCGTCGTCCTCGTGGAATTGTTCGTAATTTGCCGATCGATAACGCGACGTGTTACGTGTTTGAACGTCATAGCGAATAAGGGCCCAGTAGTACACTACAATTCACCAAACTATTAGATTAGACCATTGCAAATTTTATAAACTTTAATAATTTTAAGTAAGTAAATTAATGTAACGCAGAAAAAGGGTTTCTGCGTTACATTAATTATTCTAGCGGAACTGAGTTCTATACCAAAACAAATATAAATTGACTGTGACTGACAGCAGACTGTGTGAAAGAAATAACTTCATAAAAAACGATAAATATTAAAAAGTTTAATATAGCGGAGGTTTGATTCATATCTCCTGATTTCTATATATTACACTAGCTGTGCCCAACGGCTTTGCCAGCGTATTCAATTATAATAGGTACCTATCCAATATGTTTTGATGTCTTAGCGAATACAACCAATCTACCAACATTTTCCTGTTTGGTCGCTTTCATTTATTTTATGTTTATCTCTGTATATGTTCAAAATTTCATCGCTATTTTTATCTACGATATTTCCGATATTTTATTTACGATAGTTCCCGTTTTCACTTAACTTTTTCCGTGATGAATGTATTTTATGTTTATCTCTGTACGGCACTTACAATACGTACCTATAATAAGTATGTTCAAAATTTCATCCACATATTGAATTTTTAACTGTCAGATATAAAAGTATCTAATATTGATTTCTGTATTGTACAGTACCTAGAGTATCTACCAAACCTATAGTGTGTGTGAAAGCGAGTAATCGAAATTTTCCCGTTTACTTGAGGCATTTTCCTTTTTCCTGGATAACAATAAGTACCCTGTGTGGGTCTCTTATATACAGTATACACACAAATTTTTGTCGTGAAAACGCGCAAAACAAACAAACCAACAAACATATAAACAGACAACTTTTCACTTTTTACACGACTGCCCAAAAAAAACACACGGATAGAGAGCCATAGGAGTTTGTAGGAAATATGTATTTTTGATTGTTTGTATGTATGTAGGAATGTGAGTTTCTTTATTCCACCATAACTTTTAAACACCTGAACAGATTTAGACTGGGGACTGACGTATGGGGTATCGTTAGAATCCTTACATCCCCCCGAGTCGGGTTTTGGTTACTTGACCAAACTTGACCGCCTTCTTAATAACTTTATCCGTTTCATCAATGGCCTCAGAAAGTATGATCACGTGTCTGAGTACAGATCCAAACTGAAATGGCTCTCTATCCGTGAGCGACGAAATTTTAGAATTCTTTGTTTTATTTTCCTTCCTAAATGACCGTAACTCACCTGTATACACTCATGACAAGCAACTTCGCTCTTCAAACACTCTTATATTAGCCACTCCTATTCATACCACACGACGAAGCCCGGACGATGAAGTGGAGGCTACGTATGACGACATTTCTAATTCCATACATGCCCCGAAAACACACTTCAAAGTGGTGATGGGGGACGGCTGGGCATGAGGAATGGCGTTGAACTGAGAGAGGGGCAGTTTGGATTTGGACAGTGGAACCAAAGGGGTCAGCGATTGGCTGACTTTATGGAGAAGGAGGAACTCTTTATGATGAACTCCTTTTTCAAGAAGCGCCCGTCCAGGAAATGAACGTGGCCACCCCGGCGGTCATACGCACGAGATAGATTTCATTTTGACGACCAATAAGCATATATTCAATGATGTCTCTGTGATCAACAAGGTTAAGACAGGCAGTGATCACCGCATGGTAAGAGGCTCATTGAATATCAACGTAAAGCTGGAGAGGTCTCGTTTGATGAGATCTATTCTTCGCCCAAGTCCTGCCAAAATCCAAAACCCCGAGAGCTTTCAGTTGGAGCTCCAAAATCGCTTCCAAACCCTTACCGAATGTGATACAGTGAACGAACTAAATAACGGGCTGGTCAAAATTGTCCACGCGGTCGGGTCGGAGTTCTTTAAGACCCCTCGCAAAAAAAGAACACAGAATCTCTCTGAGCATACACTTAAACTTATGGCAGAACGAGGCGAGATGAGGCTGCAGTCTTCAGTGGATATGTCGAGTTACAGCTTGCTTAATAAACAGATCTCCAAGTCAATGCAACACGATTTTCGTTCCTATAATACTACCTGTATTAAGAACGCAATAGAGCGGAACAAGGGCTCCAAAGTGTTCGCAAGAGATCTGTCTATTAGGCAACACCTGTTGACGAAGCTGAAAACCAACAGTGGCAGCATCGTTTCGTCGAAGCCAGAGATTTTGAGTGAGCTCGAAAAATTCTATGGACAATTATACACCTCATCGCGTAGTTCTCCTAGCAGGACTAGCGATGCAAGAGCCCGTTTGACCCAACATTATACCGAAGATATCCCGGACATCAGCCTATACGAGATCAGAATGGCTCTCAAACAGCTTAAGAGCAACAAGGCACCTGGGTAGGACGGAATAACGACAGAGCTACTGAAAGCGAGTAGAACACCGGTACTTAAAGTCCTTCAGAAGCTGTTTAACTCCGTTATTCTCGAGGGTACTACACCACAGGAGTGGCACAGGAGCGTAGTGGTTTTGTTCTTTAAGAAAGGTGATAAAACCCTCTTAAAGAATTATATGCCCATTTCGCTGCTGAGCCACGTCTATAAGCTGTTTTAGAGAGTAGTTACAAACCGTCTCGCTTGTAGGTTTGACGACTTTCAGCCTCCCGAACAAGCTGGATTCCGGAAAGGCTTTAGCACCGTAGACTACATCCATACGCTCCGGCAGATTACACAGGAGACCGAAGAGTATAATTGGCCACTATGTCTAGCGTTTGTGGACTACGAGAAAGCCTTTTATTCAGTCGAGACCTGGGCAGTGCTACAGTCATTACAGCGTTGCCAGATTGATTACCGGTACATCGAAGTGTTGAAGTGTTTGTACAGCAAGGCCACCATGACAGTCCATCCCCAGGATCAGAGCACGAATTCTATCCAGTTGCAACACGGGGTGAGACAGGGAGACGTTATATCTCCGAAACTGTTCACCTCTGCACTGGAAGATATATTCAAGCTTCTGAACTGGAACGGATATGGTGTTGTAACATCAATGGCAAATACATCACTCACCTTCGATTTGCTGATGATATAGTCATCATGGCTGAAACCCTGGAAAACCTAAGAACAATGCTCGGTTACCTCAATATTGTTTCCCAACAGGTGGGTCTTAAAATGAACATGGGCAAGACTAACATCATGTCAAATGCCCGTGTCGTACCCATGCCGGTTTATGTTGGGAACGATATTATCGAAGCTGTTGATGATTATGTCTACTTGGGTCAGACGATCCAACTGGGTAGATCCAAATTTGACAAAGAGGTCAACCGACGAATCCAACTCGGATGGGCAGCGTTCGGGAAATTACGCCATATCTTCTCGTCGCAGATACCGCAGAGCCTCAAGACGAAAGTTTATAATCAGTTAGTGTTGCCAGTGATGACATACGGCACTGTGACGTGGTCGCTATCTAATGGTCTCATACAAAAGCTCAGTTGCGCAGCGAGCAATAGAGATAGTTCGATGTTTCACTACGTGATAGAAACAGAAATAAGGGAATTCGGAAAAGAACGAAGGTTACCGACATAGCTCTCAGAGTTTGCAAGTTGAAGTGGCAATGGGCAGGCCATATAGTTCGCAGAACTGACAACCGCTGGGGAATAAAGGTTCTCGAATGGCGACTACGAACAAGCAAGCGAAGTGTGGGTAGACCCCCCACACGATGGACCGACGACATTGTAGCCATCGCAGGAAGTCGGTGGATGGAGGTGGCACAAGATTGCTCGTCATGGTGCTCTTTGGGGGAGGCCTATGTTCAGCAGTGGACTTCTAAAGGCTGACATGATGATGATGATGATGATAATTCATACCACTTCTTTCCTTGATCACTCCTTCCAGGTTTCAGCAGTCCGTCTCTGGAAGTCACTTCCATTTGACATTAGAAAGTGTCAACTAAAGAAAATTTTAAACGGTTAACTCTAGAGCATTGAAAAAGACTTACTCGTATTAACAACACCAGCTGTTTAATTTTATAATATTTATATGTATATTATTTTTATGATATTATATTATGTATGTATATATAAATATATATTTATTAATAATTGTATATACATATTTTACAAAGTTTTATATTTAAGAATTCATTTAAGATAATTTCTCTTTATTTCCAGTTTACTGTCCATATGTGCACGCACGTTTCTTACACAACCAGGATGACTGGTAGAAAATGCTGTCATAGCATTAAGCCCTCCTCTGTACACTGTTTTTGTGCACAAAGTATTAAATAAATAAATAAATAAATAACTTTAACAATATAGTTGATTTGTTTTTAAAAACAAAAATGTCATTGATAAAAAAAATGTGAATGTGTCATACATTCCGCTGTAGTCGAACGTGGGGTTTTTCCAGTTCACACAAATTTGTCAGGCAGTCACTGCGATTAACATAACTGATATAAATTATGTTAATCTACGACAGACACCACTGCACAAAAAAGGAGTATAATGTTTTACGATTCATGTATGTATGTATGTTTGTTTGTATGTATGTATAGGAGTTCCGTTATTCCACGAAAACTTTATATGCCTGAACAGATTTAGACGTATGGGTTATCGTTAGATTACATTACATCCCCAAAGTAACAAAGGATATTTATTTTTTGATGAAATTCAATGTGGCGGCACCATTATCAAATGCGAATAAATATATTCGTATTTTACAATATGGGTATCAAATAGAATGCCTTGATAAGCACATTCCAACATTTATAATTTATTGTTTTTGGCAGGCAGGTGTTTTGTGGCATTTATAAATATGATAACCTGTACTATGGGCACTAGATAACGGATAAACATACATAGATAAGAATATTACATCCATGACTCGGAAACAAACATTTCTGCTCATCACACAAATGATTGCATCTTGCAAGATTCGAACCCGCGACCGTTCGATTTCGTACCTAGGATCTCTAGCCACTAGACCAACCGGTCGTCAATATAGAATGTTTATGTTAAGTATTTATAGCAATGCAATATTCTGCAATGGCATCCCTGCATTGTCTGTGGTCTGTACTGTGTAGAAATGGTAATGGCAGCTAAAGTGTGCAAGGACGAATTAATAAAAGACTCATACACGTAAAACCTGCTTTTTACTCAATATTTGTACAGTTTAGATTTGTGGGGATGGGAATGTCGATCTTCGCTATTGTTCCAAAGTCACCTCGTCGGTAGTTAGCACGTCGGTATGTCGAGTCATATTTACTGTAGGTATAAGTATTGTAGGAATTATAGGTATTGTATTCTTAGCAGGCTGCGTCTGTGACATTATCTATTAGTTTTACCCAAATGTCTACAATTTTAATTCATCTTATTCACTATTGTGAATAATACCCAATTATTTGCGCATCACAGCTTTATGGTATTTTTTACATATATTTAAGGTATTTTTTATTAAACTGTTTTATTTGGCTTGCCCTGTTTGTTTTTTGTTTGAGTCAAATTTAGTATTTGAAATATTACCCCTTTTCTGTTGATCGATTGATCTGAAAGGGGATAGAACCTTTGTGGCATATCTACCGGCCGCCATTTTGTTATTTTTTCAAAGTTTCCGGCACGGCAAAGTAGTATATAAGGGAACACTTTAAAAAGAAAAAAATACAGTAATATACTACCCTAAAGTGTCACGATCCCGAAATATTTGTAGGTAAAAGTCGCGGTATGAGAACAATGATAATGAATAAAAATGCAGTAATTGCGTGTGTGTGTAAGCATTCCGTTGCATTAACAGTTCCCAGTAGTAGTTGATTTTACTATTTATTCGAAGACAGTATAAATATTTGCACGAAAAAGCCACTTTAATTAATTTCTTAATATACTAAATTGCATCACAACGCAAAAAATGCTATTTTGTTTGTTAAAGTATATACCTAGTTATATACCTGTTAAATAATCTTCACCAGGGAACATCTACATTATTGTCTCACTCGCACTGTATTATGTGTTTTATATAGTTTTTTTTTTCACCAGTTATTTAACATTACCAGTTATGGTATATAATTAGGTAGGTATATACTTTGACAAACAAAATAGCTTTTTTTTATGCGATGTGATGCGATTTAGTTATTTAAGTAACTAATTAAAGCGGATTTTTTGTGCAAACATTTATACTGTCTTCTAATAAATAGTAAAATCAACTACTACTGGGAACTATTCATACAAAGGAATGCTTATACACATTATTACTGCATTTTTATTCATTATAATGTTTCTCATATGGCGACTTTTACCTGAATATTTCGGGAACGTGACACTTAAGGGTAGTATATTACTGTCATTTTTGTTTGTGAAAGTGTCCCCTTCTCATATATACTACTTTCACAGTGCGCGGAAACTATGGCAAAAAAACAAAATGGCGGCCGGTGGATTTGCCAGCTTCCATACAAAAATGTTCGAACACCTTTGGTGCACATCTTTAGTTCTGATGATAATACAATTATGTGTATTCAATATTATTGTTAATCTAAGATGGCTACCGCCATAAAATGGCGTATTACATAGGTTTTTTCAATCCCCACAATATGGGTATCAAATGAAAGGGCTTAATAAGTTGAACGCAGTACACTTTAGAAATAACTAAATAAAAACGAAAAACTTGAAAATAGAACAAGTCAAAAATAAATTTAACGTTTTACGAAAAACTATATTTAACCGGTTATAAAATTGTTCGACTCGCCCCACGGTTTTATTTTATTTTTAGCTTTTAGTACACTAACTGCATCATTCATAAGTTTCTTGGTGGCCTAACGGTTCTATAGTGCAATTTAGAATCCAACGATACCGGGTTCAAAACCTAGGCTCCGCACCAATGACTTTTCTGAGTTAGTTGTACTATTATTTATTCTGTGGTTATGTGCGGTTTACCATCGCTCCGTGCTTCGGAGGGCACGTTAAGCTGTCGGTCCCGGCTGTTATTGATTAATAGCAGTCGTTAAGCCATGTCAGAGGCCATCGGGCGGCTTGACAAACTCTGACACCAGAGGCCAGCACTACCTCATACGACAAACAAACAAACAAACATAAGTTTCTTTAGAATAAAACAGTTCAAAAATAAATAAAGTAAGTAATAATATAAATAATACAGAATTCATTATTACACACAATCATCATTACTTCATTAGCTTGTATAAGTCCACTGCAATACATTGCAATACACTGCAATAGATTATGGTTTCCCGTAATCGCCAAGCTTGGAGATCGTAGTAGACTTTGATACCTAGTAATACTGATACACGTATCACCCACGGGCGCGATGAATCTATTAATTAACCGGGCCCACTCAGCAACAGCTACTACTACGGTGGCGATAGCTATTAATCAATAACAGACGAGAACTACAACATACCATGCCCTCCAAAGCCCGGAGCGATGGAAAACCACACATAACTCAGAAAGCGTAAACTGTCAGAGTTTGTCAGGCCTTTGATATGGCATAACGGCTGCTATTAATCAAATACAGCTGGAACCCTCACCTTAGCGTGCCCTCCGAATTAAGGAGCGAAGGGTAACCGTGTACCTAACCATAATTCGGTCATCGATGTGTTTAACCCCTTCCTTAACGTGAACATTGCATTGATATACCAATCATAGAATTCGTGGGTACTAGAATTATTTAGTATTATGAGTGGAAAGTTTTGGCTCGGCGTTATAGCATTGCAGCCCAGGGGTGGGGGAACAACGAACGTAGTCCATTGAATCATGCGCATGGAAAAAACCCCGAGAGCGAGAGAGTACTCTCGGGAATGGGATCTTTCACTCCGCTCGATGCAAGGCCAGTCTGTGCGGAATCGTTCCAAAGATAGGTCGAGTGCGGTGCGTCTCCGCGAGACACGTACGTAAGAAGCTAAGCGAGGCCGGGCGTCCGAGGTGGTCGTTGCGGGACCTCGAGAAATTAACACGTGTTGAAAACCACGCCGGATGGGTCTCAAACAAAAAATTCAACTGTAAATTCTCACTAAAATAATAAATAAAAATCCGTAAAAGTGTTCCGTTTATGTAAAGAACTTGTGCGGGAAGTCCTATTGAAAATGTTAATGATAATGCTTTGTTGGTTGTGTTTTTTCTTTAGCTTTAATGCACAACAAATAGCATTATTAATTGTGTTTTTTTCAGAGAATTTGGTTAGTGTTCCACTAGCAGAGGACGTGAGTTATTTACTGTATATTAGAATATATCGCTCACGTGACGTTAGTTGTTTGTTTGAAACAAACTAAACAAAATATTCATATCTAACGATATGAACGAAAACGTTTCTAAGAATGTTGATAATTCAAAGTTTTAGAAAATTATTACTTACAAAAATGGATTATAATGGCAGCATGATTCGTTTTAGTTAGGTTGCCTAGACGTCATTATAGAAATCTAGATTGTGTGTATATTAAAAAAAAAAAAAACCCACGTGATAATAAAATTTACCTCATTAGAGTGTGTTAGTTTACGCTAGCAATAATAAATCAATTCGAGTAGATCTTCAATTCGAGTGGATATTTAAAATTATACACTGGCCTTCAATACTTAATATTACATATTTAAATAATAATAATATTTTAAGTTTAATCGTTGACTCCTTCTTATCACATCGAGATGCTGTGTACATCAGTTTTTGAGCCGACATTTTGAGCTATTCGGCGATGAAAGGCGCATTGTAGTCGATCTAGCAATAAAAAGGAAAACTAATAAATAATGAAACTTTTCTAGAAAATTAATAACTTGACAAGACTTACAAAGTTTGGAATTTCAAATAAACTTTTGAGAAATAATAACGGAGCTAAACTAGTTTTTATTTTATTAAAATATAACAAAGTATAATTTTCTGATTTGAATTCTTTTTATTAAATTTAAAAATATTGATTGTTTTGTTACATGAGCAATATATGTTTTATTTTCGTTGTGTAAGGATGTTTTGTAAATAACGTGCACTTTCTTTTGAAGAATGATTATGATAATTTGTATCCGTTGTAACTTAATTTGTTTATCATAAGCAATCTTCGAAATTATCATTTGAATTTTATATTATTTAATTTCCTATTTTATGTTTTGTGTTAAAAATCTGTTTGAATCTTATAAAATTTTAACTTACATTATTTTGGGTGGAGGTTACCTTATTGATTCTAAGAGATTGAAGCTTAACTGATATTTCTGATCGGTAAGGTCATAGGAGCGCTTTAATAGAATTTCAATGTTTTATTTTCCCTATAATGGACAAATTATAAAACATGAACCAAAAAAAAAAAAATATTTAGAACAGCTTATAGTTTATAAGTCAATTTCACTTGTTATAAAATACACATAATTACTCGAGATGAGTTTAAAAAAAAAAAAAATAAAGGAAAGGAAAACAACATTCATTCATTTATCATATGCATTACCATTATATCAGTTAAATTAAGTCATCCATTCTGAACTATCATCATTCATCACCATTAAATTAGATTAAGTCAATCATTCATAACCATTAAAAAAGAAAACATAACCATTAATCAACACACACACTACTAAATTATTGAAAAAGTCTTGGCCGGAATTATTAGAATCTAGACTTATTGTAGAAGTCTCCGAATCTAGTTTTAAGGTTAGCATGATACCAGCCAAGACTTGAGTTTTAACTCAGTCATATTATTAGAATTATTTGAAATTAATTTAAAGAGATTCAAACAGACCTTTCAGCTATTATAAGTGGGGAAATTAGTCAGTATTCCTGTGCTACAAATTACAGTTAAATAACATAAAAAAAAAAACAATTTCAGAGTGAACAGTGACGACATCTTAAACAGTAAATTATTAAAGATTTCTTCACTGCAGTAGGAAAAATCGATATTCGTAATTCCTATGTTTTGGCGACTCTTTAAAATTATTGCATTTCTATTATGAGCACAGTCGCGATTAACTAATAAAATACTGAAATTTCTCATAAATTTTAATACGATTTCATTTTCCTTTAAGGGTTTCAATAAAATTCCTCATCCAGGGGAAATTGGGATTCTTTCAGTGAAATTATACGGAGATAGCGACAAAAAATAATCAAACTTGTGACCCCACGTTATCGCGACCCGGAAGGCATTAATAGAATTAGAATTAAGTTAATCACTTCTTTTTCAGCTTTTATGTAGTTAGCAACTTAAATTAAGAAAACGTAAACAATGCCAATTGTGAAGGGCAAACGTGTAAATCACTTCTATCTCCGTCGCGATCAAAAAAAAAAAAAAAGAAAAGAGAGAACTTCACAAGACCTAGAAATCTAAATAAGGTCAAGTTTAGAAAACTCGTTATAGTTCAATTTCATGGGAAGGGGAAATATTAATTATTTCTTACAGGTACGAGGATTCTAGAAATCAACGAGTCCGGATCCTAGAGATTGTCATGTTCTCCATTAATAGATATTTTGTTTCAGCAATGAATTTTTGAAGTTTTAATTAACTATTTTGAGTTGACTATCAATAGAAGCCTTCGATGGTGTTCTGACTTTAAGTGGAATTTAGATAAATAATAAAAGAACGAGCGATTATTTTTATGAAAATAAAGGACTATTTTTTAAGGTTGACTAACAACGAGAGCCTTCGATGGTTTTCAGAAATTGAAGTAATATCTGAATTAATAGTCAAGAATAATCTGAAAATTGAGCTGCCAAACTATTAAAACCTTCGATGGTTTTCTAAACTTAATTGGAATCTAGTTAAACAGTTAAATGGATGGATGGTTTTAACAGTTGGTTAATCTGAGTGGCTGGCAACTCTAGGAGCGAAATCGGGCGGTCGCAGGTTCGAATCCTGCAAGGGCAATCATTTGTGAGATAAGCGGTGGTGTTCGTTTCCGAGTCATGGATGTTGATATTTGTATTTATGTATGTTTGTCCGTTATCTGGCACTGTATAGGGTATCCTAGTTGGGCTAGGTGATTGGTGTGGAATGGTCCCGAGAATATTTTTTTTAATGGTTATTTAAACTGGTTGAGTTGGCTACTGAAAAGAAAACCTTCGATGGTTTTCAAGGGTTAAGGTGACACTTGGATGTAGAAAAATTATAGAACGAGATCAAAAAAAAAACTATGTCAAATGGACATTGTGACTTATAACTATTTCTGGTTCAGGAGCCTTAAAGGGGCTATTAACAGATATTCAAGGAATCGGAAATATGTATGTTGTTTTCTCTAAGCTAGGAATAGTCTATTTCAGATACTAACATGACAATCTTAAGGAAATAAAGAAGTCGACCAAGGTTTGTGGCCTTTTATTATGTTAGTCATCTTGGATCTTAACTGTTTTTTATTATAGTCTCTTAATCTTGATTTCAATAAAAAAAAAATAACAATGAATATTTCATTATTAAAGTACATGAATAGAGATCCAATATGACAAGTACCTATTGTTATAATGAGTGATTAATTCTCAAAAATAATAATAATTATAATTATCCTTTATAAGTATAAAGATCACTCATTGTACGATTTGGGTTTGAGTATGTTTCTATTTCAGCAGGAGATAAATTGTTTGAGTATGTTTCTAAGTGTGCATTTAACATAACAATACTCTTTTGTTTACATTATAAATTTTCAGCAAATAATTTTGATAAGCAATTTTCTTTTCCCTTGTTTAACAGGTCTATTTAATACTGCCTTGAAAATATTAATATTAATAATGAAATAATATTATCTTAATATATAATTAATAAATGAGATACGTTATGCCCTCTACAGAAAATAAATATTTATTTATAAACAGATTTTCTTTAATATATTTTATGTTTTATCTTGTTAAGACTGGATTGGGTTTTCTTTTAACAGTTAAGGGAAGGAGTGGATTTGATTCCTTGTATTCTAAGGAATTAGATTTGGAACGATACCTAGTGCTAATAATGCGATAATTTATAATACTAAGGTAGATAGTTTACTTATAAATTGAAGTCTAATTGAAAATCAATGCCAATTATTAAACTTGTATATTATATTTTATTATTATATTCCTTTTAGATAACGGCACGAGATTTCCTGATCTTAGAATATATTGGTGGAGGGTTTTAGAGCTAATAAGGCGGAATCGTTTATTTAATGATCATTCATTTGTTAGGTCTCGGAACGGCTTTCTGTTTCTGATAGAAGCAGGGTCCCCCTTTCCCTTGGTTGGCGCAGGTGAATGACCACTAAATACAACAGCGTTAGAAATAAGTATAATATACCCTTATCCTCAGATTACAATTTCATAAAATAACGGACTTTTATAATATATTATATACTAATTGAGCAATAGATTATAATGATGTTTATTTACAGCTACCTAACCTTTTACTATAATTAAGTAAACTTGCATATTATTTCTTATCATGTCTCCTTCAGTTAATGATGGTACGATATTACCTGATTGTATCATGGATTGGAGAAGTGTTATTAGGGATAATAATAATGTTTTTTTTACAGGTAACTGAATTTCAATGCCAGTTATTAATCTTGCACATTATATCTTATTATTATGTTCCCTTTAGATAACGGCACGAGATTTCCTGATCTTAGAATAAATTGGTGGAGGGTTATAGAGCTAATAAGGCGAAATCGTTTATTTAAGGGTCATTAATCTGTTAGGTCTCGGAACGGCTTTTTGTTTCTGATAGAAGCAGGATCCCCCTTTCCCTTGGTTGGCGCAGGTGAATGACCACTAAATACAACAGCGTTAGAAATAAGTATAACATACCCTTATCCTCATAGAATAGAAAAATAACGAACTTTTGTTTTACATTATATACTAATTGAGTGATAGCTTATTCATTTACATACTGTATGAATTATTACCAAGTGAGTGATATTGTATGGAGATAGATGCGATTTTAAAGCCTCACAACCTTTACTATATACGTGATCTTTCCTATGCATTGCTGACTTGTAAATAATATCTGCTGCTATCAAAAGGACTTCACAAAGAGGAGATACCCTTACGCACACTATACAATGAGTAAGAGGAGTATTGTTCTGTTCGGCCAACAGATCATTGCTTACTGACTCAACCTTCAAACATAAATATCAAATACAGATAAATTATGGCTTGATTAGTAATCGGTGATAGCGGAGGTTGACTCCGATTGCTTCCTCCTAACTGTCATATTCCTACCCTTCAAACCAATTTCTTTATGTAAGATTAAAGATGAATTACGCCTTAAGGGTGAATTTTAATACTATTTCAGTCTAGCAGAACTTTTATATTTATATAATCAACCACAAACTAATTAATAGGTTTCCTGGTTGAAATATATGGAAGGGATGTTAATTTTCACTTTGTTGTTTTGACACCCAGCACTGATAGAATATCTTATGTTCCGAAAAAAATGAAGGCTATAAGCTGAACAAAGGGACCCTTATCGTGTAAATTCTGGCTCTGTCAGGCACTAGTGAAGGATTGACATGCTTACTGTTGATCGATTACGAAATCTTTAATTATATTTATATAGTCAATCACGAACTAATTAATAGGTTTCTTGGTTGAAATATATGGAAGGGATGTTAATTTTCACTTTGTTGTTTTGGCACCCAGCACTGATAGAATATCTTATGTTCCGAAAAAAGATGAAGGCTATAAGCTGAACAAAGGGACCCTTATCGTGTAAATTCTGGCTCTGTCAGGCACTAGTGATGGATTGACATGCTTACTGTTGATCGATTACGAAATCTTTAATTAAGGTACAACCTTGAATTAATAGCAATTATTATGGAAATGTACTTACAAAAGTGTAATAATTTCATAATTAATTTACTGAGGATTATTCCTGAATACTAAATAATTCACACTGGCATAGTCCAGATAAAACCCTTAAATATTTTAAGGAAACATATTGAATATCAGAGGCTTTAGTCTCAACTACGAATTACGGCAAGGCCGATAAACTAAAGGGATTTATTCCTAATGACAACTAAAACCATTTACTGGTATAATCCAGACTTTATTTAAATAAAACTAACTGACATAGTCAGTAAAAGACAAGTTACGGCATAGACCGATTATGTTCAACTAAGTCAACCTGAACTAACTCCAGTTATGTTAGACTGAATGGTTTGCTTTGCTATACACATAAAATATACCTACGCTACTCCATCCTCATACCACTCCGTTTAGTAGACGATGAAAGTTCTACTATCATATGAGTGGTTTTACATAGCCAAACTCTAAAATAAAAAGAGAATAAACATGTTATGCCTTAAGGTCTCCGATCATATTGTCGGAGAATATCAGGCAGAACAAACAAACACCATCTCACAATTAAATAATAAGTAAACAATAAGTCTTCTGATTTCCTGTTTTATATTTTATAATGTGCTGTATGGAGAGATGCGAACGATATGACTTCAGTAATTATTTGAATATTATAATAACACATTTATATTATCAAAGAACACGCTCTTGTTGACACTATGTTAATAACCAAATCTCAGATGCTAAGTTAACATATTTATTGTAATACCTGTATTTGTACTTTCATATTAATTTTCATTCCTTCCCAGTACAGTCACGCACTCTAAAAGTTCCGGGTTACTTATATTCACAACGTAGTATATACGATCAACTGGCCAAGCGAATTATTTATTAAGAGGGTGAGAGGTTAGTTACAACCGCACATACTTAGAAAGCGTAGTGTGAGAGTTTGTCAGGCCGCCCGAGGGCTTCTGACATGGCTTAATTGGGACCTACAACTTAACATGGCCTCCAAATTACAGAGCGATGGAAAGCCGAACATAGCTTAGAAAGAGTGATATTAGAGTTTGTCAAGATGATAGTGTTACGAGTAAGTTCAATTTTAGTGTTAAGATAGAGGCGTATGTTTTAGATATAAGTGTCTACATCTAGAGGTTGAAAGTGCACTAACCAAAGATTTATTTTTACTCGCATTGAAGAAAATTCTCTCTCGTAGAGGATTACAGCGGAGGATCTACTGTGACAATGACGGGAACTACTTTTCAGCCTCATTTTGTGAATGTTTCTCGCTGAGGCTTTGAATTTCATTTTCCCTGCAAAGCTCCTCATTTCAACGGACTGGCGGAGGCAAGTGTCAAGTCAGCGATATTCCTCCTAAATAGGATTTTAGATCAATCTCACTTAAGACTTGAGGACCTTTGTTTTTACACAAATACAGACTATCCTTAATAGTCACCTCCTTTCCCCTCTTAGAGCTTTCCCCTCGATTTCAACCCCCTCACTCCTATAACCGATGAGGTTGGCGTGAAGTGGTGAAAGTAAAACGATATTTTGGAGGACTTTTCGGAAAAGAAATGGGCGAGTGCCCTTGTACCGAGCGTCGTGAACTTCGTTGTGTCCAATGACGAAGGAAATGTCTTACTCTATGCTTGTGTCACAGACTGACAGCTGTCAATATTTGGGTGTAAGCACGAGAGCGGCTTTATTTAATTTTAATTATAGAAAAGTAACAATATATTGTATAATAATAATAGTTTTCTAAATAATAATACAATATTATAACTTGGTATGTTGCAGGTCGAGAGGCACGCCGTCTACAACTCCCTCTCACTTTATCATCTGAAAGCCACTTACAAAAAAATACTCTGAAAGACACGTGCTTTTACGAGCTACGTGGACTCCAAGCGTCTCGACTTTTTCCAGCGAATAGAACAAGTCAAACAACACTTCTGGAAGTGGAGGGCTTATATTGCCGAGGTTCGATAACGGAACAAGCGGCGCCTCAATTGTAAGAGTTTTGTCTCTTACATATATATCATATCTCTTACATTATGATTCCACGAGTAGCCGATGTCGTCATAGCCTATGGGGTCGTCAGACAAGCCATCTTTCTTATGCATAATACCGACACAAGAAAGCAACTAGACCTTTCAACGATCCCGATTCGAATCCCTGGAGGATGACCTACGCTACTGCCCCTCTAAGCTAGGCAAATATGTGGCTATATATTTCCACCAATACATAGTCGTGATATCTGCGTCTTGTAGACGCAGATATCACGACACATGCACTGACAGCCAATAGGAGCCGCTGCATATCACGTCACCAGTTTGGAAATCACCTTGAAGGTCGGGACGCTACTGTTTGCCAACTCATGCTAGCGGGTTACGTCGGCACTATTTTTATTTTTATCTAATCGTAAACAGTTTATTCAACCATGTCAACAAAACTTTTTTTTCGTTTATTCCTAACTACACATCGAATCTCTCGTAAATTGACACTACATTCATATATTATTTGCTATATTTTATGGACAATACAAATTAAAGTTAATTTTAATGTACCAAGTGTTTAAAGTAGTGATGCAACAAATACGTATACGAATATTCGTATTCGCCGAATAGTAGACATTTACCGAATATTCGTATTCGGCGAATACTAATACGAATATTTAAAAACTAATATTTTAATCACTCAACCTCCGCACTCAAACAACTGAAAGATTCTCAACATGCTAACAATACCGAAACATGTTTTGTTTCAAGATGTTGAAACTAGATGGGACTCAACATATCAGATGTTGAAGAGATTACATGAACAACGCATAGCGATTCAAGATGTTTTACAATCCCAATAATACGAAGTCTAAAATCTTGCCTCAATAAAATTTCAAATGATCCTTCTTCTCATCCTGATGTAAATGATCTGGCAAACTCCCTATTCAGTGGACTTTCGAATTGCCTCGACAGTTTGCCTTTATGGAAAGTGATGAAACTTATCTATTACCAACGATCCTTGACCCACGGTACAAAACAAGGATTTTCAGCTCAACAGTGGTCGCTGAAACCGCTCGATCAGTTCTTAACGCTGCTTTTGATGGCAGAGAGGCCGTAATACCGACAAGACCTCCAGAAGAACCTCAACCGTCGACAAGTAGAGGAATTTGGCAAGTATGCCAAGAAATAATTGAAGAGGCTGAAATGGAAGAGCCAATTTCAATATTTTCTGGTGAGTATGAAAAAAGTTAGAAAAGTTATTAATAGGTAATAGGTACTCTTTGTCATCTACATAGTATACTAAAAGTTAAATTTAATTTCAAAATGTCTTTTTACAGGGGATTCGCAAACTAAAAACGAAATAGATGCTTATCTAAAGCTCCCAAATTTATCGCCGACTGCTGATCCACTGGCCTTTTGGCGAGAAGATGTCCATTTTCCAAGTCTGAAAAAACTTGCCCAAAAATATTTTTCACTGAAGCCTTGTACAGTCGCCTCAGAAAGACTTTTTTCAACGGCTGGGAACATTCAGACTGAAAAAAGAAATCGCCTTAAACCAGAAAATCTACAAATTTTATGTTTTTTAAATAAAAATTTGCCTGTTGTAAATTTTAATTATTAGAAGAATAGAAATTTATCAAATAAATTAGTCTTTTATTACCATGGCGAGATATTCGTATTCGTATTCGTATTCGCCGAATAGTAGGTTTGATATCCGTATTCGTATTCGTATTCGTATTCGTAAAAGTACTATTCGTTGCATCACTAGTTTAAAGCTCTTTTAAGTAAGTTTAAACAACTTTGATACAAAATAATAAAAATACGATAGGTACATTAACTTTACTCAAAAAAATACTTGTATCTAAGCGGGTGGAATCAGAATTAATTTATGTAAATTTTTGCTTGAAACTGTAAAATTGCGGGTTAAAAACGAATAACGCCGTCTGAAGACATAAAATTCGTCTATTAGAAGGAATATTAAGTAAAAAATGAGTAAGGCATTTAAATAGACATTATTTTAATCTAACTTTGTCTCCACGTTTGAACCAAAAACGCCAATCTCAGGGCACAGTGGTTCAAAGTCAAAGTCAACGTCAAAGTATTTTATTGTAAATAGGCAAAATATTATAATAAGATAAAATCAATAAAATTTAGGTAAACTAATCATGCTTTGAGTTTGAAAAGGAAATTTCCCTTTGTCTCGCACTAGAAAAGGAAATACCCTTCTGACTCTACAGGTGTTTCAGAATAACGCCCGTTAGAAAAGAGAACACCAAGGAGATGTAAGAATGTAAGTTTTTAAATGTCAGAAATTATAATAAAACATATGTAAATTACAAATATCTATACATATAATAAAACTGTAACGGGTCCAATTCTGTACATTGAAGATATTGTGAATATTTTTTTTGGAACGTACTCTTGATTCGATACTGAATCGAAAACTGTATTTTATTCATTTTTGTCTGTCTGTCCGTCTGTCTGTCTGTTTGTCTGTCTGTCTGTCTGTCTGTCTGTCTGTCTGTCTGTCTGTATCTTGGCTAGGCATCACGCCGAAACTACTGAATGAATTTATATGAAACTTGGTATGATTTGAGTTCATACTACGAGGTAGGACTTAGGCTACTTTTCATCCCGAAAAATGAAAGGGTTCCCGCAGGATTGAGGTGTAAAGTTATTTCAAAAAACAAATACCACTCCTAAACTACTGGATGGGTTTTGATGCAATTTGGCACAGTTATAGTTTATATGTTAGGTTAAAATTCAGAATACTTTTTATCCCGAAAACATAAAGAGTTCCTGTGGGATAATGTCCAAAATTCTGTTTTTTTTTTTTGGTGCCGTTCTATTTTCAATACTAAAGCCAAAACTGTATTTTTTTAGGTTTTGGTTTTCTGTCTGTCTGTCCGTCTGTCTGTCTGTACCTTGGAAGTGCATCACGCCGAAAATACTCAATGAATTCAAATTAAATTTGGTACGATTTGAGTTCATACTTCGAGGTAGGACATTGGATACTTTTCATACCGAAAAAATTAAGTGTTCTTGCAGGATAGGGGTGGAAAATTATTTAAAAGAAGTAGAACGCTGAAACGATTGGACGGTTGTTGATGCAACTTGGCACAGTTTATAATAGGGTGAAAATTATGGATACATTTTGTCCCGAAAAAATAAAGGTTCCTGTGGGATATGGGTCCAAATTCTGTACATTAAAGATATAGTGTAAAATATTTTTCGAATGGTTCTCTATATTCGATACTGAAGCCAAACTATTTTACTTTTTAATTTTGTATGTCTGTTTGTCCGTATCTTGGCCGCGCATTACACACAAACAACTAAATGAATTCAAATGAAAAAAATGCTCTTGGGTGCTTAAAAAAGGTAATCAACAATATTTTTTTGTTAATCCT
Organism: Alsophila aescularia; assembly: GCA_946251855.1. Lineage (NCBI taxonomy): Eukaryota > Metazoa > Arthropoda > Insecta > Lepidoptera > Geometridae > Alsophila > Alsophila aescularia. The sequence continues at coordinate 57,647,915 of OX276381.1, forward strand.
GTCTTTCTTTCTGTTTGTCTGTATGTTTGTTTGTTCACGCATCACGTAAAAAGTACTGGACTAATTGCAATGCGGTTTTCATTATTAGCTTATAGTTTTATTTAAATCTGGTGTAATCGGTATCTCAATCCGGTGAGTTAGAAGCCGAGCAATGGATAAAAGTTTTTTTTTTATATTTTTCAAATGTTGCTATATTGGTCCTGGAACAGCACATTATGGTACTTTGAACCTAAATAAAAGACCACGCGTGCGAAGCCGCGGGTACAGCTAGTAAAAAATAAAATTGACAATGAGAAAGGTTGAAATAGCGACACGAAGAAAAATAATGTTACCATTTACTATTATTATTACTATTAGCCAGTACTGTCCCATTTTATGGGCAAAGGCCTCTCAACATGATTTCCTGACATTGTGATCTTGTGATATATTAAGCCATTACTGGTGTCAAGCTCGTCTCGCCATCTCTTCCGAGGTCAGCCGCGACGTCGCCTCGCTGTATCAGGGCTCCACTTTGTGGCGATTTTGGCCCTCTGCTCTTCCGGCATGTGGCAGACATGCTCTGCCCAGTCCCACTTCAGCTTAGCAGCTTTTATAGCTACGTCAACTATTTGATTTTTGGAGCGCAACACTGTTTCGTGCTCGTTCAGTTGACATAACATGTAGTATGCTGCGCTCTATTGCTCTGTGGAAAACCTTGAGCTTGTACTTTTATATGTTCGTCAAAGTCTACGTCTGGGAGCTATATAACTATAACGACATAGTTGGTTTGTTTAAATAAACAAAAATGTCCTTGAAAAATTAACGTTGGTATGTCATAAATTCCACTGAAATCGAATCGGTTTTTCATATTTACACTAATTGGTCAGGCGGTCACTGCACTTTACAAAACGGATTTTAATAATGTAATCTATGAAACCTCACCAATGTTTGTGTTGTTGTCCGATGTAAGTAAACCAGCATGTCCAAGAATACAGAGCTCAAAGGATAACCAAGCTAAAGTGGCAGTGGGCTGGTCACATTTCCCGAAGAACCGATAACCGTTGGGATAGACGAGTTCTCGAGTGGAGCACACGTTTAGCAAACGTAATGTAGGATGCCCTGTGGCCAGGTGGAGTGACGACCTGTGGAAAGCGGCCGGAAGAAAATGGATGAGAAGAGCTGTAGACCGAGCTCAGTGGCGCACATTAGGAGAGGCCTATGTTCAGCCGTGGACAGTTATAGGCTGATGACGATGATGATCATGATGTAACATCCGTTAATCTACTCTTGACAGCACGGCACTATCTCTTGCAAAGTCAAGTATTTATTTTAAATAGGCAAAATTATAGCATTTTTACAAGTCAAAACTTAATATCTTATCTACAAGGAGAAACACATAAATAGATAAAATCATTAAATTATAGCACTCTTACAAGTCAAAACTTAATATCTTATCTACAAGGAGAAACACATAAATATATAAAATCATTAAATTATAGCACTCTTACAAGTCAAAACTTAATATCTTATCTACAAGGAGAAACACATAAATAGATAAAATCATTAAATTATAGCACTCTTACAAGTCAAAACTTAATATCTTATCTACAAGGAGAAACACATAAATAGATAAAATCATTAAATTATAGCACTCTTACAAGTCAAAACTTAATATCTTATCTACAAGGAGAAACACATAAATAGATAAAATCATTAAATTATAGCACTCTTACAAGTCAAAACTTAATATCTTATCTACAAGGAGAAACACATAAATAGATAAAATCAATAAATTAGAGTTTGAAAAGAAAATGTCCTTTTTATTTGCCGACTCAGAATTGAATCTCGTACAGAAAAAGGAAATACCTTTCTGACTACCGGTATTATTTATTCTGTGCTACCGGTGCTTCGGATATTCGCCCGTTAGAGAAGAGAGCAACAATAAACTCCTGTAATTTTGTCCTTTTTTGATAATTGCTTATATTTTTTTACATTTCTTAAATTATAATATTACACCATGTAAATGTCGAATACAATAAATAAAATTGTCAATGAGATGTCCCACAATCATCGAACTGGGACAAAAATAATAAAAACACTAATGAATAATCAGAAACCAGGCAGGAGTCCTGCAGGACCATCAATATACATTGTACATTATGTCGCAGGCAGATAGCTTAATCCGCCATTCAATTAACTGCTTAGCCTTTTAATTGAATGGCACCGTTCACTAACGGCCTGAACCTGAATGATATTCAGCCGTATAACATTTAATGAACTGGCTGGCTGGGAAATTGTTTCCGATTGCCGATGCTATTTTCATCAATGTGTCATTTGTAAGTAAGGTTATTTGATTAACAATATAAGTATGTGCCTGGACACATTTCCTTCGTACAATGGTGACTGGATACTGCAGTGCTGACGGAAATCTCAACATATGACTCTGGCAGAAATGTCTTACTGACAACTGCAATAAAATAAAATTAAAAAAAAGCTAATTTTCCAATGCTTGCTTGTCGTTTGAGTGCTGGCCTCTGGTGTCAGAGTTTTTCAGGCCGCCCGAGGGCCTCTGACGAGGCTTAACGGCTGCTATTAATCAATAACAGCCGGGACCTAGAACTTAACGAGCCCACCAAAGTACGAAGCTATGGAGAACCGCACATATAACTTATAAGTCATTGGTGTTTATTTTAATGTAGCGTAGTAAATACTTCCGCGATTCTAACACATAGTTAAATATTTAAACGAGACTTAATCGCGCTGAAAACTTAATTTTTATTTACCTCACGTTTCGATCAAGTTGCATTGATCGTGATCATGAGAAGACGAAACAAAACGAAACGTGGAGGTAAATAAAAAATAAGTTTTCAGCGCGATTAAGTCCCTTTTAAATATATAACTAGCGTAGTCAAGTCTACAGCAATGATTTTGATCTTAATTTTCTGCTTTGGCATACATCGTGTGGTAGTGGATAGAAGCCCTTAAGTCATAGTAACTTAATGCCAATCTGTGGCGCTGTAACAACAAGGGCTGCGCAGTTTGCACAAGCCCTTTTGGGTTTATCTTAGACGATTTAATTGCTACATCGTATTTGTTCTGGGATTACTAATACGGACTTATCGCCTTTGGGAATTGGTTTTTAGAAGGCTTAGTAGGTGTATGAAGCCGAATATATGTAAAAAAATAATGTATGTCGGTTTTTATTCGAATGTGTATCAACTAGTTTTTATTTTTGGCCTTAGTTAAAACTAGATTGAGTCAAAAAAGAATGGGGTGCCCTGTTTTTGTGTGTACAACAGAAATATTCGCGGACCACTAACCTACCCGGGATGTCCTAGGGAGAGGGGGTGCCCTATTTTTGTGTGTACAATAGAAATATTCGCGGACCACTAACCTACCCGGGATGTCCTAGGGAGAGGGGGTGCCCTATTTTTGTGTGTACAAAAGAAATATTCGCGGACCACTAACCTACCCGGGATGTCCTAGGGAGAGGGGGTGCCCTATTTTTGTGTGTACAATAGAAATATTCACGGCACACTAACCTACCCGGGATGTCCTAGGGAGAGGGGGTGCCCTATTTTTGTGTGTACAATAGAAATATTCACGGCACACTAACCTACCCGCGATGTCCTAGGGAGAGGGGGTGCCCTATTTTTGTGTGTACAAGAGAAATATTCACGGCACACTAACCTACCCGCGATGTCCTAGGGAGAGGGGGTGCCCTATTTTTGTGTGTACAATAGAAATATTCACGGCACACTAACCTACCCGCTATGTCCTAGGGAGAAGGGGTGCCCTATTTTTGTGTGTACAATAGAAATATTCACGGCACACTAACCAACCCGCGATGTCCTAGGGAGAGGGGGTGCCCTATTTTTGTGTGTACAATAGAAATATTCACGGCACACTAACCTACCCGGGATGTCCTAGGGAGAGGGGGTGCCCTATTTTTGTGTGTACAACAGAAATATTTGCGGACCACTAACCTACCCGGGATGTCCTAGGGAGAGGGGGTGCCCTATTTTTGTGTGTACAATAGAAATATTCACGGCACACTAACCTACCCGGGATGTCCTATGGAGAAGGGGTGCCCTATTTTTGTGTGTACAACAAAAATATTCGCGGACCACTAACCTACCCGGGATGTCCTAGGGAGAGGGAGTGCCCTATTTTTGGGTGTACAATAGAAATATTCACGGCACACTAACCTACCCGGGATGTCCTAGGGAGAGGGGGTGCCCTATTTTTGTGTGTACAATAGAAATATTCACGGCACACTAACCTACCCGGGATGTCCTAGGGAGAGGGGGTGCCCTATTTTTGTGTGTACAACAGAAATATTTGCGGACCACTAACCTACCCGGGATGTCCTAGGGAGAGGGGGTGACCTATTTTTGTGTGTACAATAGAAATATTCACGGCACACTAACCTACCCGGGATGTCCTAGGGAGAGGGGTGTCCTATTTTTGTGTGTACAATAGAAATATTCACGGCACACTAACCTACCCGGGATGTCCTAGGGAGAGGGGGTGCCCTATTTTTGTGTGAACAATAGAAATATTCACGGCACACTAACCTACCCAGGATGTCCTAGGGAGAGGGGGTGCCCTATTTTTGTGTGAACAATACAAATATTCACGGCACACTAACCTACCCGGGATGTCCTAGGGAGAGGGGTGTCCTATTTTTGTGAGCACAATAGACATAATTATTCGCGGCTTGGGGTTGGCCTAAAGGTTACCTAACAAGAGAAAATGTATTTTACCTAAAAAAGGGATTTAAGGCTGACGTCGTGGTCAGCTTGGTAAAATTCCTTCGAGAATTTCGTCAAACTCTTCGAAAAAGTGAACCGGATTCTAAAAGGGGATGCTCGAAGGTCAACAGTACGTAATATCATTCACTTAAACTTGAATGTATTATAATGAATAAGTATTAATGGGTTTATTCCCCTAGTTTATACTCACTCTGTTTCTACTCTATTGCTCTAGCTCGCGGCCGATAAAATTACTGTTGGAAAGAAAAGTGAGTTTTAGTAATATCATTCATACACCTTCATGTAGTTTATGATGGCCTGGTACTTTGAATGAATCTGAGGAGCGTCGAAGGCACCCCCGTGCCGCATCCGTCCGTCCGTCCGTCCGTCTCACCCACACATAGCCGAAATTGCTTGTACCACTACCACACAAGCATAAGTGTAGTGATAGTGTATTGATAATAAAAGGTAAAAAGCAAAAATAATGACGTCAAAAATTTATTGTTATTCCTCCAAATATCATTTAAAAAACATACATACATTCGAACATATAACATACCTTCTCCTTTTGTTAAGGTGATTAAAAATAATAAATCATTATTTATAGACTGCTGAGTTAAGAAACCAGGGGCAGTAATTAATAATAACACTGATAAGTCAGCCGTCAGCCATCCCATCACCATGTATCTTGTTGCATCCAGGCCGGGATATACCACTGGATTGAGTTGCATAACCCTCAGTCTCAATAGGATACCATTAAACCATTTTTGATGGGTCAGGAAGAGCAGGTAGCGTAACCGATGTAGCTACAGGAAAACTGTCTTAAGAGACTGGCCATAACTAGTGGTACTAGTGTCGACCATGAACAAAACTTGTGAAACCGAGGTAGATGGATATTTCTGGCCCTAAATCTAATTTAAACATCTATTATCTCACGATCGTGGTGCATGCGATTGTGCCGAAATAAGACAAGTTTTAGGTGATTCCCTAGAAGCAACTATGCAATGCTGTCCATAGGTGTGAATTGATGATGAAGTCTCTGCATTTTTCTGAGAAATATTTTTATGCAATTTGTTTGTTTGTTTATCGGCATTACCTCATACGACAAATGAGGTAGTGCTGGCCTCTGTTGTTTGAGTTTTTTGGCCACCCGAGGGCCTCTGACGACTACTTTCAATCAGTAACAGCCGGGACCTACAGCTTAACGATGGAAAACTGCACATAACTTAGAAAAGTCATTGGTGCGGAGCCTAAGATCGAACCCGGTTGGATTCTACCGGTAGTACCAACGGTAGTACCGCGGGTAAGTAGCCACCAACATTTACTTAAACTTTTGATAGCACTCTGTTCGACTAAAACCATTTTTCAAACCATATTCAGTACCTAAATTAAATTTAAGACGTATTGTTGTTCTCTCACCGATTGTCGCGTGCATAACGATCTTAAAATCGATTTACTTTGCTAAAAAGTAAGCCTTTTAGAATAAAACCTAGCTAATAAAAGCTCATAAAAGTCGAGCACCTCAGTTATTGGATTTTGATCATACTGTAAAAACAGTATCAAAGCTTTACTAGGTTTATGATTCTCGTGTTGAATTTTATTGAGTAAAATTTTACATAAACCAGGGTATTTCACATATGCCGTTTTGCATCCATAAATTGACCTTGTAGCCTTTTCTCAGTGGTAGTACTGATTGTACACCATTATCATTGTGTGAGATTACAGTGACTATGAAAAGTGATCCTGCCAGAATTTCAAATTCACTACGTGATTAAACGTCATCTCTTATTTCTGCTGTTGTAGAAAACTTATTAGCTCTTCCACTATTCGCTCTGATGCTAATATTAGAGCAGTAGGACCTAATATTAGAGCAGTAGGACCTAATATTAGAGCAGTAGGACCTAATATTAGAGCAGTAGGACCTAATATTAGAGCAGTAGGACCTAATATTAGAGCAGTAGGACCTAAAAAGTCTGTACAAAAATGCAGCGAGTGCAGCTAGTATTCAATTTTGTCGTAAATACGTTGCAAGACCCATGTATTTTGGTGCCAAGAATCAAGTTAACGTGGTTTTTATCTATACCACTGTACAAACTCAAATTTATCACTATAAAATATGTAAAATTGCAGAACATTCCAAAGGGTTACACAAACATACACGTTCATTATATACGTCCATTATATATATGTAGGTCCACCTATATGTTCCGTACATATCTGTTGGACATGTACGTCCTTTTTATCGCATCCAATTTCATACAACATGTCCTACTGGCATCATCTTTACACAGAGGATTTTATTGGCTCACTTGATGTATTACTCCAGACGTCGATAAATGTTATTTTTCAATATTAAAATGCGCCCTAATAGCTTTCGAGGTGGAGCGATTACTTCGGAAAATTGAGTGATCTGAAACGCTGAATTAGAACGTTTTTTAGGGAAAGTTAGATTTTTCTTCATTACTACGTGACTAGGGAGGATAAAATAAGAAAAAATAAACAGATGGCCTATGTAAGAACTTGACTAGAACAGCATGATCACTATCATTGCTGCTATGTTCGCATAAAAGGTCACCTAATGTTAAACGATAATGCAATTTCATAAATGGAAGTTAATCTACCTTAGGCAGACTTTGCAGTTGAACTGAAACAATTTTGATAGGGAAGCCTACAGAAGGATTCAGTTGGGTTGGCCAGCATTCGGAAAACTGCGTTAGGTCTTCTCGTCGTCCATTCCACAGTGCCTGAACAGGAAAGTCTTCAATGCGAGCGTCTTACCAGTATTGACAAGGGAGCAGAGACGTGGACACTCACAGAGGGACTACTTTACAAATTTTTACAAATTTTATGTTGCTAATCGCTCAAATAAGCTACTTAAATCGTGTCTGCCTGTTTGTCTGTTTGTGTGTTCGCGTTTCACGGTTAAAACTTCTGGACTGATTGCGATGCGGTTTTCACTGTTGCTTAGAAACTTTGACTTTGACTTAAAAACTGGGGTACTTGGTATCTCAATCCGATGAGTAGAAGCCGAGCGATCGATAAAAATATTTTTGGCAGCTGAAGGAATTTTGATCAAATGTTGGTATATTGGTATTTTAGGTCTTGGAATAGCACATATAGTACTTTTAACCTAGAGAAATGATCACGCGTGCGATTCCGCGGGTACAGCTATAGTTGTACTATAACAGAGGTGACATATAAAATGCAAGTGTGCGCTATGTACACAGTCAAATATCATTATTCAATCATTCAATGAGGCGGTGGTGATATATCGCCTCGATCGAATGTATCGCCTGTACGAGGTGATACATTCAATAAACAATGAATCATAATTCACACATCATTTTATTATTGGCAATATTGTATAAGTGCTCTATTTTTATTTAGATGCGACATTATTTAACCTTGATCAAGTTTGATCTACTTAATCAAAACTTGATGAAGGTTAAATAATGTCGCAAATTTTGCACGCTGTACTATACCAGTAAACTGTAAAAGTGACCTTGGCCTTTATTCGCTATGACCATTCACGCAAGTAACGCGCCGCGTTAAGATATCTTCGTGGAATCGTACGGCATCGTCGTAATTTTATGCGGCATAGTGAATAAGCGCCCTGATTCAAGGCGTATTGCCAGTCGTTTTACACGTGCAGTCTGTGGGTCAAATATACACAAAAAGCTTACAACTTAATTACAACGCCTTACGTATCTAGTACATCAACGGTTTCAGAATGCTGCTGGGGCTGCCACGTTTTTGTAGCGCTTCAGGGATGTTAGCGGACGCGCGATATTATAGTGAAAGACTGTTTTTTGTTTATAAAATATAATCAAATCAACACAAACTAGGCATATATAATAAACACGATTCCCGTCGTGAGAATTATGACAATAACCAACGTTGAAATAAATCAACATTGATTGGCAATGAGGTAAATACTTGGATCACTAATGGATGTATCACTATGACCACGCGCAAAAGTAGGAAGTGCTGTCTGTTTTTTTTATTCATAAATACTCAGTACCAATAGTTACACAGTATTTTATTGAAATAAATATTTAGCGAGAACTTTTGTCACTGACTATACTCAAATAATATTTTTGATAAGAATAGAAGCAAAAATACTGACGGCCGAATCACTGAATGAAATAAATATATTTAAATTCGCGTTTTTTTTAGAAACGATATGTGCTGTTTGTCTAACTGAACTCTACAGCGTCACCGGACGGTGACGGTGGGACGGGCGCAAAAAGCGCTCCGCCGTATGTATAGACATACGGAGCCATAGGGCTCCGCCGATTATTATCGTGTGTTTCGACCAATTCGGGCGAAAACATTTCGATCGAAACGCGAATGACTCAGCTTTTTGTCATTTTACAAATAGTCCGGAATGTAAAACATAAAGGAAAATGTAATTGCAATCATAACATCTTGTTTTCTACCGACGACGTGGACGTGATGACTCTGAGACGGGACGAGAACGTGACGGGAATCGCACGAGAACTTGTTAACACTTGTTTGAGCATCATTAACGGCTGATCTTCACGAAATTTGGCGAAAAAGTTGGGAGATACGAGTATAGTAGAGTTAGTTTTGATGAGTTGCTTGTGTTAGGTATAGAGTCAGGATATATTCTTCAGTAACTGCAAATACTTGCAGCACGCGAACAGAAGTAAGAAGGGTAGTAAGTACAAATAAGGGCCTTAACACACGAATATAATAGATTGTAATGGTAAGTCTCTTCTACAACAGTTGGATTAGAGAAATCCCACACCTTTACCACATATTCAACCGGAAGCAGTAATTAATAAATACATCATACATAATGTATCATTGAGTTTGAAGACATCAAATTGTATCATTTAAATGACTCTCGTTTTATTTGAACAGGTAGTAATTATGCCTCTACTTAAATTTCATCAAAACTGTAGTTGCTTTTAGATTCCCTCACATCACCGGTGTTTCAGAATCGATTTGGATGATGTGTTTTACATGAAAGGATAGACTTCCAGTGTGGTTGCATAAAAGTTTCATCAAAATTGGTACAGTTTTTTTTGTGAATCCAAGATGAATGACTTCATAAGTCATGATCAGTTTCAGGCTTGGCGCGAGGCTTTGTAACACACAAAAATGATGATTATTTTTTTGGAGATAGGTGTCGTGTTATTATGAAACCTTAGTGAAGCCCACAAAACACTTTAAAATACACCAATAACTATAAAAACAGTTCAGAAACAGTTCAGCTTTACATTTTTGAAGAGTTTTTGTAGGATTATAGAGTATCAACGCTGTCACATTTTGATGTCATTTTGCGAGAGTGGAAAGAAGGCTTGGAAAGTAAAACGCTGCTTTCTGAAAAAAATATAGCTTCATTTCATTTTAGATCCAAGATGTTAATAAATCAGTAACTTATAATAATATGAAAATAAGATTGTTCGCGTCGTTTATAATTATTCTGCTTCAACTTCACGCGGATCAATGAATACATACAATTCAATTAAATAATTCAAAGTTAGACATTTTTCAACCCAATTTAGCTACAAATCACATAACAATTATTCGTTAGACAAATTATACCTACAACAAAACAAAAAACACAAAGAAGTTTAAAGGAATACGACAATAATATATTCATCTTGGTTTTGATATAGCTTCATAATCTTAGACCACAGAATATTAATTCCATTGCAAAAAATAACATAAGTATATCGTCGGTGGCATATCAAAAGCACCGTTTCACAACTTTGAAAACTTCGGCAACTTTCAGAAAGTTGAGGAGGTTGATTTTTTCTCGATTAGTTCCTTCCTTGTAATGAATAAGCCTGATCGGCCTCTTCTAACTTTTTTAATTTGTCCGTTGCTTCTTCCGTGGATATCGATGTTGTATGTACAGATGAAACTTCAAATTTTCTGATACCAAGATATTTGTTTTCTCGTATCTTCTTGTTTTGTTAGGCGTAGTATTTTGGTAGAAAAAACATTCAATTTTATAAGAGAATAATTTACCAATTTTGCGCGACCGCCTTTAAAATCTAGGTCATCAATAAAATACAAATCATTGCCCTTTTTAACACGTTTTAATTAAGGTACAACGTTTCGTTCAGCGCCCCAAATTTTCTTGCGTTTTTTGTAAATGACAGCTGTATTACTCATCACAGGTTCATGAAAATTTTGCGGCAATAAATAGGTTGTATCAAGAAATAAGACCAACCAAAAAATCAAGGTGTAAGCTAGTATAGTACATTTGTCAATAAACCAAAAATCAAGATGAAAATCAGCTTATTGACATTTGTAACTATTATCGAGGTGATCATTTTAACCGTAATTTCTTGACACAACCTTTTCATTGGCGTTTTTATAAAAATCGAACATCCATAATCGACTTTCACCCACACTCACACATAATCTCTCATACACCCTCAACCACACATCACCATGTACCTGTGAATATGTTCATATTGTACCTGATATTATTGTACCTGAGCCACACAGTCAATGTATTATAAAGAAAATGTCGAAATTTGATTTGTTGTGTACTTCGAAGTAAATTCTTACCCACTGTAAAAGTGTAGGTATGTTATTTTAGTTTTCATATATTTTAGCTAGATCAAGTACTTTTAGCATTGAACTGTGTAATCCATTTTTTGGCCTTTTTGTGTATTATTCTAAATTTGTTGTTACGCTGTTAGATTATTGGAAATAAATAAAATACAATAAAGTTGGTTTCAATAAATCCACGATTGTGATGTAATTAACAAAAAACACAAGAAAATTTTGGTGCGCTGAGCGAAACGTTGCACCAGTCACTATCTTGTTTGTCGTTCCGGGTGGAATCTTGCAACTCAAACTTCGAGCACTTCCTGATTAGCTATCCGGCTAAAACTTTCAGCTCACAAATCAATGACAATGTATTTAAAAAAAAAAAACTGGTCAGTTTTTCAATCTTGTTTGCTGCTTGTTAAACCATCTTGTCATTGCCATACAAAGTGCCCATACGGTTTTAGTATTCTCGGAACGTTACCACAAATCAATAGGTAATCAATAGGTAGCAGCTTGTTAGATTTGGTTTATTCTAGGTTCTGTTTGTTTAAACATTATTTATTTGTTTTTATTTGTTAAAATTAAATATATGTAACGAAATATCGTAGGTCATTCCTAAATGCACATAACTAATGACTGATTCTACCTTCCATATTTTTCAAATATATCAATAGGTATTCTCATTTCACCGTAAATTGAGATTCTTGCGTAATCGTATCTCGATAGACCAGACGATATCTCGATAGACCAGACGATATCTCGATAGACCAGACGACGCGACTATGAAAATAATGATTAGATTAAAATCTAAAGCCCGACTACGGTCGGCCTATGACACTCTTGCGATGAAGACGAATCGATTGACTCACTCACTTGTCACAATCGGACCAAATTTTTAATATGAGCACATAACCCTTACTTTTCCTTGCCGTAGTAGGGTAAAAAAACTTATGACACTATACCTGAAAACAAATCGATTGACACCTCGTTTGTCAAAATTTGACCAATAGGGGTGACGACGCTATGGTGAAACATCCACGTATATATAAAGACATAATATATATGCAAACTAGATGAAGGTCCTAGCTTTCAGAATCAAAATATTCTTGCTGACAAGGTAAGGTTGCTCTCGTCTTGAAATGCAAAAACAGAATCTTGCACATGAATTCTGTAACTCTTTGAATGTAATTTTCATTATTAGCATACAATCTCGGTCCATAAACTGCACTGCAGTAGTTAAAAGATGATAATATCAGAAGGTCTCTCAGCAGAATTCTTACATCTTCTGAAATATGCTTTTTATACAATAGAGAACCTTAAGCTTGTAAAACGCAGTTTTAATTTTAACAATGACGTGTTTTACAAATATTATCTCACTATAAAAAACAAGAAAATTTACGCACAAAGTAAAAACCCGACTGCGAACAAAACTATTAATTATGTATCACAATAAAAAGATCATTTTTTTGCGATTATATAACTTTATGACAGCTTCATAAAAAGTAAATAAAATTTAAGCGAGAATGTTTGCTAACCAACTTTAAATCGTTTTAGATCCTAAATGGTCAATAGAGACACTCGCAAGATTAAGACAAATCGATTGACGTAAGAATCATCAAAATCGGTCCACGTGTTTGGTCTCTAGAGCGCCGCAAAGGAACAGACATACATAAGTACATTCATATTAACACTTTGCTGTCCTTCGCATTGGGCAGTCTGGTGATAAGACCAGATTCCTCGCTTCTGACTCACTGCTTTGATTCTAAGTTCATCATTCGTCATTTTCGTGGGCGTCACGAAGCGGGTGGCGCGGCGCCCGCCGCTCGGTGCCTATCACTTGCCTTGATGCTCCGTAAGCGACTTACGTCACTGTAGTTCGGCGTACCATCTTACACCGGCGTACCATCTTACGAGCGATGGTGGCCTAACGGTTCTATAGTGCAATTTAGAATCAAACGATACCGGGTTCAAAACCTAGGCTCCGCACCAATGACTTTTCTGAGTTATGTGCGGTTTTCCATCGCTCCGTGCTTCGGAGGGCACGTTAAGCTGTCGGTCCCGGCTGTTATTGATTAATAGCAGTCGTTAAGTCATGTCAGAGGCCCTCGGGCGGCTTGATAAACTCTGACACCAGAGACCAGCACTACCTCATACGACAAACAAACAACAAACAAACATCTTACACCCACCAAAGTGGGACAACCTCTGTGGTCACACCAGCTGCACCGTCTTGTTGGCTTTAGGTGACTACTCCTAATAATATTATAAATGTGAAAGTTTGTGCTTATGTACGTAGTGTCATTCAGCCGGTGCTGAATGGATTACTTTGCCTTGAAACAACACAATACTTATCAGACTTGTCATCATCATCATCACGTCGGTAAAACCGCGGGGATAACCTAACCATAAATTAAAGAAAACATGAAAGATGATGATCATTTATTTATATATTGAAATAAAAGCCATGTAAAACATTATTAGAGTGGGGTATAGAGTCCTAAACTAGGCTGGAGACCCGTTAGACAGGAACCAGGCCTCTTTCGTCGGAATAAAGTCAAAGTCAAAGTATTTTATTGTAAATAGGCAAAAATAATAGCACTATAACAAGTCAAAATTAACATCTCCTGAACAAAGAGATATACATAAATAAAAATATTATAAAAAGACCAAATCAATCAAAATTAAGATAAACCAAGTTTGAAATACAACATATTACACTAGTGGCTCTGTGAGCTGTAGACCTCGCGCGTACAAACTTTTTTGCAAACAATCTAGCGGTGCACAGTAGCGCCATCTAATTACCTTATTGTAAACCTAACATTAATAACCAAGGTGCTCTAGCAATCCCTACCTAGTAGGTAAAGGGCTGATTCCCTCAGACCAAGTATAGGCTGATTCCACAGTAGTAAGAAATTTACTGCATTTTGAGAAGCTATGCTGCTCATCACGCCAAAGATCCTCATCAGATCTTCACCAAATTTTTGTGAGACTAACTTAAAACTATTACCTTTCAAATAAAAAAAAAACCATTGAATTTTTACCCTTTTTTGGGGGAAAAACCCGCCCAATCAAAAATCCGCGACGACTAAAAATATTCAAAAAATTCGCTTAACCTGCATACCAAGTTTTGTCTAGATCAGTTGATAAATGTGACCTGTAGAGGAGAACAGCTGGACAGAGCCGGAAATACGAAAGTATTTTTGCTGAAGCTGAAACAGAGACGCTTCGCTCGCGATTCGCGCTTGTTCGGTCAATAAAAACTTAAATAGGTACCCAGTTTGCATTATAATACATTTAGCAGTCAGTTTTTACGCTGAACCATTGACATCCACATCTATATATAAAAGTGAAACCGTATGTTGTTTTGGTAATAATTTTACATCCTACTAATATTTTATAATTATTCAAAAAATTCGCGTTAGTGAGTTTATTTGTGATGCTTTTACGCCTCAACTTCTTAACAGATCATCATGAAATTTGACAGGTCAGGGGTACAAAAAAGGACATAGGGTACATTTCATCCCGATATACCTTGGGGAAAAAAACGTTTTTTTTTTTGTATGGGAATTGCAAACTGACAAGTGTCAGGAGTCAAAGTGCCTAGAGTCAAAAGATTTTTTGAAATTTCATTCCTAAAGGGGTGACGCTGGTGGCAAAGTTTGCACGTGGGCTAAGCTACGGGGCGCAGCTAGATTTAGAATAAAATGGCAACACATTTAGAACATTTACAACTCATTTAGCCATAAAACACACTGCACCTATAGATTACAATTGCATGATAACTTATTCAGGGTAGCATAGTTAGGTACATAGATTGAGGCCCTCGGCGGCCTGACAAACTCTGACACCAGAGGTTGTACTATTATTTATTCTATACCAGAGGCCAGAATTACCTCATACCACAGAATAAATAATAGTACAACTACCCATACGACAAAACAAAACAAATATAACATTTCTATGTTCTAAGTTTATATTTCTATGTTGTGCTTTCTAGCTTAGGTTTAGGTACATCAAGTTAGATACATCATAAAATCGTACTAACGAATAACAACGGTGTTTATCTTATTAATAGATAAACACCTGATGTACGCTAGCTTCGTAGAATTTTGGTGTCTTTAAATAATTTAAATTTAAATTTAGTAATGTCTCATACATTACTAAACCTCACTACGACCTCTAAATGTACATCAGCAAAGTAAGTTTTCCTCTTACATCATCTAAAAGATGCGTACTGATGAATTAATTAAAATATTTATACAGTGAGTCATGAACAAAATTTACGTGGTGAATAATCATTATTTATCTTCGATCATGTGATCGAAGTTATTTATAAATAAACTTATTTTTATTATCTATTAGAAGTCACGGGCTTTCGCCCGTGACAGCGCGTCAGCGCGGACTACAGTTTATTGCGAAAAAAACATCCTATGTTCATCTAGGATATTAATAATCAATGCAAAACTATAGCAGCAACGCTATCCTATCCTACTAATATTATAATAGAGAAAGACCGTTTGTTTTATGCACGAACTTTGTTAGGGGTACAGAAAATAATAAGGTACATTTAATCACGTAGTAGGTTATCTTTTACGAAATTGCTAATTTTGTGTGGAAATTGCCATATCGATGTCAAATTGATAGGTGAAAAGTGGCAGGTGTCAAAGTGACAGGTAGCAAAGCGACAAGTGGAAAAGTGACAGCTGCAAAAGTGACAGGTGTAAAAGAGACAGGTGTAGAAGTGACAGGTGTAAAAGTGACAGGTATGAAAGTGGCAGCTGTCCAAGTGGCAGGTGACAAAGTGACAGAAAGCAAAGCGATAGGTGTAAAGGTGACAGGTGTAAAAGTGACGGGTGTCAAAGGGACTAGTGTCAACCCTTGGGGTGCAATAAAGAGATATTTATTTTTATTTTATTCGTAATGGTGTATGGGGTGGAAGTTTGCACGCGGGCGAAGCTGCGGGCACAGCTAGTCTAACATACATAGATAGATAGAAAATTCTTTATTGCACACAAAACGTACACAGGAAGGTACATAGGTGAACTTAATGCTAGCAAGCATTATGTTCCAGTTAACCTCGGTGTATTGTGATGTTTTTAATGCGGAATAGTGCCTGTTTTAATTTGGAAAAATTTGCAGATTCTTAACAATAATATCAATACTATTAGCATAAAGGCGCAACTGAAACCGAAATGGAGAAAAGAAAAATTATTGGATATAGAATATGTTTGAGAAGCTTGCTGGATTAAACCCAATAATATAATATTACTCTACACTCATATCGTAAAAATTGGTTTATAAACGCAATAATGGTGGCATAATAACATACGTTACGCACGGCACGTCTCTAATAATAAAAGTAAAAGTTGTAACGAAGCATTTCGATACACAAGCAAGCACGAGCAGCGTCGACCGATCACGCGGTCGGCGCATGACAACGGGGTCACAGAATAAGCGACAGTGACTACGACACAGACCGGCGCAGCGAGTTCGCAGAAGGCGCGTGGAAATGAATCACAGAAGAGGCAATAGTCACTACGACACGCGCCCGTCTCCCACCTCGCAGCGGTCGGTATATAAGGTCCAACGCGGCCACAAGGCTCGGCATGAGAGCACTTCGCCCTGCGCCGCCGAGCTGAGCGGTCGCCTTCTGTCTTCGGTCTCCAGTCTCCCAGCTGCGCTCGCCCGCAGCTATCGCCGGTCCAGTCCGCGCTCGCTTCCCCGCATAGGCACTCGTACGGGGCGCTATCATCACACCCGACGGTTTAGCGAGGCAATCGCTCCTTACGGAGCGCTCTTTGTCTCGGTAAGCCAGACGGTACCCGACGGCTTGCTGAGGCAAACGTTCTTTTAAGAACGGTGCCTTGTCTCGGCAGTCGGAGGAGTCATCTCGGTGACAAAACTATTTATTCATTTCCTTTGGACAAAACTATAAATTCACTTTGGACTCTTCTAGTCGCAAATTAAATCCACAGTTTCGTGGTCCAACTCGAGGAACGGTTGGGCGCTGACCCAAGGCGCTTGTTTCCACTCCTCTTCCAGGGGGGAAACAAGAATTTGGATGGGCGTGGGATGTCATTCTCCTTGTGTAGAGCACTAGAGAGCACCCACGTATCTCCCACCTCCCACCCACCCTTACCTTACCTCCTTCCCCTAGCGATTTGTTTGGACTGGTGCCTCCGGCTTGCCGGTCACCTTTTCTCGGTCGCTAGGAAAGCACACATCGCTCTGCACAATAAGATCGGCAGAGGGCCACACTAGGGACTCACTATAGTAGACAGAGATAGACAGATAGACAGATAGACAGAGGGGGTGTCCCTATAGTGACACCCCTTCTGTCTATCCCGACGGAGGGGACCAGGTTTAACAAACTCACTTCCCGGTTTACCCCCGGGTCGTAACCCTCCCAAGTAGTCCACTATGGACTCCGATCGACCCCTTACCGCTAAGGATGCCTGCAGAGGCTTCCTAAATTGGGCACAAGAATGCGGCCTTCTGTCGCGTTACGCCCGCGATCAACGCATCTCCTCCGAGCAGGAAAAACTACTGCTCGACTTTATCCGCCCCGCGTCCCCCGCGTCTCCCTCTTTCGCTAAGCCCCGCGCTCCCCCCGCTCCCGTCGCGACTAAGGCTCCTAAAGCCACAAAAGCTGAAAACGCAGACAAGGCCGCTCGGGCCTCAAACTCAAAGTCCGATCGCAAATCGGACAGGCGCGCGTCGTCAGTCGGACCGCGCCGGTCTCGCTCTCGCTCTCCGATAATATGCTCCATCCCGGACTCCCCGGCCAGCCCCGATCCACCTCCGGCCTCCGAACCCGAGATGGAGGTCGAATCCATACCCGCGAGCACGGACGACGGCTTCACTCTCGTCTCTAGGAAAGCGAAAGGAAAGCGAAAGGAAAGCGTCCACATGACGATTCCTCTAGCACGGACGCCCTTTCGGCCAAAGCGGCTTGCCCTGCCTCCAGGGCCACGCCTCCTCCCACTCCGATAGCCGCCAACTCTGTGGCAAAAGAGCCCGCGAGGACCAAACTCCCGCCTCCCTTTTTCATTACTGAAAAAGAGAAGTGGGACGCGGTCACGCGACTCCTAGCCTCAAAGGGGGCGGCGTTCACATCTGCACACAATACCCAACTGGGCATTAAAGTGCAAGTTCCTACCGCGAACGACCACCGCGAGATAACCAAGATCCTTCGCAACGAAGACGTGTGTTTCTACACGTACGCCCGCGAAGAACAAAAACCCCTCCGTGTAGTATTGCGCGGTGTCCCCAGCGAACTTGAGACAACGCTCATTTTCAAGGACCTTCAGTCTCAGGGATACCCCGTAGTGGAGGTACATCGACTATACAGGGGAAACCCTAAAACACCCCTCCCTCTTGTCCTTGTCGTTCTTGAACGTACCCCGGAGGGGAAGGCCATCTTTAACATATAGACGGTCTGCCACCTATCCGGGATCTACGTAGAGCCCCCAAACCGTAACGGAGCACCCAGTCAGTGCCATAAATGCCAACTCTATGGCCACGTCGCGCGTTTTTGCTTTGGCCATCCGAGGTGCGTAAAGTGCCTGGGCGACCACGGCACTTCCGATTGTACCTGCCCCCGCGATACTCCCGACCCACCCAGTTGCGTTCTTTACAAGTCCGAAGGACATACCGCGAACTATCGCGGCTGTCCAAGGGCTCCAAGGAGCTTTAAAGGGCCCGGACGGCGAGCGACCTTCAGTCAGCCTCCAATCTCAGTACGTCTGCAGAGGTACACCCCTAGGGTGTCCTTAGCCCCCCCACCCCCAATGCCTCTCATGCAGGCCCCGCTCTTTATGCCGGCACCTCAGCCGCAGGTCAACGCCTGGGCTCCGGCCATGACCAAGCCCACCCCAAAACCGCAACCCGCGCCCGCCGGTCCGTACCGGCCTCCTCAAGCCCACGCGAAAATCCCAACCCCCTCGGGCCCTTGCCCACTCCTCCACCTCCTAAGGCAGGTCAAGACTACCTGTCTTATGTACTCGGCTACGTAAATGCGGTCGACTTGAACGAAGTGGACGTACTCGCTGTCAAACTTCGTTCGTGTAAACTTCGTTGTGTGTGTGTTCGTGTTTTAACGAACCAAAATGAATAATACACCAAAACATTTTAAACCCCGCTCCGTAGTGTTAGCGTTCTTTAACGCTGACGACCTAAGAGAACAGCGTGTCCCAGTACACGAGTTCTGTAAGACCCATCAGGTCGACATCATGTTAATACAAGAGACTCCTGTAACAGCGATCCCGGGATTGCCAATTACCGCGTCCATAGAAACGATAGAGTCACCAAATTTGGCGGTACTCTAATTTATTACAAAAACTCACTCCACTGTATGCCGATTGACACCCCTACTCTGACCAATCTAGAAGCCTCCTGCTGCCAACTTGCGATGACCGGTCATCAATCAATCGTTATAGCCTCCTGCTACCTCTCCCCCAGTAAAAGCTTACTAAAGAGTGATCTAGAGGCACTCCTCTCCATGGGAAGCGCAGTCATTCTGGCTGGCGACTTCAATAGCAAAAACCCTATCTGGGGGTGCCGAAGACTCAACACAAACGGCACTAGGCTATTCGACTTTAGCGAATCTCTCATTACCCCAAAAATCCCGACCATTTACCTGACATACTAGACATACCTCTCCTAAAGAATATAAATCTTAGCTTCCGCTCAATCGAAGTTTTCCAAGAACTAGAATCCGACCACCGTCCCGTCGTTATGCGCCTAGGCCCTGACCCGACAGACCCATCCTCCCATTCACCGACAAAGACGATAGTGGACTGGAAGCGTTTGGGGGAAGCCCTAGAAGCTATCAGTTCACCCGACCTCGACCGTATCCCCGACGACATAATCACCCCCGATGACGTTGCTCGCTCCATCGATGCCCTCACCAGCCACCTCAACACCGTTATCGGTGAGTGCTCTAGGAAGGTCCCAGCGGAGGATATCCACCACTGGGTCCTACCTGAGGACGTGAAGAGGCTGATGACGACACGAAACGCAGCCATTAGAGCCCACGATGCATTCCCCAACGCTGAACGCAAAGCCACCTTGAGCTACTACCACCGTTTTATCCGAAATCACACCGACCCACCAGGCCTACTGGGGGTTGGCGCGAAAGCTTAAATCCGACACCATCACCGTAATGCCCCCTCTCAATAGAATCGATCTCCCGCCAGCATTCGAAGACGAGGAGAAGGCCGAATGCTTGGCGGAGAGCCTCGCAGCCCAGTGCACCCCCGCTAACGATCACGTTGATCCTGTCCACATCGCCGCGGTGGACCGCGAAATAGAACGTAGGAATTCTCTACCTCCGACCGACCCTCCCCTCGAGCCCGTTAAAGCCGCAGAGGTTGAGTCGATCATCAAGGGCCTCCAAGTGCGAAAGGCCCCCGGTGCTGACGGCGTCAGTAACAGGGTCCTCAAGCACTTTTCTGTCCCGTTAGTTTACCTCTTAGTCAGCATCTTCAATGCAGCCTTGAGCAATTGTTCCTTCCCCGACGCTTGGAAGAGTGCCGACGTCATCGGCATTCACAAACCAGGCAAAAAGGCATCCGAGCCTTCCAGCTACCGTCCTATCAGTCTCCTCAGCTCTCTGGGGAAGATCTACGAGCGAATCCTTCTGAATCGACTCCGATCCATCGCGAAAATCAAAAAGCTCATACCGGATGAGCAGTTCGGCTTTAGAGCGAGACACTCCTGCCCTCAGCAAGTGCACCGCATCACGGAACACATCCTAAGGGTTTCAATAGGAAACCAAAACCCCAAACCACGATGGCCGTCTTCCTAGACGTGGCGAAGGCTTTTGACAAGGTCTGGCACGCCGGGCTGATATACAAGCTGTATCAGCTCGGGTTGCCAGATCGTCTTGTGCTCATAGTACAAGACGACCTCACCAGCCGGAGCTTCCGCTATCGTGTCGAGGGCAACCGATCATCCCCCCACCCCATCAGAGCCGGAGTCCCTCCTCGGAGCTCCGTGGTGTCTCCACTTCTGTTCACGCTTTACACAAGCGATTTCCCCCGCATCCCCAAAGTAGAGATCGCTCTCTTTGCGGACGACACCGCGATTTATACCACCGGATGGAATCCAACTATTCTACAAAGAGACATCCAACGAACGCTCCGAGCGCTCGATGGACGGTTTCGTAAGTGGCGAATAACCATTAACCCCGAGAAGAGCGTAGCGATGCGTTTCACTCACGGGGTTAAAGGTAAATTCCCAATTAAGCAAGTCAGGATCAATGACCAACCCATACCGTGGGAAAAGTCAGTTAAATACTTAGGAGTCACCCTTGACTATTGACTCACCTTCAATGATCACATCCACGCCGACCATAAAAGGGCGGCATTCTACCTATACCGCCTCGCGTTACTCCTAGGCAGGCGTAGTAAAATGTCTCTTAGAAATAAGTTGACACTCTACAAAACCTGCGTCCGACCGACAATGACATACTCGTCCGTTGCTCATGCATTTGCTCACGCCCCCCGTATTTCCCTAGAGAAACTTCAGATTTTACAAAATAAATTCATTCGCGGTGCATTAGATGCCCCCTGGTACCAGAGGAACATCGACCTGCACAGTGATCTCGAGCTGCCCTCGATAGTTCAATATATGAAAAATGCCTCTCACTGCTACTTTGACGCGGCACCCCATCACCCCAACCCCCTAGACGCACGGCCCCTTCGTAGACGCCCTAGAGACATCTTGAGCGATCCGGACGATGAATTCGCTGCCGCAGTGCAGGCAGTGATTGATTTGTCCACTCCGTCATCTTCACCATCTTTCAACACAATTAGACACAGACACCGACCTCGCCGGACGCGAGGTCGAAGGTCCCGTAATGTCGACTATATTCGCCTTCGAGTTTCTTGCCGATTCTTCTCGAAGGTGTATTCCGAATCGGTGGTCAGTTATGCAATTCAATTAAAGGGCTCCAGCCATTTCATGAAGGCCCTCTCGATCACTACCTAACGGTAGAGATCGAGGGGTGTTTAGTTCGATACTCCCCAAGTAATCAATGGCAACTGTCGCAAGGGCACTTGTCGGGTGTCGCGGCGAGGAGCAGACGTGCGGTTTGGGGAATCCGAAAAGCACTCTGTTCTACCACATCGCTTTGACTCCTGACCAGGCAAGCTCACTCTGAAGGAATCGCCCTGTGCGGCTCGGGGATCACCGAGTAGCACGGGCGAAGTCTTCAGAACAAGATAGGGAAAACTTCTCTAGAGGAGATGCGGTTCGGGGCTCCGAAAAGCACGGACGCTCTCCTGCAGGCGGTCCCGAAGGCCCCCTGCTCAGGTTAGAGAACTCTCGGAGAGTTTAGGTTCAGGGAACAACACCCTGTGCGGCTCGGGGATTGCCGAGTACGCACACAGTGGACCTTCCCTCGCTCAGAGCACTGGCCAAAAACCCCAGATAGGAAAAACTCCCGGAAGAGTTTGAGGGACATAGGACGGGACACATTTGTGTGGCTCGGGGATTGCCGAGTACGCACATAGGTGGACCTGTCATAACACGAACCTTTAGCTCCGCAGTAATCCCTCTCAGTAAAACATAAACGCATAGAAAGAGTCAAAGCTAGGTGATAGGCTCATTTCTCTTCTCTCTTCTTC
Source organism: Alsophila aescularia (assembly GCA_946251855.1). Classification (NCBI taxonomy): domain Eukaryota; kingdom Metazoa; phylum Arthropoda; class Insecta; order Lepidoptera; family Geometridae; genus Alsophila; species Alsophila aescularia. The sequence goes on from OX276381.1 coordinate 57,670,815, forward strand.
CTCCTCCCCTGCAAGTCATAGATTATTCAAATCAACTACATTGTATTTAGACTATAAGTGTTATATAATCAATTAGAAACCCGATACTACCCAATTCCAGATCTCCGACTACAGCTAGAATAGATTTCCTTGCCCCCGGAAGCGTACTCAGAACGCCGGGTGCACCGATTAATGTACAACGAGCACTCGAGGTTCGATCCCTCCAGAGTTGCCCATTACAAAGTTAATGCAATTATCATATAACTAGCTGATGCCCGCGGCTTCGCACGCGTGGTCATTTCAGTAGGTTAAAAGTACTCTTTGTGCTATACCAAACAGACAACCAACATTTGATCTAAATTCCTTCAGCCATCAAAAATGTTTTTATCGATTGCTCGGCATCTACTCATCGGATTGAGATATAAAGTACCCAGTTTTTAAGTCAAAACGTAAGCTATCCAAGTTTTTACGTAATGTACGGACAAACATACAGACAAACAGACAGACAAACAGACAGACACGAATTTTTAAAATGTTATATTCTTGTTCAGTAGGTTATTTTATGTACCCTAGACCATATTATGTTTTTAATTATCTTTTTTGTACAGACTTTTTCGTTCCTATTGCTTTATTATAGGTATAGATAGATTGGAGTTATTAAAACACGAGTGCGGGCTTTATCAAATTATTATAAATTATTATGTATTCAAACACTTGTGTGACACAAGTGTTTGAATACCTAATTATATGCAGTTGCATACAATACTTTATCTTCACTCATGCAATATCTATTTTTAAATAAAACAAAAGTGATTAACAAAGGTAACCATATATTTATAATAGTTATTAAAATTTTGAGTATACACAACGAAGAAGCCCTAAACTTGTCTAATAGACACTGAAAGAAGACAAGCATCTGAAAATGATTTTATTTTCCATTTTCAGCTCCAAAGATTCCTTAGAGGCTTTATTGTTTCCTAGACTAATGTAGGTGTAGATCTTGGGTTCTTTTTGTTGCCACGTAATAATGAAAATATATATATTAAAGCATTGTTTAGTTCAAACAATAGTGTCAGTGTGTCTATATATATATTTGTTATTAAAGACGTGCCGTGTATAAAGTCCAAGGGGATAAAACAGTGTCTTACGTCACGGGTGCCATATTGGACCCTGAGCGTAACGATGGACTCAGAGTTAACTCCCGAGCGTAGCGTGGGGGGGTTAAAGTTAATATTATTATTTAGAATCCCGATTAAAGCAATGGGTCCAATATGCTGCCCGTGACAAAAGACAGGCTTTATCCCCGAGGTGAATACTCTAATTTTCATACCTTCTGCGAGACAATAAAACCAATAAATGCACCTTAAGCTGCTTGTCTTTCGAGTTGATTTTAAGTGTTGGAAATTAACTAAAAGGACAGATTTGGATACAGCCCTGACACCTTTTATTGTTCTCTATTGATTAAAACCGTTGTAGGCTTTTTCGTATTTATCTTTTGATTTTTTATGGTATAAATAATTCCTAAAGCGTCTTATTTAATCATAGAGAAACATACATTTTTTTACTGTCGTTGGATTTAATAGACTCCGGAGTCAAATCACTATCGCTTGACTACATTGATGTGTCAACTTGAAAATGATAAAATACGAATGTGAATGTGTGTGAAACACCAAACACCATCCATTGTTTCAAATTCTTTGCATTCGCACCTTTTTCTTTTCTTATTTTGTATTCTGCCTATGGTGGCCAGTTCGATTTTCGAACAAACTCTCTTTACAACGCCCGTATCTATGCTGTCATACAATTTTTAACGTATCAAAGTCAATTCACATTATACCCCTTGAGAGTTTCATATCACTTTATATCCCTTGGCATATAATGACTTGCTTTACGTTGAGATTATGTGTGATGTAATTAGACATAAATATTGTCGAGCTGGTGGTATGAAAAATATGTTATAGCACTGTTTTTTGAGCTAAACAATGCTTTAAAGCAGTTTTTTCTCATTGTTATACAGTTATGGCGATCAACGAGAGTTTTGGATATTTTTTCCCTAATAGTACAGTTTGTTGACCCAACTAGGGAAGATTTAATTCAGTGTAGCCGTTTATTATCAATGGTGGCGCGTGCTAGAGCGCATACGTGCACATTCTCGGAATGGACGGACTATATAGTTTTGCCGCTATTGTATATATTTTTAGGGTTTAAAAACATGGATAGTACTGATACAGATAAAGATTTGACGCCACCATCATTATATCTTCGACGTAGCAAAAAAATGAGCCAGGATCTACTCCCAAATAAGTCAAACCTACAAGGAATCTTTGATGTGGAAAATGAAATATAAAGTAATTCTCAGACAACGTGATGCTTGTCTACATTCAGTACCTAAACAAGTGTAGGTCTTCTTAGTTATAAATAAAATACGCAAAATTTGAATAAATATTATAAATAGAAATAGAAAAAACTTTATTTGTGACAAACAACACAAAAGAAAATAAAAATTTGCATGAGTAGGTATGTCACAAATCGGCCCCAACTCAGATTAATGCTGGTTGGAGCCACGTTGATGTCACGGTCATACACACAGGTACAGCTGCATAAAAAAGAAGACAAACTGCTATTAAAATTAATAATAATAAAACATTATACAAAACTAACATAGAAATTAACCACAGTAACAGCTAACTACAGTACCACAAGATGACACCACGGTAACTCGTGACGACAGAGGGAGTAAAAACTGAGTAAGGATGTCAATTTTATGGTTTGGCTTATTTATATTGCGCTCGTATCAAATTTAAGAGTTTGCTCTCGCTGCTGATGAGTACAGCAAAAAAAAAAGGATTGATGTTATATTTTAATATTAAAATTTTGCTAATTTTGCTCTGTGCTTCCTGTCCCTTCTGTCTTTTGACAAAAAATAAATAATACATTATCGAGCTGACTAATAATAAAACAAAAATATGCTGAAATATGATCTCTGGAGCTTTTAGTTACAGAGTTATAAAATAGAGACGATATATACCCCTATTCGTTGCAGTCGCGTTTTTAGTCATGGTACCCCGTATGTATCGAAGTGACTTTTGGTATGGAGGTAGCTTATACCCTGGATTAACATATAGGCTACTTTTTAACCTGGAAACATGCATGGTTCTTAAGGGACGCGGATGAAACCACGGGGCACAGATAATATATATATAAATTTTAATGTTCCTTATATACTCACATATAGATCTTCATTTTATTGGTCTCTTAAAGATCTTCATTTCGATACCTCACTCGATAGATTTTGGTAATTTTTTGTTCCGTTCGAAATGCAATATGGCAGCTAAACGCCGCCATAATAGTTTTCTTGACACTCCTATAGCATTCCAATTAGGTAAGAACAACTTTGAGAAGTAAGCCAACAAAAGGATTCAGCTGGGTTGGGCAGCATTCGGCAAGCTTCGTCAAGTCTTCTCGTCGTCCATACCACAGTACCTGAAGACAAAAGTCTCATTTTG